>SSNP01000051.1:3105685-3116051 GCA_006937955.1 Pachypanchax playfairii
TGACCAAATACTTATTTTCCACCATAATTTGCAAATAAATTCTTTAAAAATCAGACAATGTGATTTTCTGGATTTTTTTTCCTCATTTTGTCTCTCATAGTTGAGGTATACCTATGATGAAAATTACAGGCCTCTCTGATCTTTTTAAGTGGGAGAACTTACACAATTGGTGGCTGACTAAATACTTTTTTGCCCCACTGTATGTCCAGTTCTCCAGCACCTCTTCAACACCAGTCTGAGACAGAAAACAGTTCCTGTGCTGTGGAAAACATCCTGCCTTGTTCCAGTACCTAAAAAACCACAACCAGCTGAACCAAACGACTACAGACCAGTTGCCCTGACATCTCACGTCATGAAAGTCCTGGAGAGACTCTTACTGGCTCACCTCAACAAGCAGGTCAGCACCTTTCAGGACCCATTACAGTTTGCATACCGTAATGGGCTTGGGGTTGAAGATGCCATCATCTACCTGCTCCACAGAACACACTCTCATCTGGACCAATCAGGCAGCACTTTGAGGGTCATGTTCTTTGACTTCTCAAGTGCTTTTGACACAATTCAGCCTGCTTTGTTATGTGAGAAGCTCCATAAATTCCAGGTGGATTCCTCCACAACCTCCTGGATTTAGGACTACCTCACAAACAGACCACAGTTTGTGAGACTGAAAGGTTGTGTGTCTGAGATGGAGGTCAGCTCCACTGGAGCGCCACAAGGAACTGTACTCTCACCATTTCTCTTCACGATGTACACCTCTGACTTCCAGTACAACTCTGAGTCCTGTCATCTGCAGAAATACTCTGATGACTCTGCAGTTGTTGGGTGCATCAGTGAGGGACAAGAAGCTGAGTATAGAGAACTGGTCAGTCAGTTTGTGAAATGGTGCGGTAAAAATCATCTCGTTTCAAATACCAGCAAAACTAAGGAGATGATTGTTGACTTCAGGAGGAGAAAGAATCAACACAGCAGTATTTCCATCCAAGGAGAAGAGGTAGAGGTGGTGGAGAAATACAAGTACCTTGGAGTTCAGCTGGACAACAGACTAGAGTGGAAATGCAACACATAATACATCTACAAGAAAGGTCAGAGCAGACTCTACTTCTTAAGGAAGCTGAGATCTTTTAATGTCTGCACCAAGATGTTGCAAATATTCTAAAGGTCTGTTGTGGAAAGTGCAATCAGCTTTGCAGCCATCTGCTGGGGCAGCAGCATGAGAACCAGAGACTTGAAGAGAATCAACAAACTGATCAGGAAAGCTGGATCTGTGCTGGGAGTATCTCTGGAGCCGCTGGAGCTGATTGTACAAAAAAGAATGCTGGACAAGCTGATGAAGATGATGGAGGACTCTTCTCACCCTCTGCACGACACAGTGATCAAACAACAGAGTGTGTTCAGTGAGAGGCTTCTTCAGGTCCGATGCAAGACGGAAAGATACAAAAGATCATTCCTGCCTTCACCCATTAGCCTCGACAACAAGAACAGACCTTGATCGTTATTATTATATTATTGTCTTCATTATTGTTTTTTTATTGTTAGACAAAAAAAAAAACTACTACAACGTTGAATTTCCCTTCTGGGATAAATAAAGTATTTTTCATTTCATTTCATTTCATTTCATTTCAGCTTTTAGCCAGCAGCATGCTAGGCATGGTTTCAACTGCGGGAGCTGCCATATACTAACGAACAAAGGAGTTGTGACGAAACAGATACAGGCCATTCGAACTCGGGAGAACTTATCGCCACCTGCGTAGTTTGAGAGATTAAAACTGAAAGAGAAGTTGTTGACCTGTTTTCACACCCACTATGAAGGTAAGAACACCTGTGGAGCTAAAATATTCAACAGAAGCCTCAGAAAAACCATCTTTAATGGAAGGGCCTCTTTAAAAACCCATCAAGCATGATTTATCTTTTCTCAGAAGCTCTGTAAGTACTTTTAGGTGCCCGATAAATTCATTTAAACTTCTCTAAAAATGACCTTTTTTAAGTAAATAGTTTTTTCATACTCTGGATTTGCAGCTCAGTGGTAACTTTGTCAGATGGAAAAATGTTTTCTTAACTTCAGCATATTAGCCTAAAAGTTAACATTTTTCAAACCGTAGATTTTCAAAACTGATAATGATCATGATCATGATAATGATCATCTAGAGAAACAGTGATAAACGATATTATGGTCTAATTATGACTTGAGACCAAGTTGTGATGAGAAAGCTTTTCCCTCTTAAGCACATTGTATTCTGAAAATGACTGGGCACAGTTTAATTCCTAAAAAATAGTGTTTGATGAAGTAGTACAAAGTTTTGCCACTTTCAGTTACCAGAAGTTTTTTTTTTCTTTTCTTTTTTTTTTTTTTTGTTGTTTTGTATATTTGTTTTCCCCTCTCACAGGTTCTTCTGGAAATCACAGATACTTATGATAATACTAGGCTTCACCTTTTTTACTTTCAAGTGTGTTTCCTTAGATTTCTAGCAGGCTTTTTACGATTTGTGCAGGAAGCTTTAATGGCACAGAAAATCACATAGTGTTACATACTAGAAATACTGGAAAGAAAATAACAGTTATAGTTTTGGCTTTTAAAGTCACAACTTTCTTGTTTTGGGCAGTTATTTGAGGTTAAAAGAACATTGATTTCTAAAAAATATCCAAAGTTGTTCTTAAAACTGATGTAACTCCCCCAGAACTAGTTAGTTTATTTGCAACTTACCATTTAACATTAGCTGGAATTACAAACTCATACTGTATTTGGTACCAAGAAGAGATGAAAAATGACCCCAGTCACAGGGTTTCTAATAAAATAATATAAGAGGAACACTACTTAACATATCCTGCAAAGTCAATGTAGACAGAGAACTTAAAGCTTTTAGCAGATTTGTGTGACTTTTTGGTCTGTGATGTCACCACCCTATGACTCCGTGACACTGTTGTGGTGTTTTCTGGGTGCCAATAATACTGCAGTTGAGACAGAAGTTGAGGAAGTTAGTTTTCTGACATTTTCCTCACCAACACTATCAATCTCTTCTGTTGAGTTTAGAGGTGTGTCCCAGATCCAGAACACTCAGGTTGTCCAGAAAAGTTCTCTAGTTTTTCATCAACTCAGAAAGATGCCCCATCCAGCTGGGCTGTTGATTACAGAGATAAAGCTTTTTAGCCAGATTTCAGTCAGAACAAAAATCAACAATCTATGAGTGTTGGGTTTGTAATTGCTATTTTCTAAGAAGCCGACATTAATGATGAGATGTGGTGGTAGTCTCAGCTTTAAAGCTCTTTTCTCCCATTCTCATGTTCGAGGATGCCAATTTGTGTGCACCAGCTGGCTACCTCAGCAGCTTGTATATTTCCTCCTCAAAAACAGACTGCTTGCTGCATTTGAGATTTCAATGTTGTAGCATAAAAAAAATGTTTTTACAGGTTATGATATACCTAATGATGAGAAAGATAAGTTGTAAAAATAAAAGCTTTTATGGGTAAGTTTGAAGATAATACCTAATTAAAAGTACAGTATGTAAGAATTAGACCTTGTTGTCAAATTCAAATCCTGCAGTTCATGTAGAAAAAAAAAACGGCTCCTCTCAGCCACTCACCCCCTCCCCTCCCTGATTTTTCTTTTGAGTTGCCAGTTCTGATGTTCATTCTTGTTTTGTTTCTCTTGTATTTGTTCAATTTTTGGGAATGTATGAAGGCCTATTTGTTTAGCGTTGAGTTTTCCTAAGTGCGTTTGAATGCCCCATCAAGTGCAGCTCGGCTGCTCAGTTGGAAGGATGCGGTGGTTTCTTACTTTTTGCTGCTGCTCATTGTTGTATTAAAGCTGCTTGTGTTAAAGACTTGGCGACCTTGCTGACTTACCTGTGATTCATTTTGGAACCAGGAAGTTTGGGCACGTAAATAATGATTACGGTCCTGGCTAGATTTTTTTAAAATGACAGAAACTAGCGACCACCCAGCCGGCTGAAATCGAGATCTGTTACAATGTGACTTTATTTTCAACATCGGTGGGACATTAGACTGTTGTGTGAGTATTTCACTGTAAAATTCTTACATATGGTACCTTTAAAACTCAACGGTCTACTCAATATCCAAGGTGTGTAATCTAAGATCTTGGTGCAACTAGGTTTTGTTTAGTAATCCTTTCTGTGCTGAATAAATCCTTGATATTGAATGCACTATTAATAAAATGAAAATATTTTGAACAACTTGAAGTACACTATATTGCCAACAGTATTGGGATTTTGGACCTTATGTGTAGTCAGGTTTGAACATTAAGGAACCCATACCAAACTCTTCCCACGAAGTTAGGATCATGAAGTTATCTCTAACTTCCTAACTGGCAGACCACAGGCAGTAAGGATGGGTGGACATGTCTGAGCTTCCCACACTCTCAACACTGGAGCCCCTCAGGGTTGTGTTCTGGGCCCCCTGCTGTACTCTTTGTACACATGACTGTGTGGCCACTACCAGCTCCACCACCATCATTAAGTTTGCTGTTGACACTGTTGTGGTAGGCCTGATCTCTGACAATGACAAGTTGGCCTACCTGAAGGAGATTAGGAACCTGGAGAACTGGCCAGAGGAATAACCTCCTTCTAAATGTCAGCAAGACAAAGAAGTTGATGGTGCACTACAGCACTCAACGGGAAAGGAACTACCAGACCCCTTTAATCAACAAGAGCCCAGTGGAGAGAGTGACAATGTCAAAGTTTCAAATTCCTCAGTGTTCACATCACGCAGGATCTTGATCCTGTCACATCAACACCGTGGTGAAAAAGGCCTGGCAGCGCCTCTACCAACTCAGGCACTTGAGAGACTTTGGGCTGCCCTCCAAGGTGATCAGAAACTTTTACTCCTGCACCATAGAGAGCATCCTGATGAGAAATATTTCAACCTGGTTTGGGAACAGCACCATGCAGGACAGACATGCTCTACAGAGGGTGGTGTGATCAGCTGAGCACATCATCCGCACCCAGCTCCCTGACCTGCATTCAATTTACCACAAGCGGTGCTGGTCCAAGGCCAGGACGATTGTGAAGGACCTCAGCCACCGCAGCAATAGACTATTCTCTCTGCTGCCGTCAGGAAAGTGTTTCCGCTCCCTAAAGGCCAACACTGAGAGACTGAGGAGGAGCTTCTTCCCTCAGGCAATGCAGTCTCTCAACCACACTTAGGATTAAAACCAACTTTGTACACACCTGTACAATCATGCACAGCTGCACATGCCCTGGACATTTATGGACATTGCACATTCATTGACATTCATGCACGTTTGCATTTTTGCACATCACAGATTGTAGTCATTTAAGGTCCATGGATATCCACATGCACACATACTTTTGCACAACCCCCTGGACATTCCCTAATTTCAGTTTTATTTTTTGTTCTATTACTTCTTTTTTCTCTTTTTTTTATATTGTTTTCTGTTTTTAGATTACTAACTATTTTCTATATTTATCTCTGTTTTTAGTACTCTTGAGGTTAGGGGCAGTCGCCTAAGCATTTCACTGCATATCATACTATGTATGACTGTGTATGTGACAAATAAAATTCAAATTTGAACCCCCCGTCTCTACCAAAATATACAGACTGTTGGCACAATGCAGTCAGACAAGTGCTGGTTTCCTGGTATCTAACAAAGCCAGACTCATCTGCGGTGGTAGCTCAGGCGGTAGAGCAGGACGTCTGGTAACTAGAGAGTCATTGGTTCAAATCCCCACTCCATCCAGAAACTTCACTTCACTTCCCTGCCTGGTTGGTGGTGGTCAGAGGGTTTGGTGGCACCTGTGTCTGGCAGCCTCACTTCTGTCAGTGTGTGTCCCAGGGCAGCTGTGGCTACAACATGTGTGTAGTTTATCACCACTAAACATGTGGGTGTGTTTGTGAATGGGTGAATAACGAATTGTTGTGTGAAGCGCTTTGTGTCTTCTCACTTGAAAAGCACAATACAAGTACAGCCCTTTACCATCCATCCATCAGATTACTGGACAAAGAAGCATGATTTGTCACTCCAGAGAACATGTCCCCACAGCTTGAGAGTCCAGTGTCAGTGTCCTTTACACCACTGCATATGATGATTTGCATTACACTTGAATGATTTAAGAGCATGGCCATGAAATCACATTTTATGAAGCTCTCTATGCTGCGTTCTTCAGCTAATCTGATGTCCATGTGAAGGATGGAGGGTTGTTGATTTAAACTGTAGAAAGCGGGTGACCTTTACACACCAAGCACGTTGACATGGATCAAACATGCTCTTTGAAATGTATATGGTCTACCACATCATGGTTAAGTCACTGTAACTTTAACTGTAGCACATTTTAGATTACTGAGCTCTCAAGAGCAACTCATTCTTGATTTTATACACCTGTGGAAATATTGTAGCATCTCAGTTAAAGGATCTAGAGTGGTGTCCAAATTTTAGGCATCTTATTGCAAAGCCTTTATACTGTTTTTCCCTGCTTTGCCTCCAGTTCTTAGCTCTTTCTTGAAGCCTATGACTTTACCCAGTTACCCTTTGAACTAATCGCAGCATGTGTGTCCCTTCAGCACTAGTTTATTGCTATGCCGAGATGCGATTGTGAACATGTAGTTAGCTAGGTTAGAATCGGGCTGAGCTCTGTGGTCTTGAAGTCATAACAGTTCCAATTTTTACCAATACTGTTTGTTAAACTAAAATTCATGATAATAATAACAATAAAGTCTATATTTATTTATGTGGATGATGGGGCTTAATCATAAAGAGAAACATCTGCTAAACTAATCTTTTACAACAATGGTAAGGACAAAGTTATATCCTTGCAAAATATGTGTTATTTCTTCGCCTTTTTAAAAATCAAAGCGCTTATCCTCAGACGACCACTGACAAATCTCATTTATCTTGCCTGCAAATTGAATAAAATGCTTCTTTTTTAGAAAAATCTAAATGAAGTGCAGGTTTTCACATTTCTTTCACTCTCATCAATGACTCAAATGAAGAGGATACATCTGTAAGTATGTGTGCTTCCAGGTGTGTGTTTGGAAAGAAATTTATTTTTTCTGTTCTCTACATACTGTGACACGCAGGGACGCTGTAAGGGCTTTTATTTAGGCTGCATCCCTGGACAAGATATCTGATGACCTCCAGACTTCTCATAAAATGCAGTGACCGGATTTACACACTATCAGCCATCAGTGACGTCTTGTTTGAGACCTTTATTTGAACTTTGGGTTTTGGATAAGTAGCTTGAATATGATTTTAACCAAGAAAAAACGCTTTTCGTGCAAAAAGAGGTAGAAACATATTTTTTTGTTGTTGCTGAAAGAAAAAAGACTAATCTTTTTGCTGATAGTTTCAGAATTCACATAGTCAAAGGAGAAAATATTCTGTGGGCCTTCAAAAATCAGTAAAAATACAATTTTGTCTGGCACTGAGGGGGATATGAAATCTGAAAGTGGCTGGCACTGAATGAGTTAAGGTGACATATTCGAAGGAATAATCACATTTATGAAAAGGATCTCACACCCACACACACATGTTTGTTTTGTTATCCTTATGGGGACCTTCCATTGACTTCCATTGATTTTAGTAAATGGATTTATACCTAACCCCAACCCTTTTCCTAACCTTAACCATTACAGGTCTATACCTAACCCTAAGACTAACTAAAACTCTACCTATAAACCTAACCCCTAACCGTAAAAAGGGGAGTCCCCCTTATGGGGACCAGGTTCCCACAAAAACCCTCGGACCCCAGAAAGATCGTAAATGTCTGGAAACTGGTCCTCAGGAGGTCAGAACCCCACCCCCCCACCACCACACACACACACACACACACACACACACACACACACACACACACACACAAGTGTGTTTTGTTATCCTTATGGGGACCGTCCATTGACTTCCATTGATTTTAGTAACTAGATTTATACCTAACCCAAACCCTTTTCCTAACCTTAACCATTACTGATCTATAACTAACCCTAAGACTAACTAAAACTCTATTCACACCATA
This sequence comes from Pachypanchax playfairii, assembly GCA_006937955.1. NCBI lineage: Eukaryota > Metazoa > Chordata > Actinopteri > Cyprinodontiformes > Aplocheilidae > Pachypanchax > Pachypanchax playfairii. Next base: position 3,113,662 of record SSNP01000051.1, read on the forward strand.
CCTATAAACCTAACCCCTAACCCTAAAAAGGGGAGTCCCCCTCATGGGGACCAGGCTTCGGTCCCCACAAGAACCCTCGGACCCCAGAAAGATAGTAAAAGTCAGGAAACGGGTCCCCAGGAGGTCAGAAACACAAACACACACACACACACACACACACACACACAAGTGTGTTTTGTTATCCTTATGGGGACCGTCCATTGACTTCCATTGATTTTAGTAACTAGATTTATACCTAACCCAAACCCTTTTCCTAACCTTAACCATTACTGATCTATAACTAACCCTAAGACTAACTAAAACTCTATTCACACCATACCTATAAACCTAACCCCTAACCCTAAAAAGGGGAGTCCCCCTCATGGGGACCAGGCTTCGGTCCCCACAAGAACCCTCGGACCCCAGAAAGATAGTAAAAGTCAGGAAACGGGTCCCCAGGAGGTCAGAAATACAAACCCACACACACACACACACACACCCACACACACACAAGTGTGTTTTGTTATCCTTATGGGGACCGTCCATTGACTTCCATTGATTTTAGTAACTAGATTTATACCTAACCCAAACCCTTTTCCTAACCTTAACCATTACTGATCTATAACTAACCCTAAGACTAACTAAAACTCTATTCACACCATACCTATAAACCTAACCCCTAACCCTAAAAAGGGGAGTCCCCCTCATGGGGACCAGGCTTCGGTCCCCACAAGAACCCTCGGACCCCAGAAAGATAGTAAAAGTCAGGAAACGGGTCCCCAGGAGGTCAGAAATACAAACCCACACACACACACACACACACACACACACATCTTTCCAGACTTAGTTTTTCTTTCACTTGTTTGGGGTGAATTTTAAAAGATAGACTTACTTATTTCTGTCACAAGATCTGACACCATCATCACAAGCCTGCTCAGTTGGTGCTGAACAGATGGTTGTGAGAAAAAATATGAATTTTGGGCAGTGGTGAAACACTGTGATGTGTAAACAGGAATATGAATGGGGCATGCTGCATAACTAGGATGCTAATGTTTTTGACAGGGAGACAGTTGTTGGGTTTTTTCTGGTGCCTCTCTGGTCTGTGGCCAACACGAAACGTCCCTCACCAAACAGAACCGACACATGAAAAATTTAGAAACAGCAAAAATTATACTATTCACTCCTGATTTGCAATACATAGTAAGTTCACACATGTTTTGAGTGAAAACAAAAATGTTTCTAAAATTAAATAAGATGAATGATATATTGGGTAATATATATGTTTTATATCAATAAAGGCTTTGTTTTCAAATTCTGTTACATGAGCATAACACTTTGCTGCAAGAAACCACAACAATGAGGCAGAATGTCATATGAAAACTGCTAAATGTGCTTCACACTCTAAGTAATTAAGCAGTAAGCAGGAAATTGCATCTCATTTAATATAAACACTAAATAAGTTAGCCTCTTTCAGAACTGCTTACAAATTGGTGGAAGGGAACTCTGAATGACATTAACATCCAACACTCTCAATGTTGTTACAACAGTCATGATAACTGAGTCGTGATTATATTTTAGGGAAACTAAAATCATTACAAGTAAATTATGTTAAAACAGACAGACAGATGGGAATAGTACAGACTGTTTCTATTGTATTTAATTAACATAAAAACTTTAAGGGTTAGTGTTTGAGAACATTTCAAATAACTCACTGGGTGCCAAAGTCACATAATTGCGGCCTTTTCGCTATAAATGACGCGTTTTTTTTTCTTCACCTGCCATTATTACAAACATTTATACATTAGTTCTGTTTTTATTTTAAAAAATGTGAATGAAGTTTGACATTTTATGGACATAAAATGATACATTTCATGAACATAAAATGATACATTTCAATTACCTTGTTGCAATTTAAAGCAATTTTAATTTTTTTTTTGTTCATCTGATTGCACGAAAAAGTTAGAAATTATATAATCACCCCAATGTTTTTTTCCTTCTCTTTCTTTGGTCCTCTCAAGTTATTTTTCATTGTGTTTCTTACTTTACAGTTTAATTAACTTAAGTCAAGATTTAAGAAAACTCTGGGGCCTAAAGGGTTAAAACTTCTGGAATATTAATTGATTCATGTGATCAAGATGAAGCAAACGACACTCTGATGTAAATATACATCTAGAGTTGCTCAACACTAGCACTACATTCGCTGCAATTATCTTTCTAAAAATAACTACTGAGGAAATATAAGCACTACAAAACAAGAACTGCATCAGACAATTCTGACAGGAGATTCATTATTTATACACAGATGTAACAAAAATGCTTGAAGACTCTTATTCAACTAAAAAACAAAAACGAAGCATTGAAACATTTCTTCAAAAAATGGTCTGTTTTTTTTTTTTTTTTTTTTTTTTTTT
>SSNP01000051.1:3116061-3132114 GCA_006937955.1 Pachypanchax playfairii
TTTTTTTTTTTTTTTTTTTTTTTTTTTTTTTTGGGCATATCCATAAATGCATCAGATAATAAGTGAGTGCAGGGTTTTACTGAAGGACAGTGTAATATGTGAACTGGGGAAGCTAGGAATCAAATCAGCAAATGTTCCAACTGGCTGAGCTAACGAAGCATTATGGTCATTAACTCGTTGCTTTCTTAATGCTTTGTTGATGAGCGGCAAGCAGGTAGGTGCTTTCAATTGGCTGCTCAGTTTACTAATATGTTAGGACAGTGCTATGAGCCAACAAAAATATTGTGTGTGGGCAAAAAAGACCACGTTTATGCTTTACAGGTTAAGCTAAAAGCAAGTGTGTGATTAAATTATCTTACTGTCACTGAGTGACCTCTAAAATATTCAGAACAACCACAATGAGACCAAGATACTGCTTTCATACTTTCCATTCATGGTTCCTGATGTTATCTTATTTTGAAAAGCTAAAAAGTACATGTTTCAAAACAAAAAAGATAATCTGTATATTTGAAATTGTTTAATAAAAGTTTGCATTATCATCTAGTTATACATTGTACTGATGTTATTTAATGTTATGGAAACATTTTAGTTATATGTTTTATTAGCCATTTTAAACACAAATGCCATTTTACCCAGAGCATCAGTTCAAAGTTGAAAGAAAAATGTTACATGGAGTCATGTAACATGTCTGATACAGTCCTTAAAGTCTTTCTATTCATATCCCTTGTGTAAGAGCTTCAGCTTTCTGTCTCAACACTACCACAAAACAAGAATTGGAAAGAAAAAGGAAACAACCATTGTTTTAAATGTTCTTTGTTTAACAGATGTTGTGAAATTAGTGGAAATTAAAAAGTGCATTTGCATGACAAGAGTGCTAAATTCCTAACCGTGTGCTCACACACGATTGATTTGTTTGCTGGTTTACATCTGAAGACTAAGCATAATGGATTTTCTGTCACACTCGAACAGGCTGGTGACCCATCGTGCAATCGGGAAAGTTGTTTCTCCAGCGTCAGCCATGAGAACATGTTGTGAGAATATGTGGCGGCACAAAACCCCCTACTTGGTTAAAAAAAAACACAAAAAAAAACAATATTTTTGGAAACTTTGTACTTAAATAAATTTCCTTGAGTTCAATATTTGTTCTGTTTGACAAATCCTAAGAAACTGATCAGAACAGTTTTCTTTTCTCAAATGTGTTCAGCGCTTATAATATAATAGCCAATTTCTTCAGTAATTAATTAGAACATTTTAAATCCAATGTATCCTTTGTAAATAGCAACAATTGTTATGTATAAGGTCCATAATCATAAGCTCCCTGAATATATTCAGCAAAGGTTTAAACTGGTTATAATTTAAGAGGAACTCATTTTTATCAGAAAAATGTATTCAGAACAAACACAAAAGGAAGAGGAATAAATGTATGGAATAATCTAGATGAGGCCATAAAAAACTCCACAACTTAAAACGTTTTAAAAAAAAAAAGTTTCAATTTAATGTATTTAGTAATGTAGCACAAGAAACAAATCAGACATAAATGTACAGTGTACCCTGGTTGTTTTTTTTTTTTGTATTGTTTGTTTTTATTTATTTTTTTCTATGCAATTAATTGATCTGATCCAATTATCTTGATGTAATGTAAGTGTGATTATTGTGAATTTGCCTTGTAGCACATGATACTACCGTAATTATTATTTCTATTATAATTATTATCATTATTATTATTGCTGTTGTTGTTGTTATTATAGCTTGTTCTCATCTTCCCGACTGTAAGCTTGGTGCTGTAAGTTGAAATAGGGTTTGGCCTTAGATAAGTGTTTCACTTCAGCCAAGACCCCTTTCAGTCATTGTTTCATTGTTTTAAGTTTGAAGTTAAGTGTGTGAAAATATTGACTGAAATAAAAAAAATGAAACCAAATATCTTACTTTGGGTCTGAAGACTTGCAAAGTTTAAGAAAAGTAAAGGTGACTGTCGTGAACTAGTTTTTATTATTGAAAAGGGGAGTTTATTTTAGAACTCCCTGGCCTCTGTAGAAAATCTGAATCTTGAACACTGCTGGGAAGGTGATACTTCTTTATGAATATCAGACAAGGTGAGTAATTGTCATCATCTATCTCCAACTCCTGCCATTTCTCAGTCGATGTTGCTCTTACATCATCAACATCATGTAATCTGTGAAGATCCTCAAGGCCAACTTGTGAATGAGAACCAACCAGATATCAATCAGGCTAACTAGTCGTTAGCTTGACTCCTCCATGACAATGTGTCCCCAATTCTTTAAACTAAGATCGTTCTGACTATCGTCTAGAAAGAGTAAGGTATTAGCTACTCATGACTTTTTGAAATAATTACATGAACAATCTGAACAATATGTTTAATATTTGAAATCCATTCAAGCAGTCCATCTTTCAGCAACCGTATAACAAAAATACAAATATGTCTTTAATTGGCCAATGCCGCTCTTTAGAAATCTGGGCAGTTCATTGCAATATACAAATCATTTTTTTTTTATTTTGACAAATGTAACATATTTGTTCAAATAGGCTTTTTACACAAAACTTGGATAATGGCCAACTATTTAAAAAGCAGTAAACATTAGTCAACGATGTATGAGTAGTCTGCATGGATGGAGTGGAATGTTTCAATAATTAGTTTAAATTACCCAACAGCCATATCCAAATAACCTTTATTAAAAAAATAATCCTGTTTGATAAATAATTAATTTGTTTTACTGCAAGTACGTGCATAATCTTCAAAATATTTTATGATCTCATAAGTGTATATGATTCCTAATTAAACCTTTTTGTGGTTTCAACAGCTTTCAGGAAAAGTTTTGTTTTCACTAAAGCTTGGCAGGAGAAAACTGCTAAACAACAGTTTTACAAGTATGTGACACTTGCATCACTAAGAAAGGCAAAGTTTGAGTTTGTTTTCATCTGAAGAAAGCAATTAAAACTGTCTACACAAAGATAATAAATGAGGATGCTGATACCTCGAGTGTGATATTATCTGTATTGTTTTAGATTAATGGCTTTGACAAACACTTCACTTAATTTCCCATATCGCTTCACTTCTACTTTGGAGTGGAACTCAATACAAGGCAAAGAAATGAGGGTGGCCCATAAGTGTGAAATTAATACCTTGGCATCGCCTGTCTCTGCTCACATGAGAAATGATGGTATCAAGGATCATGATGGATGCACATTATCCTGATGATCCGGCATGATGAGATTTATATGGTAATATTTGGGTGGAATAAGCTATTATTTTGTGTTCACCCTCAATACTTTAGTATTTCCTTCTCAGGCTACAGAACCTCAATTTCAGCATTAATCATCTTAAATTCTGAAGAAAATTGTATGTTTGTTGCTTTTTTTGTTTCCCAGTAAATTTTACACATCGAAGCATGTTCTCTGAGAGCATGTATCACTCATTTACTTTTAAGTAAGTTCAACATATCTATCTTGAAAAGTGATATTCAAAAACAGCTTGTTTTTACCTAGAAAGCGCACTGGAACATGTGTTCAGTACTGCTTATCCCTGGTTCTTATCACATTTCTTTGAAGCGTTCTATTTTCAATTCAATGAAAATGTTTTGTATTTGTAGTTATTAGACTGGAATTATAAACCTCCTTTACGGCTGTCTGTTACTTCAGTTTGAAAGACCTGAGCCCTGTATATCTGTGTTAGATCATCACAAACTTTCAATGAATACTTTTAGCTAGTTAATTAGCTGAACAGGATGAAGCATGACTTATTTTGCTTGCCGTTTGTCCTATAACCTTTGTTCAAAGTTTGAACAGTTCAAAGTCAGAAAAATCAACTCTAACATCCCCATAAGTTATTTTTCCAAATCGGAAAGTTGGAGCTTCCTGACCAACCCTGACTTTGAAATGGCTGCTTCATACAAGAAAAGGGCTTTCAGCTGCAGTAATAAAGTCTTCATTTTCTTTTGCTATTGTCAGTTTATGACTGATTATTTAACCCTGAGTTAAAGGTACAGTATGTAAGAATTAGACCTTGTTGTAAAATCCAAGTCCCACGGTTCATGTAGAAAAATGTCTGCTCTCAGCCACTCACCCCCCCCCCCCCCCTCCCCTCCCCCCCCTTCCTGATTTTTCTGTTGAATTGCCAGTTGTGATGTTGATTGTCATCTAGTTTTTCTTGTATATGTTTGATTTGGGGAATATCTGAAGGTCTATTTGTTCAGCTTTGAGTTTTCCAAAGAGCGTTTGAACGCCCCATCACGTGCAGCTCGGCTGCTCAATTGGAAGGATGCTGTGGTTTCTTACTTTTTGCAGCTGGTCGTTGTGGAATTACAGTTGTTTGTGTTGAAGACTTGGCAGCCTTGCAGACTCATGTGATTTGCAATGGAACCAGGAAGTCTGACGTGTAAGCTTTTTTAAAATGACCGAAACAAGCGACCACCCAGCTAGCTGAGATCGAGATCTGTTACAGTGTGACTTTATTTTCAACATCAGTGGGACATTAAACTGTTGTGTGAATATTTCACTGCAAAATTCTTACTTTCTGTACCTTTAAAGCTTTTACATGATGCATGATTTTTTCCCCTATTTTAAATGAGACTAGTTTGTTTGCTTAAAAAAATCAACTTGTCTTCAAGATATTATGTATAAAGATGTAAAAGGATGGATACAAAAATAATTCTGAAAAAATTTTGAGCCTTCTGACATTCACCTCTGTTTTACCTGTGGTTTTCTCTCTTCGCCTTAATCCTCAGTGTCTTTTTTAACTTGCCAACAGCAGCATGTGGAAGCAGAACAACTTTTAAAAAGTTATTTTTTATGTAGCAGGGGTGGGGGGGTGGAGGGGTGTTACTCATGGCAAAAAAAAAATCATTTTGGTACACTTACTCTTACAGTTTTGCAAGTTTTGTGGCTTCTGAGTTTTCTTCCACAGCCTGGACTTTTTCTTATATTTCCTTTGCTGAATGTTTTCTTCCCAGTTGGAATGACATAGCAACTCAGACTGCATTGATTGCTGGGGCTAATTGAAAGGAAAGCATCCTCGGTGTGAAGCACATCTTGCTTGCCTGTGCAGAAATTGGCATCTGTGCCCTACCCCACCTCATCAGGCAAAGAAGCCAAGAAAACTCTCTGCCGCCAACCACTTAACTCAGCATTCAATCAAACTTTGGGAAGAGTCCTTTTAGATGAAGAGACGGAACAGACAGAGGATGTGGAGAAAACCACCCACCCCTTTCTGTTCCCAACGAGAGAACAAGAGAGACCACGGGGGAAATCATCCTCAAAGATGGATGGAAATTCAGTGGAGCAATTGATGCACTCCTCCGTTTGGCTAGTACAGGACCTGAGAGACTGTGAAACACTTGTCAAGGAAGCAGGAAGAGATTGAGGCCTCTGCTGTTGCTGCCTCCACCACTTTGCTGAAATGCTCTCTATGCTGATTTGTTTGAACTGACACTGATTGAGAAACAGCATTTATCATATCAGCCTTTGCGCAGTTCCATCACAAACCACTCGATTTTCCAGACAATACCACATTCGATTGAACATCAGGGCAGGGGATTGTCTGAGTCCTTTCAAATAATGAATAAGAAATTCCAAAGTGCCTGTTCCTGAATTTATAAAGCACAGACTGAAATAAGGGCCACATATGTATGAGCTTCTTTTTTGGGGGATTAAGCAATTTTCGACAACATTGTTGAACCTCCTGTATCTAATGATGTTAAGGATTCTCTGCCAGTCCTCCAGGTTGAGATCAGAAAATCTTTTTCTTCAGTTTAAATTAAAGCAACAATACAACAGTAGAGCACAACAGCATTGTGTTTGGTCTAAAATACAACAAATGGACCTGTTGTTAAGCCCCGGTGGGGATCGCTTTGGCTTTATGCTCAAGCTCAGTCTCAACTGGCCAATTTTGCAATACCATGATTTTTCATGCCCAAGATAAAACTCGTGCTACTTATCTTTTTTATTTAAAGTTGGCCTCTTTCTGAATCGCTGCTGTTGAGGACAGCCATTCTTTGTGATTTTAGAGACTCATTTGCATCTGAATCAAAAAATGTTCAAAGGTGCTGAGTGAAATAAAATGACAGGCATTCAAACAGACATCACTTATGAATTTGACAGTTTCCAATCTGATGCCTGGGGTGTATTAGTTCTTTATGATATCACACAAAAAGTTTAAGGACTCTGATCTGAATCGTGATCATTTAAAAAAGGTAAGTCATTTGATTTGTAGAGTTACCTGATTTGGAAAGGGGGGTTTATGTATATATCACAATAAAACAATTTAACATTTTTTGCCACCATTTGAGTTCCTCGGCAGCAAGCAGGTGAGCAAATTGTTAGGGCCTTACCCACAATGATAACCCCACTACAACATAAAAACATCCACAGAAACATGGAGGGTCTTTATGGTGTCTTAGTGAGGTTTTGAGTGTATCAAGGATTTTGAGGGCTCCCCATAACACTTGACTGTGTGCAATTGGTCCACAATGACATTGAATGGGTTTTATTGTGGTTTGATGGGTTGTACTGTAGTCATGATGTGAAAAGTTCTTAGAGTTTGTAGGACTGGCCATGTTGGCATCACATCAAAGCTACAGCACCATCAGGACGTAGCCTCATGATGTAGTGTGACCTTCTAGCAAATAACAGCAGACTAAAGATGTTCAAGCAGGGAAAAATCAAGCAGCATGCCCTTGAATTAAGGGTTTTACAAATTTGTGGTAATCATGTATGTCATGTAGAGCATGGTAGGTTCTTAATTACATATATTATTTGTACACTGGCTTTTAAAATTGAGAACGCCCAAATATTTATTCAAAATCTAGAAATTGTACACCATGTGCTATTGATTTTCTTACTGGGTAAATGTGTGTGTAGTTTCTTTTTCGAAGAGACAGCAAAAAAGAAAGCCTTAGTTTTGTTTTGTTACCTCTGTGTTACCTCTCTGACACAAAGTCCTTTCATCCTTAATTACTCGGCATAGCTGGGCAGTCCGATTTAGGAGGCCCCTCGGTAGGCCCAAACTTCATCCAATTTAGAACGATGGCAACTGCTGTGCTTTGACATAGTTTAAAAGCTCCAAATATTGTCTTTTATCCTTCCCCAGATGACACAATCCTGTCATGGAGGTCTCTAAACAATGTTACAAGCTTCTTGCTTAGTTTTTACTGTGGCATATTGCAACAGTTGTGGGGCTTTACAAAGAAAGCTGTTTTCATTTAGTTCAGTAAAGCAAAGGTGAACTTCAAATATCTCTTACAAACATCTCAAAAACCACTAATGCACCATAGCATGGGTATGTCATAACAAGGGGGATATTTTATTCTTTTAAAAAGTAAAACAGCAAAAGACCCACATAACCTCTTTCACTTTGTCATTGTCCAAAATTATGAGTTGACTCAGAAAAAAGGATTCCTTTTAAAAGGAGTCTGAATCACAATACAAAAAAAAACAAAACAATGATTTGAAAGCCCTGCACATAATAGATCCCCTTGAGAGCTAAGGCATCTGTGAATATGAGACATTAAGGATACTGATAAAAAATGAACAGTAATAGAACATTGACTTTTTTACTGCATCTTTTAAAGATGTTTGTCAGATTAGTGTAGTTGTAGAGGAACTGATTTCCTCAGCCAGACACTCTAAGGACTTAAATATATTGCAAATCAATTAATAAATTGGCTCTTTTTGTTCGTAAAAACTGGTGAAAATCCGGATGACTTTGCTCCATCTGCTTTTTACAAAAATGAGACCACAAGGGGATTTAATACATTTTAAAAATCTATCTAAGCTGTTTTACTTGCAGTTTGTGTTGCTAGTGCTCATAGTTTCTTTTCCCATCACGTAATGTAAACTTTTCGCCTTAAAGAGGCAATTTCAAACAAATTTCATGACTTTGTGTTTATTTCTTAAGTATTAACCTGTAATATGAAACATTTCATTTCTAAAAAAAGAAAAGGAAACACTGATTAACAGACCTTTCAATCTATCTGCATGAAGATTTGGCTGGCTTCAGGCTGCAACTCATTAATATTCACTATCTGAATTTGCTGGACTCAGGTAGGCTAACAAACCAGCTTATGAGAGCAATGCATACTGTTTACTTTCCCGCTGCGCACGGCAACAGCGCACATAGTCTCTTTCGGTTTGATATGTGTTTATGCTACAGCTTTTAACGAGCAGCCTGCTAGGCGTGGTTTCAACCGCAGGGAGCTTATGAATATGAGTGAGCAAAGGAGTTGTGATGAAACAAATACAGCCCGTTCAAATTCGGGTTTTATCACCACCTGCGTAGTTAAAGCTATAGTGCGTAACTTCTGTCACCCCCTAGCGGAATTTTTGCATTATTACAACAATGAAGCTGGCGCTTCCATATGACGTACGCCCAACTGCCCCCAACCGCTATCCCTCTGCCGTTGTGATCCCAACCGGTATCCGTCTGCCGCTGTGATTCGCGATTCAACAACATTTTTATTCTGTTTGAATAAGGACAGCTGTTGAAAAAAGATGGACTCTTCGGAAGAGGTAATTATAGTATTTTTTATTTATTTTCCGCAGAAACGCAAATAGCTTATTACAAACGGGAGACAAGGTGCCTGCTAATTTGTAACTGACAGGTTAGTGAATGATCACCAGGGCTGCATACACGCACGTGAATTCTCTCTTTTTTAGAATGCAAAACATAGCCACAACTGTCTCTTACCTTTGGATAATCTAATGAGAACTATATTTCCTGAGTAAAAACATGAGACTGAAAGCGACTTCAGACTTTATTTGTGGAAAACTGTGTCCAACGAGTAATATTTCTAAGCAGTATTGATTTGATTGTTATTACTGCACTGATACTGTATCCATATTTTTTGTTGTTGTTATATTAGACATTGTATTATACTGTATGAAATGTAAAATTGTACCACTACAGCAAGTGTCCAGTTTGGGACATCGAAAAAAAAAAAATCATGAAATCACACAAAGTTATCCACTGATGATAGTACTTGTACATGGAGTGTAAGAATAGGCTTACAACATATTTGAATTCATATAAAAAATGTGTGTAAAGTATTGTAGGGTTATTTTTGTACTTTTTTAGATATGTTATTTACCCGTTTATAACAAACCAGACATGCTCTGACACATATTTCATAAATTAGGAGCTTCCCAGCTTCGATGTCCCCTCCAGTCCAGCCAGCTCTGACTATCAGCCACGCAGTAGAGGACGTGTCCCTGGGCAGGACAACAGAGAATTCAGGCATGCAGCTTACAATAGCGCTACAACTGGTGGCAGCTTGTTGGAGTAGCTCTGTGACTTTGCTAGCACTTGCTAGCATTTTTTTGTTCTTTTTGAGTATTTCTTGCTAGTTTATTCTTCTGGAAATATTTTCTAAATACTTTTCTTCTGATTTGGGTGCTGTGCTGATTGAGTCTTTTGCTTGATTTGTCCCTTTTTTGCCATTTGTTATGATGCGTAACCATGGCAACAAGAGACTTGTTTACAAGAAAGAGCAGCTAACTGACATTTCTAAGGCTGAAATAATCCTCAAATTGAAACTCTGGATCCCTGATGAGCTCAAAAGAAGAAGACGTGGATGCAGAACAGGAGCACAGTGAAGAGAGAGAAAGAGGAAGTTTAAACCTTCACTTCTATCAGTCATATTGACAGGCTACTAGGTATTGCCGGCCTCTCTCTTGTCTGCGGACGTCGAGCAGACAGTCCACAAGGGGCTAGAAATAATGGGTTTGACTAGGGATACGTGGAACACAGGATGAATCCGCATGGAAGCAGGGGGATGAGATGACATGCTTTAGAAAAACGGTCCACAACAGTTAAAATCACAGAAAACCCTTTACTGACCGGCAGCCCTGTAATGAAGTCCAGTGCAACGTGGGACCAGGGTCTGCCGGGGGTCTCGAGGGGTTGGAGCAGTCCGTGGGGGTGGTGATTGGAGGTCTTATTGCGCGCACATACCTGACAGGCTTGGACGTATTCCTTGATATCCTTGTACATAGATGGCCACCAGAAGGACCGCCGTGTCAGTCACACCATTCTCCCTATTCCTGGATGTCCTGAGAACCGGGCAGTGTGCGCCCAGTGGAGAAGGCGAGAACGTACTGTTTGGGGAACATACCTGCGGTTCGGCGGTTGGGTGGCCGGTCCGGGATCAGTCTGTTGTGCGCGTCTGATTGCCTCTTCGATGTCCCACGTGACTGCTCCGATCACACAGGCTCGGGGAACAATGGTGCGTGTCTCGGGGGGTTCCTCAACAGAAAACTGGCGGGATAAGGCGTCAGGTTTGACATTCTTGGAACCGGCTCTGTAAGAGATGACAAAATTAAAACGGGAAAAGAAAAGTGACCATCTAGACTGTCGTGGGATGAGTTGCTTAGCCTCCTGGAGATAAGCCAGATTCTTGTGGTCGGTCCAGACCACCACGGGATCTGCTGCACCTTCCAGCCAGTGCCTCCACTCCTCAAACGCCAGCTTGATGGCCAGAAGCTCTCGGTCCCCCACGTCGTAACCCCTCTCAGCAGGGGACAGGCGACGTGAGAAGAAGGCGCAGGGATGAAGTCGCTGGTCGTGCTGTCCCACCTGGGACAACACTGCGCCCACGCCTGAGTCCGAGGCATCCACCTCCATGGTGAACTGCCTGGAGGTGTCTGGCTGGATGAGAATGGGGGCACTGCTGAACTTCTCCTTCAGTTTCATGAAAGCGTGGTTCGCCTCGGGAGTCCAACTGAAAGGTCTCTTGGTGGATGTGAGAGATGTTAGTGCAGCAGCGGTTTGACTATAGTTCCGGATGAACTTCCTGTAGAAATTAGCAAAACCTAAAAAGCTCTTGAGTTGTTTGCGAGTAGAAGGGGTGGGCCAGTCCACAACGGCCTGCACCTTAACAGGATCGGGTTTCACATGACTGTCACCAAAGATGAAACCTAGAAACCCCACTGATGACACATGGAACTCACATTTTTCCGCCTTTACGAATAGGCGGTTCTCCAGCAGGCGCTGCAGCACCTGGCGTACATGGACCTTATGTTCCTCCTCGGAAGAAGAAAAAATCAAAATGTCATCAAGATATACAAACACAAATGAGTTCAAAAAGTCTCTTAAAACATCGTTGATGAGGGCCTGAAAAACGGCGGGGGCATTGGTGAGCCCAAAAGGCATCACCAGGTACTCGAAATGTCCTAGTGGTGTTTTGAAGGCCGTTTTCCATTCATCACCCTCTCTGATTCGAACCAGATGATAAGCATTTCGGAGGTCCAGCTTAGTGAAAATCGTTGCACCCTGCACAGATTCGAAAGCCAACAGCGGTAAGGGATACTTATTTTATACAGTGATATGATTAAGTCCTCTGAAGTCTATACAAGGTCTAAGAGACCCATCCTTTTTGGAGACAAAGAAGAACCCTGCCCCCAGAGGAGAAGTAGAGCGGCGGATTATACCTGCTTCCAGTGACTCTTTGATGTAGGTTTCAATGCTCTCGCGCTCTGGACGCGAGATGTTGTAGAGTCTGCTGGAAGGCAGAGTAGCTCCGGGAAGCAGCTCGATGGCACAGTCATAGGGCCGGTGAGGAGGGAGAGATACTGCTCGGGACTTGCTGAACACCTGTCATAGATCGTGATATTCTCGGGGAACTCGGGTGATGTCAGGTATCTCCTCTTCAGCCTGTGACTGCGGCAGAGAAGATCTGGCAAGAGCGGAATGTAGACACTGAGATAAACAGAGCAAGCTCCAGGAGTCAATCTTACCCTCAGCCCAGTTAATATGAGGGTTGTGTGCCTGCAGCCAGGGATGGCCCAACACCACCGGAACCTGCGTAGAAGGAAAAACCAAGAAGGAAATTTTCTCACGATGGTTACCTGAGATGACCACCTCCAATTCGCAGGTCCGGTGGGTGATGGCAGTGAGGGAGCGGCCATCCAAGGCTGCGACTCTGACAGGAGCCTGCAGCTTCTGCACGGGAATCCTGAGTTGTTTGGCGAGGACAGCGTCTAAGAGATTCTGTTCACAACCGGAATCGACAAGAGCTTGGGTCTGAAAAGAGTCACTGAGATACAACAAGGTTACAGGTAAGGTGAGGCGAGAGGTTTTCTTTTCAGTATCCGTCAGACCTCCCGGAGTCACTGACGGCTGGAGTAGTTTAAACGCTTAGGGCAAGCTGCTATGAAGTGTCCTGCAGTTCCGCAGTATGAACACTCACGTGCTTCCATGCGTCGTTGTCGTTCCGTAGGGGAGAGTCGCGTGTTACCCAGCTGCATCGGTTCCTCTCTGGATTGAACAGGTGTAGCTCTGACCGGTGAAACAGTCTCAGGGGTCTTGTGAACCGCACAGGGCGGTGAACGTGCGCGATGCTTCTCCAAATAAAAACCAGTCATCCGATGATCGATCTTGGTGGCTAGAGTTATGAGTTCCTCTAGTGACTGGGGTTCATCCCTGTGAAGAAGCTGCTCACGAATCAGTTTATTTAAAGCGCCCAAAAATGCTCCCTTGAGCGCGGGCGTGTTCCAACCTGATTCAGCAGCCAGGGTGCGAAAGTCTACAGAGAATTCTGCAACAGACTTCTTACCTTGTTTTATATGGCGGAGTTGATGAGTTATTTCTGTCTCAGATTTTCGATAGGTGAAAGTCTGTTCAAAGTCTTTTACAAAAGCTTCCAAGGATGTGCGTAAAATGAGGGAGTAATTGTATTTTGCCCCCGCCCATCGGAGCGCACGTCCCTTGAGCAGGCCGATGATGTGGGCTACTTTGGAAGCATCATCTGGGAAAGACTGGGGAGAGCGGCAGAAGATTAATGAACATTGTAGCAAAAATCCTGATCCTTTACCTGACTCCCCTGCATAAGGTTCCGGGTTTGGTAGTGTCACATTGCGCACCGGAGCGCAAGCCATGGGAGCCGGAGGATCAGGCTCGGATGGAGCCGGGGCTGACTGTGGTGGCGGCTGAGAAAGGACAGACAGTTGATTACTCATGCTTTGAATTAGTCCAGCAATTTCATCCAACCTTTGATGGTTGTATTATTGTCTCTCACACAATGAGGTTAGCAAGGAATCGTGTCGAGAGAGAAGTTCGGAAGCTCCAGCGGGGAGCTGTCTGGCTGAGTCCACGGGGTCTGACTGGCCTCGTTGTTCTGTCACGGGCTCAGTTAGTTTTGTGACCCACATTGCAGGACTCAGACACAGACAGCAGCTCAGGTGCAAAAGTGAAAGGTTTATTTACAATATATTTTACAGTGGTGAGAATGTGCTCGGTGATCTGGTGCGTCTGGGAAGATCTCAGCACTGTAACAGAGAGGGAAGTTAATGTCTGATCCACAGAGATGGTGCAGGAGATATTGCGCAGAGAGGCAGGTGGAAACTCACAGGCTTGATGACAACGGTGTAGCTCAGAGGGAGGGCAGGTTCGCTGCGGTGCTGTGCAGGGAGGTGGTGAGTCCAGGTCGGGTGAGGACACCGGAGGGAGACAGACTGGGTTCCAGGCGATCAGATGCTGGACACGGATGAAACTCGGGAACACAAGGAGCAGGGTGATCAATCCTGGAGAGAACAGGGTTATTCACACTCAGGAACACAATCTTCTTATCGCAGTCTAAAAAGCACAAAAGGTTTCTCAAAAGGTTTCTCAAAAATCTCAAGGAATAATCACAACAAGGACGGCACACGGGAGCTACCATTAAGGTCAACAACCAGGCGATGACTGAAGGTCTGCCTCTGGCTTAAGTAGCACCCTGCTCCTCCTCAGCGCTGATCGCCTCCAGGTGTAGTTAATCTGCCTCACGCTCCAGCGTAGATCCTCACTGGAAGCAGATGACTCACCCGACAGAAAAAACAGCACACACAACACAGAACCTGACATGTACATTATCAGCAGCACTTACACACTGTTCCTGAGGTTGTTGGCTTCATCCTCATCAACAATATGAGTGTCCTCCATACTCAGGGAGTGCATGCTGCATATAAAAGGTGATATCAATGTATGAGTAACTCAGGCATTATTTCCAAAGAACATACCATTATAAATAATGCCTCATTTCATCTGATATTATGGATTGATTTGAGGTTGTTGGCTTCATCCTCATCAACAATATGAGTGTCCCCCATACTCAGGGAGTGCATGCTGCATATAAAAGGTGATATCAATGTATGAAAAAAGGGAAATTCAACTGGAGATACAGAGAACAGCTTGGCCTTCACTCTCCAGGCAGCCAAAGGTCACAGTGTGCCCGGCGCACGTCGATCAGACCAGCCAAGATCACACAGGAGAATACATACAAATACATACATACATATACATAAGCACGCATCAACCTGTGTGTTAGGAAAAGAATAAACCAGAAAAGAACACATGAGGGGAGATAGGTAAAAAAAATTCCTCTCACGCAGCACCCACTGGGTGGCGCTGTTTGAGATTGAAAAAAAGCCTTAGCGGGGGACAATAAACGAGACACGTCGAGAACTTTTGTAGGGATGTGAAGTGCGATCAGTGTGTGTATGCATGCAGAGAAGAGTCAAGGACACCATCTCTGGGCCAGAACCGATTGTTATGTCTGTCCTCAGTCTGTTGGCGTCCAGTGGACAGGGGAAGGGAGGGGCTGTGGTCCTCCGTACTCGCTGCTCCAGGAGACTTCAGTGCATTGGCCTTGAGGCCAGCCGAAACAAAGATAAGAGTAATTAGATCGAAGCCGAAGAATTTTAGCAGCTCCTGTTGTCCATATGGTACACTTTTGTGGAGAATCCCAAACAGCCAAATAAAACCAAATTACATGAAACAGCCAATCAATCACTCCTCCACATAGAACTGAACCTGCAGCTTCTCCAAGATAACACCCATTCTTCCAGTGAGGTCCAACACATCAGTCTGTGATCCAGACCCCCGAGCTTTCTAGTCCGAGTGCTGCCAGATAAGGTTACATACTTTCCTTATTTTCCAAATTTGTCAATACGTCAGGTGACTGCCAGCTCCAATCAGCAGGTTCCCACGTCAGTAATCCAAATAAATACGTCCTCCACCGACACAGCGTGGGTCGAGTCCGAGCATGGTGGCTCCCCCTTCTCAAGCCTCAACTATAGTAAAAAAAAGTTTTCCAATGTGTAAGTGACCACGATACCAGATCCATATACATTTCCAGTTCGTAGCAGCCAGCACAGAAGGCACAGAGACATGCAGACACGAGACAGAAGCAGGAAAGGGGGGGAGGGTCGAAGATAATAAGGGAGAAGCTGCGAAATGCGACTGTCCTCGACAAGAGCAAGACAAGAATGTAACTCAAGTAACTCAGGCATTATTTCCAAAGAACATACCATAATAAATAATGCCTCATTTCATCTGATATTATGGATTGATTTGAGGTTGTTGGCTTCATCCTCATCAACAATATGAGTGTCCTCCATACTCAGGGAGTGCATGCTGCATATAAAAGGTGATATCAATGTATGAGTAACTCAGGCATTATTTCCAAAGAACATACCATAATAAATAATGCCTCATTTCATCTGATATTATGGATTGATTTACCTTTCCTGCAAGACATCTATCACATCCTCCTGATCAGGAAGAGCACCTACCCCGGGCATGTGGAAGATATCGTCCCTAAAAGTGCAAATACAATTGTGGATCTAATGTGATTAGAAAGCAAACCCACTTGGTCTGCAGAAGACCATATAGAAATGTCACGTGTGGACATTTACAAAACAAGAGCTATGCAGCTACTAATTCAAGCTGCATGTTGGTCTTAGGAGACACAAACTACTGTACCTCTGAGATTCAGTGCCATTGCTGGAAAGTGATGGGGATGAGGTGGTCAGATGTTTACGTCAGTCTTTATGGGGGTTGATGACAATGGCCCCTTAGCGTATTTTTCGTAACTGTAATGAAAATGATTTAAGTTGTAATTTAGTGTCCACACGTAGCAGATTGATGCATGACATGCAACCGATACTCAGCAAGTGATAACCGACAACATAACCAGGGGTGCACATAATATTTTTGGCCTGGTTCTCAGAAGAGAACCTAGGGTTGTTGCTTGGTCCTCACATTTTTAAATGTGTCTCGCTGTGTCTCTT
>SSNP01000051.1:3133233-3146481 GCA_006937955.1 Pachypanchax playfairii
CGATCTGGGGCTCCACGCAAGATCTCACCCCATGGGGTCAAAATGATCACAAGAACGGTGAGCAAAAATCTCAGAACCACACGGAGGGACCTAGTGAATGACCTGCAGAGAGCTGGGACCAAAGTAACAAAGACTACCATCAGTAACACACTACGCCGCCAGGGACTCAAATCCTGCAGTGCCAGATGTGTCCCCCTGCTGAAGCCAGGACACGTCCAGGCCCGTCTGCGGTTTGCTAGAGAGCATTTGGATGATCCAGAAGAGGATTGGGAGAACATCATATGGTCAGATGAAACCAAAATAGAACTTTTTGGTAGAAACTCAACTTGTCGTGTTTGGAGGGGAAAGAATGCTGAGTTGGATCCAAAGAACACCATACCTACTGTAAAGCATGGGGGTGGAAACATCATGCTTTGGGGCTGTTTTTCTGCAAGGGGACCAGGACGACTGATCCGTGTAAAGGAAAGAATGAATGGGGCCATGTATCGTAAGATTTTGAGTGAAAACCTCCTTCCATCAGCAAGGGCATTGAAAATGAGACGTGGCTGGGTCTTTCAGCATGACAATCATCCCAAACACACCGCCCGGGCAACGAAGGAGTGGCTTCGTAAGAAGCATTTCAAGGTCCTGGAGTGGCCTAGCCAGTCTCCAGATCTCAACCCCATAGAAAATCTCTGGAGGGAGTTGAAAGTCCGTGTTGCCCAGCGTCAGCCCCAAAACATCACTGCTCTAGAGGAGATCTGCATGGAGGAATGGGCCAAAATACCAGCAACAGTGTGTGAAGGCTTGTGAAGACTTACAGAAAACGTTTGACCTCTGTCATTGCCAACACAGGCTATATAACAAAGTATTGAGATTAACTTTTGTTATTGACCAAATACTTATTTTCCACCATAATTTGCAAATAAATTCTTTAAAAATCAGACAATGTGAATTTCTGGATTTTTTTTTCCTCATTTTGTCTCTCATAGTTGAGGTATACCTATGATGAAAATTACAGGCCTCTCTGATCTTTTTAAGTGGGAGAACTTACACAATTGGTGGCTGACTAAATACTTCTTTGCCCCACTGTATGTGCACCCCTGAACATAACATATGTTATCTACAGCTCAGCTACACACCGTCTCCACAGAGTAACACTCGCGACACACCATATACTGCTTGCCACGGTATACACTCGTTTCACGCCGTGTACTGCTTCATATACCGTCTTTATAAATAAAATAATAAAGTACTATGTCCAGTTCATGTAACAGCAACATATAACTCATAATATAATTATAAACCAAGTCACTTTCTGATCCAACAGCAGCAAGGCAACATCTGTGTCTGCCCTTAGCCCGATCTCTCCACCGAGGAAAAGCCACGCCGATACAAATTCGCGTTTGCCTTCTCCTTCGGTCACTTTCCTTCTAAGCCAATAGTCCCTCTGCCAAACATCCAGGATTTTTTTTTTTTCGTCGTAGGATCCTCTTCCCGATAAGTGTGTCTCGGCCATTTCTTTGGATTCTCCGCCATGTCGATTTCCCGTTCTGCCTGCTACGAGACACTCAGCTCTTCTTCTTCTTCTTCTTTCTTGTTGTGACATAAAAAACGTAATTTCCTGTGCGCCAGCGTGGGAATGTCGCCGGTCGACACGCAAAGTAAAAATTATGTATTTTGAAAAATACCGTGAGATGTTTGATGAGCCGATCGGCTCAATCTGCATTGTGTCATCTCCTCTGATAGTGGCTTGGCTGAAACGGACATTCATGGGCATGTAAAAGTTACGCACTATAGCTTTAAAAAGATAAAAACTGAAAGAGAAGTTGTTGACCTGTTTTCACACCCACTATGAAGGTAAGAACACCTGTGGAGCTAAAATATTCAACAGAAACCTCAGAAAAACCGTTTTTAATTGAAGGGCCTCTTTAATGTTTTCAGACAGCAGTCTTTTGACTTGTCTCCTTGCTAAAAGCTTTTAAAAAGTATGAC
Source organism: Pachypanchax playfairii (assembly GCA_006937955.1). Classification (NCBI taxonomy): domain Eukaryota; kingdom Metazoa; phylum Chordata; class Actinopteri; order Cyprinodontiformes; family Aplocheilidae; genus Pachypanchax; species Pachypanchax playfairii. Next base: position 3,135,208 of record SSNP01000051.1, read on the forward strand.
CTTAAAAAGCTGAATGTATCTATTTTTTTTATTGTTGCAGACATTGGGAGTAAATAGCAAATCAAATCATACGACAGAAGTCATTGCACATATAATGCGAAGCATCGTATGCCATAGATTATTCCTAAAAGCCAAAGCATCACAGCATATCACATCATACCTGAACAAAGTTGATGTGCAATTGGTAGAAGTAGGCTGGAAGCCAAAGACATTTTTGACCTAATAAACCTTTGGCCCCAACTATCTAAAGGTGACCTGTTACTGGGTTGTATTTATCTTTCTGTGATATTTGAAGTGACCTTTTATAAGAGATGCAGCCGGGATGCTCTTTTTTTTTTTACAGCCCATTATGTCACTGACCCTCTGAAACCAACAAAACTAGAGGTTTCTGCTTTTTTTCACAAGACCAAATTTATTTCCAAGAATAGCTCTAAGTTATATTTAGAGATCATAAATGTTTGTTTCAGACCCTCTACACTCTGGAGCACCAAACTGCTACAATGTAAAAAGAAAGCTGCTAGAACTTGGATGTATTTGCACAATCTTAATGGTTAGATGATGCTCAAAACTTCGCTCGAAATGTGGCAGTTTATCAATACAGTGGTAGAGTATCCAGGTTGTAGAGCCCCAGTTTGTGTTACCAAAGTTTGCTGTCCCAGTAAAGTTTATATTGTAAATAGATAATTTTAGCAATACACAGTTTAATCTGACACAGTCTCATAGTTACTTAGTTTTTCACAATCAATCCTGACATAGAGAAACAGCACTTCTATTTAAACAAAGTGAGCTGCTACCGGAGCCTGGATGTCCAAGCAGGGATTATAGAAGGATAATAAACTGTTTGTTTGGTCCTGTTGGTGCTTGGAAATAGAACAGATGCTGCCAGTGTGGGGGTCATATTTATATATATAATAATGAAGGCATATTGCCTTAAAGCAGAACTAAGTAAGTTTTTTCACCTCAATAAATGTTTTCTAGAGTCCCTGTGGGGGTAAACAAGGACTTGGCGGGGTGATTCGTGGGTCCCTCCCCTCCCTCCGGGGTCTGTGTCCTGAAAGCAGCACTTGCAACTTTCAGTGGATCGGACCCGACTAATCTCGCGAGAACAAACCTGCTTTACGGCACTCACACTCACGTACATAAATACAAGCATGAAGCCCTTGCCGTTGTTAGCAATGCCACCCTTAGGAGCACAAAGATGACAATAATACTCACCTGTCGAGACATTTTCTTGGTTGTTTTTCTTTCTTCTTGCAAAAGCGTTCTCTGTGCGTTGTTGTTGGGGGGGCGGCGGCGGGGTGGAGGGGTCTGCGGCGGGGGAACGTTACGACAGTGAGCTTTCACAGGGGACCAGTAGGGGGAGAGCGAGAGCAAAACTTACTTAGTTCTGCTTTAATGCATGTCAGACTTTGTCAGCATGTTTTGCTCTTAAAGAAGCCCTTCCATTAAAAACGGTTTTTCTGAGGTTTCTGTTGAATATTTTAGCTCCACAGGTGTTCTTACCTAGTGGGTGTGGAAACAGGTCAACAACTTCTCTTTCAGTTTTAATCTCTCAAACTACGCAGGTGGTGATAACACCCGATTTCTTCCGAGTCCAAACAGCCTGTATCTGTTTCGTCACAACTACTTTGTTCGTTAGTATTCAGCATCTCCCGCAGTTGAAACCACACCTAGCATGCTGCTCACTAAAAAGCTGTAGCATAAGACATAGCAAACAGGAAGACACGACGTCTGACGTTACCATGCGCAGCGGGGTAGGAAACAGTATTCCTTGCTCTCATAGGCTAGTTTGTTAGCCAATCAGAGTCCAGCACATTCGAATAATGAATATGAACGAGCTGCTGCCGAAGCCTGACAAAGCAGCCTGGGGGAAGGAGCTGGAACCACCCGAATTTTAACGCCGACAGATTGAAAGGTCTGTTAATCAGTGTTTCCTGACGTTTTTTAGATATAAAATGTTTCATATTACTGGTTAATACTTAAGAGATAACCACAAAGTCCTGAAATGTGTATGAAATGGCCTTTTTAATACTAATACGTAATCCTAATAGTAAGGGTGTTCAGTTCTTTTCCCTATCAGAAACAAGGAGCAGTTGTAGCCAGGGAAGCAGTTGAAGACCACATTAGTCTCCTCATTGGGTTGTCTAAATTAAATCCAAATGCATAATTTCCCTTCTTGTCTTTACACAAAAGTATCTTGGTATATTAATATGGAGACACTAATAAACCTTACAAAGATAAAGCTGTGGTAACTGAATACATCAAATGCCAAACAATAATGACGGTAAAATGGACCTAGAGATAGGAGACAGGTCATACTTTGACTGTATCGAAAAAAAGAAGAGAGATTAATATTGTTTTTGTTCTTATTTTATGGGCTGTTTAACTGCCAATACACACCAGTTTGAGGTAAATGGAGTTTTGACCTTTACTGATTAACTCCGTAGGTGTCCGAGCAAAGAACGGCAGGAGGCGGTGAGTTGAGAGAGGCTCTGAAAGATTTAATGATACCAAGGGAAAGGTGACAATTGGTGAGAAGGTGTCTCCAGGCTGGACAGCTACAGAACCCTCCAGACAGCCTAGATGAGTCTATCCTTCATTTCAACAGCCAGGAAAAAAAGAGAGGATAATTGCTCTGCTCCCATAGAGGCTTCAAATTGCTTTGAGAGATGGAGGACAGTTATAAAGCTCGATGTAACTAACCACCTTGACTCTGAAAGAAAAAAAAACCCTCCTCAAGCCACAAGCCAGCTTTTTGTTTTAATATTAGGATCTTTACTGTGCACACAATGTGTACTGGTTCATGCAGTCTCCACTTTGAGATTTTGTGTTTTTAGAAGTTGTACTTATTAAAAATCACTTTAAAAGGTTCAGTAATTGCATGATTAAAAGGTAAAATGCAAAAGTAAAGTTATTGTCAAATGAGCAATACTGCTTTTTATTAGCTTTTTGCATAATGTGTTTTTACCCACCCCCAGAAACAAAAACAAATCCTGTTGTTGTTTGGCTTTAGGCATGTTGGTTTCCAAACACCAGGCACAAAACCCAGAGTAGTAAGAGAGAAAAAACTATTTGCACCAAAATAAAAACATAGTTGTTCAAAAGATCATGAAAATCTGTGAAAGAGAAAGAATCAAGGAATCCAGTATACGGTCATCTTACTATGGCAAGTAAAAATATTTAGCGTTATCTGTTTTACAAAATGCTAAAAGAATTAGTGAAAAAAACAACATTGCCATGTCTGAGTGTGCTGCAGAATGATGGAAACAAAGATCACAAAGAGGTTTGAGATGATACATACTCAAAACAATGCAAACACAGGAATGAAATAACAGCTCTTGGTAAGTGATTGGTGCTCTGCCAGTTTAGTGAAGAGGGATGTGCCCAAGAGGAGAACACGAGTTCAGGAAGCGACAAAGGTCACGAAAGAGAATCTCATTAGTGTGTTTGGAAGACAGAAATGCTGTTTTCTTCTTCTTCTCCTCTTTTATTTACTATTTTTCTGAGTAAAGAGTAAATGCAAAGGCCTAGCCACCTACAGAGCATGACTGATCTGGTAGAAACATCCTGCATTGCTCTAAAAAGAAGCGACATTATTAGATAAAACAGTGACAGGACTGAAGTTAATGAAATGTAAAGTAGTTCATGTCTGGGCCACTTCAATGCTGCTTGGAAATAAAATATAGATGTACACCCTTTCATCTATTTTTGGCTCCAGATGAAAATAACTTCCTGTTGCTCTGAGCTGTTGGAATCACTGACATGTTACAGGAGAAAACATATTTTTATTTACTGCCACAGACAACACATTTAAAGCTTAACTGCAATAATATGTTAACTGCAATAATTACAAAGTTCTGGGGGGTACTTTTAGTTGGTGCAGAAAATCCTTTACCATTTGCTGACATTTAATAAATTATTTCCATCAATTAACATTTTCTTTTAAGGAATACTTTTAATTAATTTGGTTGTTTCAGGTCCTGAATCAGCAGACTAGTTTTGAGTAAAGACAGATAAGGATGCTACATTTGCTGTGTCATGCATTTTTAAAAATTTAGTCCAATATATACATCTTTATACTGTTCAGAATATGCAGAACTGAAATGTTTTAATCGAGAACTAACAATAATTCCCAACAGAAAGACTTTTAACTCCAGTTTGAGTTATATTTTGTAAAATATACATGACATTGTCTCTTTGTTTTTGGAGAAACCTTTAAATGGAAACCTGATTTTAACAGCCGTTTATCTTAAAAAAATTGTGAAATTAGATTGAAAATTAGTTTTAAACACTGTTTTGAAATCTTCAATGTGTATATGTGTGTGGGTGTGTATTAGCATAGCATATCTAGATTTGAAAACTCAGATGCAACAGAGAGGTGCAAAAACACTAGAAGATGAGGATCTATACAATTTTCAATTTATGATAATATTATGGTATTATTTTTGTGCCTAAAATATCAAACAAAACATTGTATCCATCAAATGAAAATAAGAGTTTGAGACAACAGTTTCTAATATAGCAAATTAAAAAAAGACAATCCAGTAGTAAAACCTTTTTTTTTGTATGACACTTTGACTTTGGTTCTCAGTTTACTCTGTTTCTTTCTAACTGGTGATGCTTTTATTTTGACAGTATCTTTTTCATTTGCGCTCACAGCTCTTTGCTCATGTGCTGACAGATTTCATTTTATTTTTTTAACTTTGACACAAATTACCCTGGTGGGAGGGACTTATAAAAACTGCATTCTCACTGTTGGTTTGTTTGTGAGTATGTAAGTCCATGAGGTCATTTACCAAAGCAACCAAAGATGCGGATTAGTTTTGGTAAATATGAAACTGTGAAGGGCTGCAAGACTGTTCTATTTCATCCCTTCTGACCGCCAGAGGCGGTGCTTCAAGCACTGAATATTCACTCTTGCGCACGCAAAGGTCGAGATTAAATAACAACAAATTCACCTGTGACCCTCCGGTGACCTCTGTGAACCTATATAGGTCACGTGACACTGGAAATCCAGTCCCTTTTCACTTCTCGCGTGTGGTCGAGTTAGCTGTGGATAGCGTTTTCTTGTTTCATCTCATCGTTTCTTTGTTCCACTTCTGGGTTTACAGCTGTGACGCCTCGTGACAAGTGCTTGCGGCACAGTCGAGGTAGCGAGAGCTTCTCGCCCCTCAGGGGCTGTGTAAACCGAAGTGTGATGACTGCCGGGCTCGGCTTCTCATCTCCCGACAGGTGGGTGTTTTTTTTGTTAGCGTTGTGCAGCACCGCCGTCTCCAGGGGTGCCCGCACATTATATATATTCGCAAGTTTATCGGCTGATCTACCGGGTTCGGTGCAGCCTGTGTTCTTTTGTTGTTTCTGAATGCGCAGTGCTTAATTTACGTTTTCGGCTCGACCTGGTATTCTGCATTGATTCGATCCCTTTTTTCATTGTGGGGTTCATGAGTGGCGTTTCTCGCTCGACCTGATTCCTCACCCACCTTCCTGGGGTTGATTAATTGATTAATATATTATTTTCTAGTTTTTGGTTATGGACTCACTGCACTGTGGGGGTTGTATGGCTCCACTTCTCCCAGAGGATGGCCATGACTTATGCCCCACATGTTTAGGGGTATCTCACCTGAGAGCGGGTTTGACAGGCGACGCCTGCATGAATTGCAGTGTCTTGCCCTACGCTCTGCAGCCTGGCTGCACTCGAAGACCTGGGACTCCCGCCATCCGGCCAGCAGTCGGCTCCACCAAAGGAGAGGTTGCCGAGAAAACGTTCAGCAGTGAGTGCCTCTTGTACTGCACAGAAACGTAGTCGGGTTGTCCAACCAAGGGGTTTGTCATCTAAGGTGGACGAACTTGCATCAGAGATGGCTCAAATGAAGTCTCTTCTTGAGTCTCTCCAGGCCAGAGGTGACGGCGCGGAAACTCCTCGGGCGGAGAGGGCCTCTGCTTGTGAGGAGGACGTGCTGTCGGTTGCTGCGTCGGATTCGCAGTTTCAGGACCCGGAGATCTTTGATGGCTCCGAGGCATCTGAATATGGCTCTGAGACCTCATCCTGCTCTCAGGGGGGTGACGAGTCGGCGTCAGCGTCTCTGCGTGTGGCGCTACAACGGTTGAAGGTGGACATTCCCACCGAACAGGAGGCCGTGTCCAACGCATTTTTTAGGAGAACGAATCCTGCTCCTTCATTTTCTGTTCCTCCGTCTGCCGACTATATCAAGGAGCTTCACACATGCTGGTCAGACACTAAGGCCTTCTCGAAGCCGACATCGGATGGTAGGGCGCTTGCCTCTATGCAAGACGCCCCGAAGTTCGGGCTGGGCCACATGCCGGCAGTGGAAACAGCTGTGGCCTCCCTGATTGTGGCCCCAGACGAAGCTCTGCGGCCGAATGCTAGGTGCCCACGACCTCAGTGTTGCGTCACTGACGAACTGCTTTGTAGGGCGTACGATGCGGGCTCACGTATGGGCCGTGTGGGTAATTCCTTGTCCCACCTGCTCTTGAGCCTGGCCTCCTCGCTGAAGGGGTTTGAATGTGGATGCGCCCACACTGGGGCTGCTGGACACCTCTCTCCAGGCGTTTGCCTTCATGTCCCGGGAACTGGGTCGTCTTTTGTCCACATTGACCCAGGCATGCAGACAGGTCTGGTTGGCCCAGTCACCCCTGACTGAAACATGCAGACGGACTCTGAGGTCATTGCCGGTCGTCCCCGGTGAGCTGTTTGGTGCGACGGCACTGTATGCAGTGGCCTCCCAAACGAGACAGCAGCTGGCGGGTCTTCATCGTCGTGTCCCGCAACGGACTGGGTCTGTTCCTCCAGTTCTTCGTCATCACACCAGTCGGGTTGAGCCAGACCCTTTCGTCATTCCCCGTCGCCCCTCATTGAGGTCTAGTCGTTCCTGGGGCGAGCAGACTGGTTTTCGTGCCTCCAATCAGTCATGCTCCCAGTCCGGTCAGCCATCTTCTGGACGGCCTTCCTCCAGGCCCTTTAAGGGCCGGGGGAACCACAAGTGAGGCATTACGGCTGGCTGTCGGATGCCACACCCCGGAACAGCTCCAGCATTGGGCGGCGAGCACCCCGGACGCCTGGGTGTTAGCCACTCTTTCACGGTGGTACAGAATTCAATTCCGACGCCGGCCTCCTGCCTTCAGCCGGGTCTGCCATACTTACATCTCGGACCCAGTGAGATCCAGGGCACTAGACGCAGAGATCGCTACCTTGCTGGACAAGGGGGCGATTGTGCCCGTGGACCCCCGGCAGGATCCGGGGGGATTTTATTCCAGGTATTTTCTGGTTCCGAAAAGGACCGGAGACCTGCGTCCAGTGTTGGACCTACGAGGGCTGAATGTTTTTCTAAAGACAATGCCTTTTCACATGCTCCGCACCTCAGAGGTGCTTCAGGTGTTGTCCCCGGGCGAATGGTTCACAACCATCGATCTGGAAGATGCGTATTTTCACGTGCCAATTGCCCGGAGTCATTGGAAGTTCCTCCGCTTTGTGTTCCGGGGACGGCATTTTCAGTTCAGGGTTCTTCCATTTGGCCTCTCCCTGTCACCCCGAGTGTTCACGCGAGTGGTTGCAGCGGCGTTTTCCCCACTGCAGTCGCAGGGATTGAAGATTCTTCCCTACATCGACGATTGGCTCATTTGCGCCCCCAGCCGCACTCGAGCTGTCCGGGACACCAAGGTTGTGCTCCACCACATGCACTGCCTGGGGTTGAGAGTGAACGTGCCCAAGAGCAATTTGGTCCCATCCCAGGTTACGGTGTTCCTGGGAGTTGTTCTGGACACGGTTGCCATGGTGGCCTGCCCATCGCCCAGACGTGTCATCAACATTATGGACATGCTGTCTGCATTTCAGGAAGGTGCCGTTCATTCAGTATCTTCGGCTGTATCTGTGCTGTTCCTTTGGGACTTCTCTCCTTGCGTCCCATGCAGCTGTGGCTGAACGGTCTGGGGTTGGATGCAGCCAGGGCCGTTCACAGGCGACGGCGACTACTTGTGTCGCCTCAGTGCCTCGGGTCCCTGTCGCAGTGGAGGGACAGGCGCTGGGTTGTGCAGGGAGTTCCCTTGGGGTGCCTGCCGTCCAGGAGGGAACTTGTTTTTACGGATGCTTCCGCCACGGGATGGGGCGCAACCTGGCAGGGCCGGATGGTACAAGGGGTGTGGGCTCCACCTTTTGCCGGAGCACACATCAACGTGTTGGAGCTAGTTGCGGTGTACCTGGCCTTACGGCATTTCCAGCCGGTGTTACTGGCAAAGCATGTCCTCGTTCGGTCAGACAACATGAGTGTGGTTTACCATGTGAATCATATGGGGGGAACCAGGTCGGCAACCAGGTAGCCTCTCTCCGGGCGGCTTATGTTCCGGGACCGCAGAATCAGGTGGCGGATTGTCTGTCCCGGCAGACACTGTTACCAGGAGAGTGGAGCCTTCACCAGGAGGTGGTTTCCCACATATGGGACACTTACGGGAGGGCCGAGGTGGATCTTTTCGCCTCCCGGGCAGCGCACCACTGTCCCCTGTGGTTCTCCCTGATAGACAGTGCCAGCCCGTTGGGTCGATATGCGCTGGCTCACGACTGGCCTCGGTTCCTGCTTTATGCGTTTTCCCCGATTCCCCTGATCTTCGAGACGCTCCTGAGGGTCCAGGAGGAGGGTCACAGTCTCCTCCTGGTGGCTCCATTTTGGCCAGCGAGGATTTGGTTCCCGCTGCTGTACAGGCTCTGTTGCAGCTCGCCAATGCGCCTACCCGGCCGGCCAGACTTACTGTCCCAACTGGGGGGTCGGGTACTGCACCCCCAGCCCAGTCGTCTCCAGCTTTGGGTCTGGCCACTGCGGGGTCAGGCAGGGCTTTCTCGGAGTATGGTGGGGACATAGGCCATACTATTGCTAGTGCAAGGGCGCCATCTACACGACGTTTGTATATGAACCGATGGTCGCTGTTTGAGAAATGGTGCCGGTCTCGGGAGATGGATGCCACCAGGTGCTCTGTCTCTGCCATGTTGGAGTTCTTGCAGGAGCTGTTGGATCGTGGTCTGTTGCTGTCCACCCTCAAGGTATATGTTGCCGCCATTTCCTGCTGGCACTGTGGGGTGAATGGTGACCAGAGAATAGGGATGTCTCTCTTTTTTTGAAGGGCGCCAGGCGTCTTTGTCCGCGGAGACGGTCGACAGCCCCGTCATGGGATTTATCTCTTGTATTGGAGGCTCTGCGTTCCCCTCCATTTGAGCCAATTGCCCAGGTGGGTTTGAAGTGGCTGTCATTTAAGACTGCATTTCTGTTGGCAATGGCGTCCGGTAAACGCGTGGGTGAGTTGCAGGCTCTATCTGTCCACGGGTCTTGCTGCAGATGGCACGCGGATGGCTCAGGGGTGTCACTATGGCCTAATCCTTCCTTCCTTCCTAAGGTGGTCACTGTCACGGGGAGCACCAAACCACTCCAGTTGGCTAGATTTGGCACTGGGGTTGCTAATGAGTCCTTATGTCCTGTGCGGGCTTTGGAGACTTATGTGAGGGCCACGGTGGGGTTACGGCAATCTGACAGTCTTTTTGTGTGCTATGCGGGCCCTCGTAAGGGTCGTGCCCTCTCTGCACAGCGTCTCTCTCGATGGGTTGTTGAGACCATTAAACGGGCCTATGCCTCACAGGGAGATCCGATGCCGGAGGGGGTCAGGTGCCATTTGACCAGGGCACTGTCGACTTCATGGGCGGCCATGTATGGTGTTTCCTTGGATGTCATCTGTGCTGCTGCCTCCTGGACTTCACCTTCGACTTTCGCCAGGTTCTACAGCATAAATGTTGCTGCCCCTCATCCCTTGGACAGGGTGTTACATGACCACTCATCTGAATGAGGTGAGCTGGTGGATTCCTCGGGACCTTGTTCTTATGAGTCATTCAGTGCTTGAAGCACCGCCTCTGGCGGTCAGAAGGGATGAAATAGAACGAAAGTTACGTATGTAACTACCGTTTTATGAATCATGAATGACCGCCAGAGGTTCTTGTCCCTCGAACTCCGTGTTTTCGCGAGAAGTTTCAGGGACTGGATTTCCGGTGTCACGTGACCTATGTAGGTTCACAGAGGTCACCGGAGGGTCACAGGTGAATTTGTTGTTATTTAATCTCGACCTTTGCGTGTGCAAGAGTGAATATTCAGTGCTTGAAGCACCGCCTCTGGCGGTCATTCAGGATTCATAGAACCGTAGTTACATACGTAACTTTCGTTTTATCACTTCTTACAAGAGTCAACCTGTCAGTTGGCCTGTTGATCATAAAATTGGTCTGTTTAGACAGTTTGCAATTAAAGTGATTAAGTAATCAGGCTCAACAGCATAATATTGTCTTTACTGGGTGCTTGCTATCTGCTAACAGTGGGGTTCTGATTCATTTCTAGACACTAAAACCATTTATTCCTCACTGTAATGCAGCATTTCCTCAATTCCAGTCCTCAGGACCTGATGCCCAGCATCTTTTAGATGTTCTTCTGTTTGAACACATGGCTGCAATTCAACAGAAGCCTGGTAATCAGCCATCAATTGAAATCAGGTGTGTTGATGCAGGGAAACATCTACAGCATGCAGGACATGGAGTCCTGAAGACTGGAACTGAGAAACACTGTAATGGTTTGTCTTCAATTATAAAAGTGCATTTTAAACCAAAACAACCTACTTTGTAGTTACAAGTTCAGCAGTTTATCAGCTGTAGCAGCTAATTAGTCACATGAAAATAGAAATGTGCATAAAAGAGGTCAGATAACAATAAAATGTGAGCAGAATCTTACACTTCAGTATGTAATCTTTTTTTTTTCTCACATATATTGTTTCATATGGACTATTTCCCCAGATGGAGGAGCTAGTAAACGTTCAGTCCCAGAACACCAAGTGACCAGAGTCCAGCCTACGATCCACCTACCAGTAAGACAGTTTATTGTTTATTAGAACGGATTATGATCCACCAAATGCACTAAAGTGCCATTACATTTTTTTTTATCTCTGAGCTGAATGAAAAATAAAAACACGAGTTAATTAAATATTGGACTTGTTAAGTGGTCTAGATTATGTGGTTTGTTCCCATATCAGTAGATGATTATATGAAAGTAAAATATAGTAAAACATTGCTTTTCTACTTGTAAGGTTTATGAAACATGAAAGCAGTGTTTTTTATGCTAATCAGGTTAAATGTGACTATCATGAATTTTGAAGTAGTTCAGGTAATAAAGTAAAAAAAAAAAACTTTAAATTTAATGAGCAGATGCAATAAAATTCTCAGTAAATGATCAGATATAC
>SSNP01000051.1:3150237-3192984 GCA_006937955.1 Pachypanchax playfairii
GGCAATCACACAACTCAGAACACCTGGGACAGATAACGAGGGGAACAAGCGACAGCTGAAAACACCTAAACAGAAACACAGATCATGACACAAATTGCTTCAGACTCTCGCAGCTTGCCTCATACCTGAAAAAAAAGGAACTTCCTGATACGACACCGTGACGTAACGGGGCTCAAACTCAGCCGTTTTACATGAGTGAGTAAAGCAGCTGCTCAGAGCGCAGGACTCAGGAGGATTACTCAGGAATGCACAAATTAAGCCAAAAACCACTCTGGAGGTATTTTAAATAAAGAAATAGCATCACAACATGGTTAAAAGCTCCAAAAAGTTGATTTTTCATGATACAGGACCTTTAAACTCTGGACACCTGTGCAACAGGGCGGTTGCTGGTTAGCGCAGTCAGCATTGACAGAATCAACTGTGTGTGTTTTGACTGTTGTGCTTGAAAAGTAGTTTATTGTGTAGAGAGGATTTGGACATGCTGTGTCTGTGTTTTAAACCACCTTGTAGAGAACTAGTGTTCTCAGGTCTTTAGGCTAATCACCCCAACCCCATCCCCGCAGGATTTCCATGTAAATTACAATAATGCTGTAGTTTTGCAAATATTTTAATCTGTAACGTTTTTATTTTCATATGATTCATACTGTTTCATCATTGAATCAGCTGTACAAAAACATTTTAAACACTCAAACTCTGACATTTTTAAAACATGTGACAAAAGCGCTTTTCAAATATATAACCAAAGAAACTAAAATACATTCTTAGTAAATGCAGACAAAATAAGAATTGCATGATTATTTTAACACAAATTTAAAGTCTGGAGATCAACATGTGATTCTCAATCTCATGTTTGTCCAGATTTATTCAGCAGGACGGATCTTCATGCTGATGGTCTTCAGGGAGTATTGATAACCTTTCCAGTGATACCAGTTTACTCCAACAGCGCGGAACTGACTGTGAGCCCCCCAGAGATAAGCTCCATTAGGGTTTGCATAGTGGCAGGTTTTATACCAGAAGGCTCCTTGATATGATCTGGCACAGTTGCTCTCAGAGAGGTCAAACGTGAAGAACTTTTGCTCGCTGTGATATGTCAGAGAGTCTCCTATAGAAAAACAATATTAATTAGGAAAAACACTCAGACCTCCTACAAACACCTTAGACCCTTTATAGTGTGACCAACAATAAGAGTCTCGACTATCTGTTGGTGTTTGTTATAAGTTTATAACATAATTTATTCTTACAGATGGTGATCTAGATCCCCCCAAAATCTACCCACTTCTTCCTCTGACCAGTTCTGACCTTCCTGAAAATTACATAAAATTCTATCTAGAACTTTTTAAGTTATTGTGCTAACAGACAAAGCAGCTGATAAAACCATGACCTCGTGGTGGAGGTAATAAAATAATCTATTATTCTGTATCTTTTGCTTCATGCTTGATGACACTGACATCTTCAATCAACTTAAAGTCTAAACTCTTTATGGACAGAGATTCCAAAGACTATGAACTCCACTGAGAAGTTAGTATATGTTCTTTGTATTACTGACCAGTGATGTAAAACTTCTTTACATTTGCAAGTCTGGAACATGTTCAGCTGAAGAAAAACGATCAGAACAGTCTCAGTCTGGAGAATCAGGGAGAAAGCGTCTTGGAGAAGTCTAGTTAACTGTAACTCAGATGGATGATCAGGTCTTCAGTAGATCCAGATCCATCAGTCTGTAAGGACTGTCACTACACGTGTAACTGAACTTTTGGCGGATGTAAACAAAAATCACATGATACTGAAAGATTCACACTCACTGAATCAGACTTACTGTTGTCATGCACAAATATAGTTTCAGTAAAGTCCAGCTGTACTCTGTATCTTTCAGAGTTGCTTTGAACTGAGGTTGTTTGGTAAAGCTGGTGTCACTGTGTTGTCCCATATGACATCATAGTCAGATGTTAGCACACATGTTGGTCTGTTTGTTTTTAGTGTAGATGTGTTCTAGAACAGATGATCAGAAGTCTGTGGATCTGCTGAGATACATGCAGCTCAACTTGACTCATGACAGATTACAACTTCACCTGCTGGTTCAGACTGAAACTGGTACATCTGGATGAGGCTGTAACTAAACAAGGTCCTCATACAGACCTTACAGGTGTGTTCAGAGAAAACAGAATGACTGATCCATCCATCTTATCTAAAACGTTCTCAGACCCAGTCCCACCTTAAGTCATGACTAATCTCTTTTGCTGCTTGGACAGTTTGGTAAAGTCATATATAAAGTTGAAATTTAGAAATTCTCCTACACTGCAGTTGTTGCTGGCCTTGTCTCTGTTTTGTTGTTTTTCTTATACATCATTTTTGTAATCAAACGTGCACGTATAAGGCACGTGCAGGAGTCTCTAACTAGTCTGGATTGCTTCTTTAAAGCTAAAAGCACATGGGAAGTTTTTATTGTTGTTGACAAGGAAAAGCAATAAATAAATAAACCTATCAAACTAAAAACAGACTGTCTGCCGATCACCAGTTCTTACTGGTATTTATTCAGAAGGTTTGAGCAACAACATGATAATAGAGTTAAAATAAAAACAAAAAATATGTTTAAATAAAAAGCTTCAATTTCCAAGTTGAGTTAAATGCAGTCGGTGGAGGTAACAAGCACCAGGTGAAGGTGATGAGTGTGATGATGAAGAGCAGGTGGAGCAGCAATATAAGGTCAACTGCTGCGACAGAGCAGTCACAGCACAAAGCTCCTCTCTGAGTGTTCTAGTCTCTTGTTCTGAACTGGGTCCAGGTTTGTTGCTTTGTGGCCTTCAGAGTTCAGCATGATATTTCAGGCTGTTTTCAGGTCAGTGCTCATTGTTATTATCTGTCAACTGGTCTGTGTGTGTCTTCTTGTTCTATATATATATATATATATATATATATATATATATTTCTTTTTTTTCTCTCTCTTCTACAGGAGTTCCTGGATTTGCTTCCTGCTCTTCAATGTTGGTTCTTGTGTAATTTTTAGAAAAAGTAAGTACACCATCTATTTGATCTTGAGATGAATGTAAGTGACCCCTAATTGCAGACTTTCAGTAACTTGTTCATGTGCTACAGACCAGCATTAAACTTGTTACTGTTTCTTGACTCAGTGCAACCTGGTGCAGGATCTGGGTCTGCTGGAGGCAGCAGGGGAGGCAACGTGGGGTCTGGTTACACCGTCGGTGGCTCTGGTTCCAGCGGCGGCACCTTCTCTGGGTCTGGATCTAGTGGAACAGCTCTGGATGCAGGAATTGCTCGGATGTTTCTTGAATTGATGCGCATGGCACCCCAACGTCCTAACCTCCAGTTCCACTGGAACTCCGACCACGTTCCCTCTGACATGGTCATGGCTCATCCCGTGTACCCTTCATCCCACAGCGTCCGCAGCAACAGCGGCTACCAGCGAGCACGAGACACCCGTACTGACTCCAAATACACCCAGGATACTTTTGATCACCTCTCCCTGCCTGGAACCCCACAGGACCAGCCAGGAACTGGATCTAAGTGGGACCAGAAGAGCAAGTGAGGTAGAGGGTGACTCCATTCTGCATTGCAGCCTGTTTTGATGCCGACATCTTGTTTCCTGCATTAGACACTGAATGGGGCTGAATAAAGAAATGAACTCCGTTTTTGACTTGCTTTGCAGCTTGAACTCTTATTGGGGAATTTGTGCAAGTTTCTTTCGGCATTGAAACTCAACCTAGAGGTTGATACTGAGAGGATTGTGAATTTTAGACCTAACCTTTGGTTTCCCACCAACTTATGACATGACCAGGTACCGACTCTGAACCTCCACTGCAGAGGCCTCTGAACCATCTGGTGTGAATTTAGTGTGTTTTGGTATTAGAGCTTATCAGGGATTTAGGGGACAGGTGTCCTGTCTTGGTCTCGGTTGCACTAAAGGCAGAGGCGGTTCCAGCTGGAAATGATGTGGTTGAAAGTTGAGGCTGAGAAAGCTGGCAGATTACATCAGCTGGAGCTTGATTATCAGGCCAAAACGACGGTAAATTGTAAATGTCCTGCATTTGTATAGCCCTTTTCTAGTAATTCAGACCACTCAAAGCGCTTTCACACTACAAGGTTTTACATTCACCCATTCACACAACCCGATATGTAAACCGGGGGGAGAGGGTAGGGGCTAATACTCACACAACCCAATACTCAGATTGGGGGCCAACATGGGGTTCAGTGTCTTGCCCAAGGACACCTTTACATGTGGCAGTGGAAGCCGGGATCGATCCACCAACCTTCAAATTGGAGGACGACCGCTCTAACCACTGAGCCACAGCCGCCCCAGCATTAAACGTGTTACATCTGTTACTAAATATTTCATTGGTACCTGAGTTTTGTCAGACAGAAGTGGACTGTTGTTTTACTGCGTTTGAACGCATAGCGCATGCTTTACAGTGGCCCCCTGATGTCTGCGCAGTTCTCTTACAATGTAAGATTTCTGGAAGAGCTCAGGAGATCGTAACTTTGCTCTCGATGATTCTCTAAAGGTGAAAAATACCATTTTGAAAGCCTATGAGCTGGTTCCCGAGGCTTACCCAACAGCTTAAAAACTGAGTGTGGCAAGAAAGAAACCTGAAACATCTCAGAGGAAAAATAACGTTTTTGTCAAACAGTTGTAAACTGTGCTGCGTTGAAGTGCAAATTCATACGGGCTTCTTGGCTGCAGGCCTCAGGTGTAACAGCAAGCACTTCTAAGACTGTTTTACAGACTTTTATCCACTCAATCCCCAATGTCACCAAGGATGCTACCCTTCAATCAACTGCACCTCGTCCCAGGTCCATCGCCAGGGGGACTACCCATCAGCCGACACCCGCTGGCTGCCAGTCTCAACAACTCTCCGGTGAACCAGTTTCGCCGCGTTCCGGGGGACAACACTGTCTTGAGAAAGTTGCCAACAATGCAGTGTCCAGAAGGCTGAGGGAGTTGCAACCAGCAACGCTCCTCTTGTGCATCTGACAGGTGGTTCACTTCCCACTCCACCTTTCAGCGCTGAATGAGTTAGAGCAGGGCTATTCAAATCCTGGCCTCAAGGGCCGGTGCCCTACACGTTTTAGATGTGTCTCTGCTCCAACCCAGCTGATTCAAATTTTCCAACTTCCTCCTCAGCATGGCAAAGTTCTGCAGAGGCCTGCTAACGAGCCATCATTTAATTCAGTGTGTTGAGTTAGGGAAAGATCTAAAACATGCAGGATACTGGCCCTTGAGGCCTGGATTTGAATAGCCCTGAGTTAGAGTGACTTACCTGCAGCAGTGGTCCTTGTTGCCATGCTGACAACAGAAAACTAGTCGTCAACTTTATGTATACAGCGCTTTAAGAACAGCGGCAGCTGATATAAAGTGCTGAACAAAGTTAAACAGATAAAAACACCACAAAAGAATGTGAAACATTAAACATATATGAACAATAAAAACAAAGACTTAAAATAACAAGAGAAAGATAGAAAGGCTCAAGATGGGGGGAAAGCCAAGGCAAACAAGTCGGTTTTAAGTTGAGACTTAAAGACAGCCAGAGACTAGGCTTGTCAAATCTGTAGCGGTAGCAGGTTCCACAACCTCGGACCCACCACAGAAAATGCTCTGTCCCCCCACATCCTCCGGCGAGACGGTGGCACCTTCAGCAGCACCAACTCAGTCGACCGAAGGGGGCGAGCTGGAGCATGGAGTTGGAGAAGCTCCGAGAGATAGGAGCGGGCAAGAGCATTTAAAGATTTAAAAACATATAAAAGAATCTTAAAATGTATGCGGTAAGTCACGGGCAACCAATGCAGAGAGGCCAGGATGGGGGAAATGTGATCTCTTTTTCTGGTGTTTGTCAGAAGCCGTGCTGCAGCATTCTGGACCAACTGGAGGCGTGAAAGATGTTTTTGAGGTATGCCAAATAAAAGTGCATTACAGTCTGCTGGTGATGAATGCGTGGATTACTGTTTCCAGGTCACACTGGGTTAAAAAATGTTTAGCCTTTGCTAAACGCCTGAGATGGAAAAAGCTCCCCTTCACAGTGGCACTTATCTGTCTGTCCAGATTCAGCATGCTGTCCAACTGGACACCAAGACTAGTCACCACCGATTTTGTCTGTTTGGACAGAGGACCAAGATCAGCAGCTAAATGCCGATGAGTGGGGTGGTTAAAAACTATGATTTCTGTTTTGGTGTCATTTAAGTGTAAAAAGTTCTGCGACATCCAGGTTTTGACATCCTCAAGGCAGGCTAACAGACCTACCAAGGCCAAAGGATCCTTGTGGTTAAATGGCACATAGATCTGAATATCATCTGCATACAGATGAAAAGCACATTTATGGTTCCTGAAGATTTGTCCCAGGGGAGGAGAAAGAGTGAAAAGAGCAAAGGCCCCAGAATGGACCCCTGGGGGACACCACAGGATAAGGAAGCACTACAGTGAACTACACATTAACACTCGGAACCCTGACTTTTCATTTTGTTTTGACCAATCCCCCAACCTTGCTAATGACCTTTTAACAAAAGACAATAGAGAGTCTTTGCAGTGGAGGGGAAGGGGGGTTGTTTTGCAACAGGTTTGTGTCGTGCAAAAATCTTTGTTAGTGGGGGAGGAATTTTACATGTAGGTGTGGGGGAAAAGGAGTCTGGTTTCAGTCAATATTGCCGCTTTCACACATGGGCCGAATGGTGTCGGGTAGGGTCGGGTCAGTCTAGTTTTGTTTACACACTCACCTCTGGAATGCGGCCGTGGGCGTGAGCAATGCGCATGTGGATGGGGGCATGGGCTGTTTCGTTTACCTTATCAATGACGGAGGTCTGTGATGCAGTTCTTAAGCGACACAAGACTAATAAACACACCACACCGGCACATTATGCAGAAGACGAGGGTGGGAAAGCTAATTTTAAATCTGATGCTGCACCTGTCTGACCATTTAGTCTAAAAATGAAGTTTTGATGTTTCTGATATTGTTTCTGTCTTGTCCTCTTCATTACTAAAACATTTAAACTAGTTACTACCAGAGCATGTTCATTCTGAAAACACACTCTTAAATTCGTCTCCAAATAAAAACATGCTGCTGGGATTTTATTAACACAAATCCCATGTAGCCTCCACATATTTCTTTTAATAAGGTTGAATGGAGCTGTTATCTGCGCTTCCTTTAATTACGTTGAACAGGAAGCTTGACTGGATTCATAATAAAAGCATTCATATTTGCTTTAAATAAAAGTGACCAAATACCGAAAGATTCTTACCCCGGGCTCACACTGCATCCAGATCCGGTCCGGTGAGGACCCCGCAGGTATTCCGTTAGATTAAAATCCCTTTTGAAGGCTCACAGTAGTTCCGCGCGGTACGGGTCCGGTTACGGGGGCTGTACAGCACTACGGAAAGAATCCGCAAGGTTCTATTTTTTCCGGACGCCGGAGAGGATCCGCGTCAAGTTTGATGAAATCTGACGAACTATACAGGAAGTGTGGCTTGAATATCCGGTGTTTTTTCAAAATAAACGAGTGTACAAACAATTGTAACTTGACTCTTCTTTTTAGACAGCACACGCGCTAATAGGAAATGTAAACATTACATCACACCCGGTGACACAGGGTCCCGAAAGCCTGCAGCACAACACATTTTCACACATTTGGTAAATAATGGACGTGTTCTCTTGTGAAGTCCCGACAAAACGATAACCCACGTGAACTTCTGTTCTCGCGGGTGCTGTTTCCGCACCCAGCACCGGAGCTGGCCGCATTCCCTATCTGGAGCAGATGTGAGTGGTAGCTTGCGGAAAAACCGCACCGAAGCCGTTCCGTAGGCAGTGTGAGCCCGGCGTCAAACATGGCATCATTTACAAGTTGAGTGATATAACCAGTTATTAAAGAGAAGAAAAAGAAGATACAATTGTTGTAGTTCTTCAAAGTTTATTGCACACTTTTTATTTTATTTATTCACAAAAGAAAGCAGACAGCGTCTCTTCAGCACCCGGTCACGTCTCCCTTCCTCTGCAGAGAAGCTCACTTCTCTGTGGAGCACGGTCTTCGATTCCACATCTTCTCCATCAAACCACCAACGTTGACCTCGGATACAGAGATAAAAAAGCGGTCGTCAGTCTCCCGCATGTCGCGGGAGCCCTAACACAGATGGCTAAGAGCTAGCCGACAGAGCTAGCTCATCTGCACACTGCGAGTTCACTACAGGAGTTTTCCGTGAGCTGCTTCAAAGTGTTTAAAGCACTTAAAACGAATCACAACTCACCCTTACAGCTGCCATGTCCTCTCCAAACACTCTCCTTTCCCCATAAAAAGCATCAATGTCCTGGAACCACTTCCATCACTTGTGGTCGGCTCCACTCCGACCGTTGCAGGTTCTTGGTCACTCTGTACTCACATTTGAGTTTTTTCAACTTGTCACGGCACTGCTTTTATAGTTGTCATGTTAAAAATCATGTGAAAAAAATAATAATAACATGCGTTACAGGAGACCTGTTAAATCCCATCGGCGCGGTTCAGTGTCGTCACACACGTGCACACTGCCAGGCCAATCGGTGGTTAATACTACGTAGGTAGGCTCGTGACTGGCATCAGTTTACTTGACCAATCAGTTCATAGGTAGGCGTGGTGAGTAGGTATGGGGTCGGCTTGGCCCTGATCGGATTACAGAGCCAGTGGTTCCAAAAAAGGTGCCTGTTGGGGCGGGCTCTGACGGGGCCGGCCAAGTATGAACAAAGCAGGAACGGGTCGGTACCGACACCATTCGGCCCATGTGTGAAAGCGGCATATGTTCCTGGCCACCCTCGAACGTTTTAACTTTGTGAATATAAATTTCAATAAAATACATAAAATGTGTATGTGTTATGGCACCAGTGCTGGGAGTGTTACTCCAAAACAGTAATTAATTGTTACTTGTTCCAAAAAGTGAGTTAGTAACTGAACTACTGAGTAATGAGTTATTTGAGGAAGTAACTGAAAAAAAAAGTCCTTGTATAAAGCAAAAAAAACTGCTTTTGCTTTAAAGCAGAACTAAGTAAGTTTTTTCACCTCATTCACCCTAGATGTTTTCTAGAGTCCCTGTGGGGGTAAACAAGGACTTGGCGGGGTGATTCGTGGGTCCCTCCCCTCCTTCCGGGGTCTGTGTCCTGAAAGCAGCACTTGCAACTTTCAGTGGATCGGACCCGACTAATCTCGCGAGAACAAACCTGCTTTACGGCACTCACACTCACGTACATAAATACAAGCATGAAGCCCTTGCCGTTGTTAGCAACGCCACCCTTAGGAGCGCAAAGATGACAATAATACTCACCTGTCGAGACATTTTCTTGGTTTTGTTTTTCTTTCTTCTTGCAAAAGCGTTCTCTGCGCGTTGTTGTTGGGGGGGCGGCGGCGGGGGGGGTCTGCGGCGGCGGCGGGGGAACGTTACGACAGTGAGCTTTCACAGGGGACCAGTAGGGGGAGAGCGAGAGCAAAACTTACTTAGTTCTGCTTTAATACATGACTTACCCACACTGAGATTCAATCCCATGGTCCTTTAAATGGGAGACAGAGCTCATAGCCACTAGACCATGGTGACTGCCTTGTCTGCTACTGGATCCAGCCTCAATGTGTGTGTGCACACGTGTAAAGTATAATAATGCACTGTATTTTGTTTGATAGGAACATTTGCAACAAGCTACTTATAAATACTGTTTAATGAAAGAAGTCTAATTATTGTTCGTGATACTGACCAGCAGCTCAAGTAGCCTCTCATCAGTGTCTTGTCAGATGATACACACTGGACTGTCAAAAAGAGTGAAAATAAAACAAACTAAATGACTAGAGAGTAAGGAGTATGTGTGAAAACAGTTAAAGTGGTTTTCTGGGACGAGGCTGCTGCCAATTGGTTTATTTGCATATTAAAAGTATAGAAAAAAAAAGTCTGCAGTCTTCTCTGGACACTCGGTGAACCCGAGGAGGGATTTTCCGAGAATCCTTGTTTCTTCTGGGGCTGCGTGTGTTAATGGTCGTGTAAGCAATGAGGTTATATTTATAGAGGGGACATGCCAGGCTTTTTACATTGGCCAATGTGGCCGAAGTTAGCAGCCATTTTGAAAAAGGCAGGAAACAATGACAAATGGCTTTGGAAGGTTCAGTAAAATTACCATGCTTAATTTTATACATATTTGAACACACATTTATCGAGTCTCTCCCACTGTTCATATCCAGACTCAACCCCACCTGTTCCGTGTAGCACATCAATTAGTTATGCACTTTGTGTTGCACCTTGTTTTAATTGCTACCTGTTTGATGTTTTATGTGTATTTTATGTTTTCTGAAATGTGCAGTGTCCTTGGGTGTCCTGAAAGGCGCTTTCAAATAAAATATATTATATATATGCAACGTTGAGAAACTGTTACATTTATCATCTAGAGTGATTGTAGTTATAAAACACATTAAATAAGTAAATAAACAACAAGGTGTCAGGATCTCTGCTGCTGGTGGGTGGTGTGTGTGTTTCTCAGTGTGCTTAATTGTTTTGCAGGGCGTGTCAGTAGGGATCATTGGACTCAGGTGTGGATTATTACCCAGCTCAGGAGAGCTGGGTACTTAAGCAGAGGAGGAACCACAGACAGACGCCAGTTTGTTCCACTAACTTCCCGTGGTAACAGAGTGGCCAGAGCGCATTACATGCCAGAGAATATTATTATTGTGACTAACCTGCCTTCTCTTCCTCTAACCTCAGCCCCGTGTCCTGGAGCGTTTCTCCAGTCACCAGTGCCTCAGCGCGGTAGTCGACCCGCCTCCAGTGAGGACTGGCTTCACGGAATCTACAAGCTCTGTTGCGCGAGCACGCGACTAGCTTCTTCCCTCTGGCTCCCTGTCTGTCTCTGGTCTCCTCTGGATCCACGCCGTCCCGGTCAGCACACTGCTGTCACCCTGCTGCAGTCACGCCTGCACACGTACAGCACACGGACCCGGACCTCCTCGCTCTTCTCTGACAGCCTGGATCACCACCCCTGCGGCAGCACCTCCGGATCCCTCCTCACGACAGCACGGCATCACGTCACCGTGAGTTTAAAGAGCACGATCCCCGCACACCGCAGCTGGTCTCTCCGCCTGTCACTAACCTCTCTCTCTCAATACCAGGACCGTTCCTGTCCCGCACCAGTTCCCGTCCTGAGTTATCATCACCTGTACAGTTTACACTTGTTTGTATTTGGAGCACTGTACATATTAAACACTGTTAATCGCCTAAACCTGTTTCTCGCTGTGTGTTTGGAGTTGGGTCGCACTTGGAGCTCGAAACAAACCCCCCTGGTAACTGAACCATGACACAAGGTTTATTTGTGCTTGTTAAAGTCTGTTTGTTGGTAGGTTGCATTTTTATCATTCCTGAAAAAACAAAGATCTTAATTGTTATGTAATTGGTTAAATGACATGATAAAAGAACAATTTAAATAACTAGGATGTGACAAGATTATCTTTTCCAAACACTTACCTCAGCCATTTTCTGTCTCCATGCAGGTGTGCGCAGAGAAAAGATTCCCTGGGGCTTTGTGCACACCTTTAGTAGTTTGGGGACTGCACCATATCAGGAAATGGGTTAAATGGTAAATGTCCTGTATTTACATAGCGCTTTTCTAGTCATTCAAACTACTCAAAGCGCTTTAACACAAGGTTTTGCATTTACCCATTCACACAACCCGATACGCAGGTCGAAGGGCAACATGGGGTTCAGTATCTTGCCCAAGGACACTTTGAATTGTGGCGGTGGAAGCCGGGATCAATCCACCTTCAAATTGGAGGACGACCGCTCTAACCACTGAGCTACAGCCGCCCTGGTTAAGGGGGGAGGATGTTTGAAACATTAGCTTTTCTGTTGACATTTGTAGAAAATAATTGGGTATGGTTGAAGTATGTTCAGTTTCTATAGTGTGTAGTTGTATTATTGTTGGATCTTTGATGTAAATATGTTCCTGTTTCCATTTCAGAGATTTTTTTTACCCCATGAATGGTTTCTCCCAATTTAGGTCACCTGTATGTAAACTGTCTGTCTCCCATTGTTCTGGTGAAGGAATATATGGTTGGTTTGTGAATCACAGGTGGAAAATAAGCTGAAGCTTCAACTGATGTCCCTGGTAAGCTTGTTTGTGCTACTGTTTGGGTCCCCACTTCCATAACCGCTCGACATTCATGACATGAGGCTCACAAAATATATATATATATATATATACAGTATGTGTATATATCACACCTCTCACACCTAATAAATGAATAGATAACAAAGAAATGGTAGCTAACCGGTAACTAAAAGTCTGTGTAATGTGTTCTATACTAGTAGCTGCGTGGAAATATCTAGCAACTACATTTGTACACACATACATATATATATATATATATATATACTGTATTTGTCATCTCTTAGAACTCTGTACAATACATACACACAGACATTATAGTTTTGTTTCATGGCATGACATATCACATCAATAATATTGGTGGCAACATTAGTTTTGCTACACGGTCTGCAGATTGTTTGACATCATAATCATAAAACTTACAGTCATATACGTAGAATAAACTGGTGATAATAACGACTTTGAGTAAGTTAGGTTTGTAGTAGTTATAATAAATTGTAATAACATTGCTACAAGATTAGTCTAAATTTCCAACATACTGAGAATAAATTAACTCAAAACTTCTTAAAATAAATGCTATAAGTTCTCCTTTAGTAGATAACATTAATGACTTACTTGTGAAACGTCAAATCTTTAGTTTTTCCATATCAATTTGTACAATTATACACAGAAGTGAGCCGGCATTTCGCCTTTTTCAAAATGGCGGCCTGCTTTGGCCACTTTCTGCAATGGGATGTCCCCTCTATTAATATAAACTCATTGAGTGTAAGGTTAAAGAGAGATGGACAATCAGATATCCCAGCTTTTCATCAGCACTTGAATGCTCCATGTACCAACAAATCTGAAAACCTGCTCTCAGTATGAAGTGAGTCTCATCAACACTATTTACTATAACAAACAGACCACAGTTTGTGAGATTGAAAGGTTGTGTGTCTGGGATGGAGGTCAGCTGCACTGGAGCGCCACAAGGAACTGTACTCTCATCATTTCTCTTCACAATGTACACCTCTGACTTCCAGTACAACTCTGAGTCCTGTCATCTGCAGAAATACTCTGATGACTCTGCAGTTGTTGGGTGCATCAGTGAGGGACAAGAAGCTGAGTATGGAGAACTGGTCAGTCAGTTTGTGAAATGGTGCAGTAACAATCATCTCGTTTTAAATAGCAGCAAAACTAAGGAGATGATTGTTGACTTCAGGAGGAGAAAGAATCAACACAGCAGTATTTCCATCCTAGGAGAGGAGGTAGAGGTGGTGGAGGAATACAAGTACCTTGGAGTTCAGCTGGACAACAGACTAGAGTGGAAATGCAACACAGAATACATCTACAAGAAAGGTCAGAGCAGACTCTACTTCTTAAGGAAGCTGAGATCTTTTAATGTCTGCACCAAGATGTTGCAAATCTTCTATAGGTCTGTTGTGGAAAGTGCAATCAGCTTTGCAGCCATCTGCTGGGGCAGCAGCATCAGAACCAGAGACTTGAAGAGAATCAACAATCTGATCAGGAAAGCTGGATCTGTGCTGGGAGTATCTCTGGAGCCGCTGGAGCTGATTGTACAAAAAAGAATGCTGGACAAGCTGATGAAGATGATGGAGGACTCTTCTCACCCTCTGCACGACACAGTGATCAAACAACAGAGTGTGTTCAGTGAGAGGCTTCTTCAGGTCCGATGCAAGACCGAAAGATACAGTATTGTTGTCTTCCTTGTTGTTTTTATTGTTGGACAAAAAAAGAAAGAAAGAAAGAAAGAAAGAAAGAAAGAAAGAAAGAAAGAAAGAAAGAAAGAAAGAAAGAAAGAAAGAAAGAAAGAAAGAAAGAAAGAAAGAAAGAAAGAAAGAAACTACTACAACGTTGAATTTCCCTTCTGGGATAAATAAAGAATTTTTCATTTCATTTCATTTTCTTCTTCTATCTTTGTAAAATTAAATCTCGTCCCACCTAA
Source organism: Pachypanchax playfairii (assembly GCA_006937955.1). Lineage (NCBI taxonomy): Eukaryota > Metazoa > Chordata > Actinopteri > Cyprinodontiformes > Aplocheilidae > Pachypanchax > Pachypanchax playfairii. Next base: position 3,164,275 of record SSNP01000051.1, read on the forward strand.
TTTGTTTTGCAAATAAATGTCACTTTCAGGTCCCAGATGTTTCAGACAATAAAGAGAATGTTTCATTATTATTTATTATAATATGATTACATCAACATATGCATATTTATTTAATTTATTTATTGGAAATATTTATTTAACAAAATATTGTTGTATGTTATCCAATATCCAAAATGGTCTCTCTAACGTATGACACAATGTTGGGATGATATAAACTGCTGTCTGTGATAAAACTCAGCCGCTGTATTTAAGGATTTTGTTGTTTAAGTATCTGCAGAAACAAAAATGAAAGATCATTGCAAACGCTTTAGAAGTGAACAATGAAAACCTAACAAATGAAACGGATGATTTGTGTCTCATGAGGGTTTTGTTTGGAACTTAAACCCGCCTCCATGAAAGTGTCTCTGGCTGCATCTTTTCATCCAAACAGGCAGAAGCTCACTGAGTAACCTGAGTATCCTGGATCTTGTCTGAGCAAAGCTGTAAAACGTTGAGGAATGTGGTGAGGAAACACCTGCTGCTTCATCCTGTTTGATGCACTGGCAGGTGGTATGATGATCAGTAGGCTACAGGGATTTCTGAGATCAGCTGATCCCTTTGTAACCTGGACATCAGGAGATGTAAGAAATGCTGCTTTTCTCACATGTATTGATATCCACACTTCTAAATGAGGATGTTGCTTTGCAGAATAATGTGGACCTGAAAAACACCATTTCATTCTACTGACAGGCCAAAATGTATTGGTGTCTGTGATCATCCAAAGTTCCTTTGTTTTTGGACACATGTATACACTCACACTTTTACTTAAAGCTGGAGTGCGTAACTTCTGTAACTTCTTTCGCCCCCTAGCGGAATTTTTGCGTCATTACAACAATAAAGCTGGCGCTTCCATATGACGTAAGCCCAGCTGCCACCGCTTTATCTCTGCCGTTGTTATTCCAACCGGTATCTGTATTAATCAAGCTTCAAATTCAGTCTGTTTACTTTACCTGGCTCTATATTTGTTTCAATAAATATCATTTCATTGTTGAAAAAATCAAGAGAAACCAGTAAAATATAAAAATACTGGTAAAAAAAACCTTCAGAGTTCAGGTTGGATTGTTTACAGGTTTGATTGTTCACTTTAATCTACATTTAACAGTTTGGTGTTGAAATTTATTAGTCAGCTGTTGGGGCCACAATGATCTATTTGTCTTATTCAGTGAATTTTTTCAGTTTTGACACGATGCAGAATCCTGCAATCAGCTGCACTGATCTGACTGACTGAAAAACCGTTACACTGGCAAACTGACAGACACAAACTGACACAGATAGAGACAGAATCAGCTGATCAGCTGGAACTTCGGCGCTCTGGGTTTCATCTGGTGCTCATTTTATGTTTTGACAGTGTGTGCGGACCTGCGGACCACTTATGCACCCGTGAACATCAGCCAGATCTCTTCTCTCCACCGAGGAAAAGCGACGCCGATACAAATTCGCGTTTGCCTTCTCCTTCGGTCACTTTCCTTCTTAGCCAATAGTCCCTCTGCCGAACATCCAGGAATTATTATTTTTTTTCGTGGTAGGATCCACTTCCCGATAAGTGTCTCTCGGCTGTTTATTTGGATTCTCCGCCATGTCGACCTTCCCGTTCTGCCGGCTGCTACGAGACGCTGCGTTCTATTTCTTATTATTTTTCTTGTTGTGACATAAAAGACGTAATTTCATGTGCGACAGCGGGAATGTCGCACCCGACACGCAAAGTAAAAATGATATATATTGAAAAATACCGTGAGATGTTTGAGGAGCCGATCGGCTTAATCTGCATTGTGTCATCTCCTCTGATAGTGGCTTGGCTGAAACGGACATCCACGGACATGTAAAAGTTACGCACTCCAGCTTTAATGCTCTACTTTCATACTATTATACCACTGTAGTGTAAATGTTTCTGTTTTCCATCGATTAAAGTTTTACACTTTTGTCAGAAAACAGTTTTACAGCAGGATTGTTCCCTCCAAAAGGGAAAAAAGTCACATCTTTTCAGAATAAACAGAATAAACATTTCATTAATTATAAAATATACGAATATATATTTTCTACCAAGCCATATATTGAAAAATTATAAAGAGCAGAAAAACTTGTTAACAATTTTCTTAATTTGTCTGGAAATTTTAATTTTCTTTTTTCTTTGTCTCCAACTATAGAGACTGTTTACATGCTCTTGTTTCAGCTGGATTATTACGTCTTTATTACGCTTCTGTGGCTTGTCTGTGAGCTGGACATTGTTTCTGGTTCGACAGCAGCGGCGCTCGATTGCTTTAGGCTGCTAATGAGATGGTGGTGAAGTGTCAGCCGAAGTCATTCTCTGTCCTCATTTATTTATTTTTAATAATAACGATATAATACAGATTTTTCCAGGAGAAATGGGTTTGTCACAGAGTTCAGAGGCGGCCGAAGGAGGGACGTATGGATATCACGTTCACGGCGTAAGACTGACGGATTTATTGTGTTTTAAAACCGGCGCAGCTAACAGATGTTGCTAACGTTTAGCTAGCTTAACTGTTGCAGCAGGGCCACTAATATCTGATGAGGTGGCACTATTTACCTGCTAACCCGTGTTGACGTAGTGAAATGTGTAAAACAGGAGTTATCCATGTATTTTTGCAAGAAATAAGCTGAAATAAAAGCGGCTGTAACGTGTCTAAATCTGATGCTCTCACAAAATGATACGTGCGTAAAACTCAAATCTGTAAAGATAAATGCGTCCTAAAAATCAGAATGCTGAATTTCATGTTTGACTGAAATTATCTGTCAAGTAGTTAACAAACCCACAGACGTCCAGTCATGAAAAGTTGAACATTTAGATTTTGTTGTAGGTGAAGTTGGTTTCACATATTTGATGATGAAGGAATAAAATGAGTTCACAGTGTTTGTGATTTTTACAGATCGTGTGGCTGAAGCTGTACTGATATTTAAATCAAACATATTGTAGATTCACTTCTCATTAGTCTGCTTATTTGAAACTTTCTGTTGATTTAGCTTCATTTAATGATGCAGTTTCCTCAGTGATCTGAAGTGTTGCTTCTGACAGGTGCAGCCCGATTCTCCTGCAGAAAAGGCAGGACTTCAGCCCTTCTTTGATTTCATCTTGTCTCTGGACAACAACAGACTCGTAAGTTTAGTTTACCACTCAGAGAACTGTACGTGAAAGCAGCATATTCTCAGTCCTGTTGTTAATGTGTCAGAATGAGGAGAACGAGATGTTGAAGGAGCTCCTGAAAGCCAACATGGAGAAAGCAGTGAAAATGGAAGTGTACAGCACTAAAACCACCAGGATTCGTGAGCTGGAGGTGGTGCCCAGTAACATGTGGGGGGGCCAGGGTCTGCTGGGTGCCAGTGTCCGCTTCTGCAACTACCAGGGAGCAAATGAGAATGTCTGGCACGTTCTGGTGAGCTGTATTGTGGAAGAATTCCTCGGCTTTGAGGCTGTGCTCTGTATGCTAAACACACAATGCCTTTGTGTTTTCTCCCAGGACGTGGAAGCCAGTTCACCAGCTGCGCTGGCAGGTCTTCAGCCCTACAGTGACTACATCGTTGGAGCTGATCAGGTGTTACAAGATGTAAGGTTCCTTTGAAATCACCACTTCTGATGAGTTCATCTGTGCTTCACGCTTGATCAGATAGACCAGTGAGTGTAAATGTAAAAAACAGCTGATCTTTTCAGTCCGAAGACTTCTTCTCGCTGATTGAGGCCCACGAGGGGAAGCCGCTGAAGCTGCTTGTGTACAACAGCCAAACAGACAGCTGCAGAGAGGTGATGGTCACACCTAACGGAGCGTGGGGAGGAGAGGGCAGGTACGGAACAAACTGGGTCAAAGCAGAACACAGAAGGTTTAATTAGAAAAAATATCTCCTAAGTTTTATTGATATGAGTCGTTAATGGTACACAGACTGACTCTGTATTTAAATATCTGTATTTTATATTGAATAAGTAACTTTTTAATTAAAGATGCAGAAAATAACTGATTAATAGTAACTAAGTTATGCAGCATTTCTCTGTTAGAAAACATCCTTCTTTACTTATTTCTTTAAGTGTTTGAGCTTGTTTGTTCTTAGTTTGGGTTGCGGCATCGGTTACGGCTACCTGCACCGCATCCCTGGACATCCTGAAGTATCAACAGCAAACCCTGACACTCCTGTTCCTGAAGAGAACTCCTCTCCACCGCAGCATCCACATGGATACACGGAGGTAAACGTTACCATCTGTGTTCCAGCCAAAGATCTTGTCTTCATTGAAGAAAGAAAGAAAATAAATAATAAAAAAATCAAATACCAACCGTGTTAACCGATGTATGTTCTGTCTGTTTATGTTCAGACACCTCTGATGGCGCCCTCGAGCCCAAATGAAGATCAGCTGGATATGGATCAGATCATTCTCCAGGATGGGCCGATACCTCCACCCATTCAGAGAGTTATGGACCCCGGTCAGTTCAGACTCCATTTTCTGGTTTTAAAAGGTCTTAAAACCGATGATAAGATGACCAGAGAATTCACGGTGCTGTTCTTTCAGGGTTTTCCGACTCAGACTCGACAGTGATTAACCCAGACCCGGCGGATCTGATCGACAAACTGGATCTGTCCACGTCATCCATCGACATGACCAACACGTCTCTGGCTATGCACGAGGAAAAGGAGAGTGAAGTATCTGGTGTCGGTGAGTAAACACGTTGACGGATAATCCAGGTGCTGTGGGGGCGGGTCTTTACCTGAATTGAATTGTTGTTGTGCAGAGGAGATGGAGGACAGCGTCCTTCTGTCATCCTCAGTGGAGAACCAGTGTGAGGTGCAAGATCTCGTCTCCCAGGCAACCAGCGAGCTTCCTGCTGCTTCCCCTGACTCAGCGGGTGATCCACCAGCTGAAACATCTCATATGATCACTGAGTCTGCAGAGCAACAACAAAGCTTCCCCACTGAATCCAGCAGCATTCTGAGTCCAGCTGTAGCTGTGAGTTACTTTCCTGAGGAGCCCCTCCCTCCTGCAGAAGAGCCCCCCCACCCGTCTCCCACCAACTTCATTCCAACCTCTCCCGGTAACGTTTCACCAGCAGAAAGTCTTCCTACTCAGAGCGCAGAGGATACACAAGGGTCAGAGAGTGAGTCTGCTCAGCACAGCGAGGAGGAAACACGTTTGGAGTAACTTCCATCAGGCTGTACAGGAGGAACGTCTCGACAATCACGGTTTTAGTTTCTCTCCGTAAAAAAAAAAAAAACATATTTAGGACACATGCTCAGAATCCTGTCTGGTTTTCTCTTTTAAAAGTACAGCTGCACGACACTAGTCCCACTACAAGAACAAGCATTAACACGAGAGGTCGATACGACACACTGATCAGCTGTTTGTATCTAAAGTTACTGATTATTTGCAGGCCAGAATGATTTTTATCTGAAGTGATTTTTCTTACAAGGTAGAAACTGATACACTAAAATACTTGAATTGTTCCAAAGATAAACTTTCACTACTGCAAAGCACAGCTGCACCTTCACATCTGGAACTTGATTACTGACACTACTGGACTGTCGGCTGGTTAAAGAACCTACAGTCTGTTTCTCGGTGCGCTGTTACATCTCATTCGCTCAGAGGTTTGGACGACAGGACACGGGCGTGTCTTTTATTTCTGCCCCATGTTTTGGAATTTAAGGGCTTTTGCTGTAGGAATATTTATCCTGTTGTGTTGAATTTAAAAGGTCAGGATGTTTTACATTATGTGGTTGTTGTTAGTTGTGGTAATTATGAGTTTTGTAATCGAGAGTTTGACTGCTCTACAGATAGCTGTATGACCCCCCCCCCATATCAGAGTTTATAGTTCTAGTCCTCTATGCAAAAGTTTTACAGGGTATAAGTTTATATTTCCAACATTAAATCCAAATGAAGAATTTGGAGGGTGAGACTCGAGGGTGAGACTTGGAGGGAAGGGGGTTCCTGCTAAACTCTTTTCGGGGGTTTCTTTTTTTTTTTATCAAAGTAGATCTTCTCTGCTGGTGTGTAAAATAAGGAAAAGTATTTTTGCAGATATTTTATTAATGATTTATATGTTTTGTTAGGAATAATTGCAAAGTGTTTTGATGAATGTGAAATGGATGAATCTCTCGATTGTTAAACAATCATATCACTTTAAAAAAGTGTCCCTTGCTTTTATTTCACGCTCATCAGCTGAACACGTTACAACACAACTATAATCCCCATAAATCTGCCATCTTTAAGACCAGTTCAGTTCTTTAAATGCCTAAAATATACATATTTCACAAATTATTAAAACAAGGAATATTGCAGCAGTATGGCCTAATTGCGGTACACGTCTTATTGATTTGGCCGATCAGAGCTCACTCGATGCATCGTCCCATTATGGCGTCTCTCTCTCTCACACGCACACACGTGTATGTCATGGCATAATTAACTCCAGAAAATTTACAGTGAAAACATCCACATCGCTGAGAAAAACAAATCCGTCAGCGATTATTTCACTTTGGTGAATTTCCCCACAGTGGCTGGATGCTCCGACTTTCTCCTTTAGCAGAACCTCCCCTTCAACTTCTATTTACTCTTAATAAATCTAAATGACATTTACACGAGGGCCGACCCTCGCTGTGAGTCACACAGCATGTAAGTATGATTTACTCTTTACACACAATGTTCCAGCTGCTAATATAACTTGAACATTGATAGCATTCCTCAGGGTAAACTGCAGTTTCTAGGTTGCAGTAAATACAACAAAGGCAATAATCATCCAAGTCAAATGACCGTCATCATGTATGTGCTCTTGAAATTTAGAAAAAAAAAAAAGAACTGTTTGTTTCTATGGAAACTGTACAAGAACAAAAACCAAAAGAAATTCATTTGGAACAAAAATGTTGAACATATTTACAAAAAACCCTCATTCATTCCACAAAGAACAGCACAGCTAAAAATAAACAACAAAGATGAGAGTGTCTGTCAGTGAGGTTCTGAGATAATTAGATGTCTGAACTGAAGGTAAGTTCAAGTTACGGTGGTCGAAGTCTACAACAGAGCAAATGAGGGTTTCTTTGGGGGACTGTGATGCTACCCGGAGACCAGGTGTACTCCTACGATGGCGGTTCTGTTGAGACAGGCGCCGAGTGTTTGTAGAACAAGGACAGTTTCTGGAATGTACTAGATCCGTCTACTACATCCATGTGCATAAACACACTCAGACACAAATACAGACTGTGACCTCAGTCGCATCAAAATAAAACGCAGATCCGGCAAAGATCTAAGAAAAAAAGTTGCTTAAATCGGGAAAAAAACCAAGTCCATTCCTCAAACTGTTAAAGAACCAACATGGAGGTCTTATTTCCCAGGAGTGTTGGCTGCGTCGAAGTGCTCGGGTCACTTCCATATGATACATCATGTCCTCACACATTTACTGGTTTCTCATTGATACTGCGACTTGTGACCACACAATGGAGTTTAGGGTACTACATGTCAGGTGGGCGGTGATTGGCAAATGACACAGTTCTGGATGTAAAAATGACGACTTTCATGTGGACTTCTGTCTATAATGAAGTGTCAAGTCCCCTCCGCTCTTCCAGATAAAATGTTTAACTGTCCGCAGGTCCATGTTGGGGTCTAGAACCTGGTGGGAAGACAAACAATACTCAAATGAAGCTGCCAGCATCACGATGTGACTTGAAGAACGAGGCGAGTCGGCGTACCTGGTCTTGACACATTAGCTCAATCTTCTCCTCAGCTAGCATAGCCATGTCCTCCTCCTTCTCCTGCTCACCGGGTTTATCGTTGGTCGAGGAGCTGGTGGTCTGCGACTCGTTGTCCAGGTTAATGATCTTCTCGTAAACGTGCTCCATCACCTTCCTAACCTGGAGCATGTCGCTGGCTGACAGACGGTCCCTGCAGAACACACACGAACCCGGATCTAAAGATCAAGTTTGATGCACGTGAGTCACTTTCTGCTGCTGAGATACAGAAAATCTCAAACTTACTTTTTTAGGGTTTTTGCACCAGAAGAAGAATGGGGTTGGAGGTAGAACGGGATTTTGTTGAACTTGGGCATATTTTTCTGGAACAGAAGAAGAGAGATCTCATGAGGCTTAAATCTGACGGGAAAGAGAGCGAAGCCTTAAACTCGGAGTCACGCCACGACGGTTAAATGTAAGATGCTCTTCTACAGGATGGTTTACTGCACAGCAACAAGCGCTCGCGGTTTCATCATACAAGCTTCAAATGTTGAAAATTTCATGATGAATAAATCTTAATATTTACATTTTTTTAACAAAATGAGCTCATTAATCAGTGAGTTGAAAGAAAGTAGTTAGACTGGTAAAGATAAAAAGGGATTGAAGACACAGTAGAGTAAAAACTGAGACCAGTACTCACGTCTACAGTTATATCAATGACCCACTGTGGGACTGTCTCGTTGAGCAGCATCGATTCAGTCTCTCCTCCTGAATCTCGACACAGCAGCCTGCAGCAGACGCAACACGGTAACACAAACATCATATTCACTCCAACGTGTTCAACATTTTAAACAAACATCATACCTAAAAAGAGTTCTCCCTCCCGCTTCTCCAAAGATGACTGGTGTGTGAGGTGGGACCTGGAAATACCCGTTTCCCTTCTGGACCCTGTTCTCCTGCTCTCCGTTCACTGTGGGAACGACACAGTTATGAGACTCACTAGCTGTGAGCCATCGCATGTCTGACGCTGTGCAGGACCTGATTAAGTTATGTGGTGCTTCTTACCGTGGTTCATCTCGTTCTCCTCCTCGTCCATCGGGTTGATGCGCGTTCTGGGCCAGAACTCCAGCAGAGCTTGGAGCAACAATCCTCCCAGATTCACTGTAAAAAGGATCCGGACTGTGTAAGACCACATCAGAGACTCGGTGCTGTACTGTCTAAACACAAACTGATCAGCTGTAGTTTCAACTGATGGGTTCATAAGAGTAATGCAGCTCATCTAGTTACGTTCTGCTGAGAGAACCTGAACCCCGACACTCATACGGGTCATTTACTCACTACCTGTTACTTAGAACTGACCAAAAAAACCCAGACACCAATCTGAAAGTCCAATCCAGAACATCTACAGTGTCTGAAGTATCTGATGTTTCTCAGTTCCTTCACTGACTGTTCTAAGCGGTTCCATCTGCAAAAGAAACCTGTTTTATATCCGGCCTGCATGACATGTGATGACCTACATTTCGGGTCGGATCCATCAGAACTTGAAAACCCGGCATCTTTTGCAGACACCCAGGCGGCGAAGCAGTCACTCTCATCCAGAGTGATAGTGAGCATCTGGTGGGAAAAAAACAGAACAAAATTAAAGATGAACTGTGATGTCACAGCTCTGTGTCAGCTGGTCTGTTACTCACTCCCGTCTTCAGATCAACAGAGAACCAGTTTGGCACGTAAACCATCTTGAAGCGCTTTTTAATTTCTTCATCAAATTCCACTTTTCCCAAGTCTTCACCCTTACAAGCCTAGAAGTACAATACACTGGGTCATTTTATATCCTGTATCAACATTATAATGTTTCTAAAGTTACTGAATCGGTTTCTTCAGACTTGGCAACGAGGCTTCAGTCCATTACAACTAACAGAAGCTGAAATATACAGCTGATTTCCAGGAAGCACCTTTCCATTAAAAGTCTTAAAAAACTTCCCCAAATCATTCCCACATAGTCCTAAATAATATAGAACCACACTAATAACAAATATCCTAAAGGTCGAGCTCGAGATCTGTGAATTACCTTTAGCACATCCCAAAACGCCACGTTGTTGTTAGTGTCTTTGGTGAGTATGTGTCTCTTGTCATTCAGGATGTGGCACTGTATAATACTGGCACCTCCTGTAAAAAGATATTCAACTTCATTAAAAAGACCTGGAAATGTTTTTACAAACACCCTTTCAAATTAAAAGCACGAGTTACCCTTAATGACTTGTTCTGACTGAGTACACAGTGGAGTCAAAGGGGCACTGCAGTCATTGTCGTATTCCCCCGATGATCTGAAGTTGTGCATTCCCTTTAAAGACTAAACAAACAAATACACAAGATCAAAATGAATAAATGTGCAAATTCAGACATAAGAATCAGTTCACACCACCCTAGATTTGAAAAATAAACACTTAAATTGTTCTTATAGCTGTTGTTTTGATAAATATAAGTTTTATTGCATCAGCCTCCAAATAAAAAATCAGGTTTAAAATTCACAGAGAGAGGATTCTGGTCTAACAGGACTTATGTTGGCAGTGGACCAGTGAGCTCGGGCGTCACGCATGCTTACCCATTTATTAACAGATGACTTGGTGGTGGAAACCCAGATAGCTGGAGGAGGATCAGCAGATCTGTCCAGTTCCATCTGAGAGAAACAACAGAAAAGCTTTGTGAGTTTGGACAAAGAGCTACAGGCAAAGAAATCCCAACGAAGCGTGTGGACATCGTTTAACCCTCTGTGCTAGTTTTAGCTTTTTTTAAAATACTTTTGATTTTTCTCTTTACATAGCACATTAAAAATTGTTCACTAATATCCTTCATTTATACGATGCAGTAATTAGTTGTTTTATTTACTGTGTTCTACTTTCATTATATTTTGGGCCCCAGAATACAAAAAAATCCACATCCAATGGGAACTGAAATAATGTTATTTATTTCAATAAAAACAACATATAAAAGGTCAAACTGAAATTCTGTAAAACAGAATATATATATATATATATATATATATATATATATATATATATATATATATATATATATAAAAATACTCATAATAAATAACATGTATATTTATTGTTTTTTTTAAACCTCGTCAGCTGCTGCTCGTTTTTTAATTTTGCATAAATAAGTAACGTGACACAGAGAGCTACACTCCCAGAGTTCCAAAGAGAGTAGCGGTAAATGTTACATTAAAGGTCTAATAAAACAATCCGTCATCTCACTACCAGTTCGAGCGGTTGACTACCACACCTCTCCACATCCTGCAGAGAAGCATCAGCTGAAAAATGACAAAAAATGCTGAAGATATAAAGACATGCAACACTCTCCCGTCGCTTTTCAACTATGAAATTTAAACTTTCATTTCTCCAGTTTTACAAAAAAAACTGGGAAAGTTTAAAGTTTTTAATTCTGAGTGACGCTGACTGCAAAGCTCAAGGTGAAATCATCTGATAACACCAATATGATCACAGACTCCTGAGGGTTCAAGGTGGTTTTCATCTCTTTATATTTAAATAACTTAGTATCAGTTGTTTAAAGACTGAGTACGTTTAAATTTTTGTAGCCAACAAAATTCAGAAAATAAAATCAGTTCAGTAAAAAGTTTGTATTTTTGCTGAATGATGTTTTTAAAGGTAAAAATAAAAGAACGTATCAACAACATAACTGACAGGATGTTAAAAATGTTGAAAGCATGAAGACAAAACTAATTCTCAAAATTAAATAATAATTTAAAGAAAACTATTTCTGACTGGTTTCTGACTTTGAGAAGAAAGCAGGTTCCCAAAGTTGGGTTTGAGGTCCCACTCTGAGGGTCTTGAGATAAATCCATTCATATTCTGCGTCGACGTGTTCCTGTTCAGGGTGGAAGGAAGCTGGTGCTGATCTCCAGCAGTGATTGAGTGAGGGGCGGGGCTACATCTGGACAGGTAATCAGTCCATCATAGGACCATAAAGAGACAAACAATCAATCACACCTTGAGCCAATTTCCCTAACATGTATGTTTTGGGTTTCTGGAAGGAAACCAGAGACCCTTGAGAAAATGCACACATGATTGGGGATGAAAACATGCAAAGTCTGTGCAGAAAGGCCGCAACTGGGTTTCAAACCTTTGATGAAATGCAACAGCGTAACCAACTGCACCACTGTTCAGCATCTTCATAGCATTAGTAATAATTCTTCCTCAGGTGATCACACTCACCCCTGCAGGGAGGGGGGGTGTCAGGGTTGTTCTGTGCTTGTTTTTTGCCAGGTTCTCCTGTGATCTTTATTTTGAAAGAGTTTGGTTTCCTGTTTTATTTTATAGTCTGTCAAAAATCTCCCATGAATGTTAGTGATCGCAACAAGATACATAAATACTGTTTATGAATAGAAATATGTTCTACAGTTATTGATCAGTTCACACTGACATGCTGACTCCACCCACGTGCAGCTGGGAGACGGGAAAGAGATTCTCTACTTCTCTATAACTAATTTTAAAACTAATCTGTGATGTAATATAAAATATTTACTACACACATCAGTGACTATCTGCTAAATGCAGAATCAAACTGGTTTATTTGCACCGCAAAAGCTTGAAAATAAAAGAAGTTCATAGGATCTTCCTTAGTGATGGATTTTCCAAAAACTTTGTTGGCTTTAGGGACTCTAGTGTTAAAGGATGACAATAAAACTTCCTTGAATAACCAAAGAGGTGAAATGAGGACATGATACAAGCAGTGAGTGTTCAAGCCACTGATGTTTTTCTACTTCTACTGTTTAAGTGAGTTATTAGCCGCATTTATATATTTTAACCAGCAACAGTCTGGGTTGCAGGACTCTGCTGTTTTATTCTGTGGTTCAGAAGTTAAAGAGTTTGGGCATCATTAATAGTGTTGCAGCATTACAGGACGTTTTGACTGCTTACCTTGAGCACCGGTGCCTTTTCCTCACAGATGAGCACTCGGATGTCTGGGTTACGCAGGTCAGTGCAGTAAATCTTTTTGTCTCTGCCTCCAGAGTAAACATGTGTGAAAGCCTCATTGACCTGCAGGGCCCACACCCCTTCGTCATGCACCCGGTAGGTGGCGATACACCTCTGCTGGCCGAGTGACCATAGGCGGATGGTTCCGTCCGAGCTGCCTGATAAGCACTGTAGAGGAGAAGATACCAAACTCAGATTAAACCAGAAAAGGTCAGTTTAAACAGGTGTTTGTGTTACTGATATCATTCAGTAAGTCACCTGAGTGCCGTCTCGATTCAGCAGCAACGACTTGACATTGTCTGTGTGACCTTTTAGTTTCATTAGTTTTGCACATGTTCGAGGATCCCACACTCTCAACACCTGGAAATTGATTATGAACAAAATAAACAAGCAGTTTTATTAAATATTGTTTACACAGCGGAAAGTAGAGACTTAAAACTCGCACAGTTTTAAGTCTTGAGTTTTACTTTGTGTATGAGATACTGACAAAAAGACAAACCTTTTCAGTGGATCCAGAAACAATAACTGTACCCATCTGGTTCATAGCCAGACTATAGATAGAGTCCTTGTTTCCACTCAGTGAGGAAGCTGTTGGGAGACAAATTATGAGTCCAAATGTGGGCCACAAACCAGCTTAAAAAGAAACATTTCAGCCACTCAGTAAAATCCAAACTCCAGAGTAACAGAACCACAGTCATAGATTGAAATCAGTGCTCACTGGTGACAGTGTTGTTGGAAGCTGTGAGTGCCGTTAGTGTGTTCACATCCCAAAGAAAGATCTGCCGGTCCAGACCAGCTGATGCCACAAGTTCCTTGTCCTTAGCATACGCCAGAGCTTTTACATAGTCCTTGTGCGTCCGTAACGTTGACATGCAAAAACCTTTATGCGCATTCCAAACTTTGACTGTTGTGTCAGATGAGGCAGATATCACTGAAAGGAGAGAAGCGTCAGTCAGAAGGAGTGAAATAAAAACTTAATGAAACTATTATGAGTAGTTAAAACTCACATGTTTTCCCATTGCAACAGAGAACTATATCATTAACCCAGTCTGTATGATGCTCCATAGATGCAATGTAAGGGTCCTGCTACAATGACAAAAAAGGCAGTCTCTTAACTAATAGCAAACACTGGTATCAAATAAAAAAATTGCAATTGGAATAAAGTTTTTAAAGACTTTAAACTCTACTTTGTGCTGGTAGACGCTCCATATCCGGATGATGGAGTCTCTCCCTGCGGTGAAAAGCCGGTTCAGAGACGGGTCTAGCTGGAGAGCGTTCACCCCATTTCGATTATACTTCTCCACCTCGTCTCTAATGACATAAGATACCTGTAGCATAAAGAGAGGCGAGGTGTCAGACTCATTCCCAAGTAACGTTTGAGTTAAACCCCAGAAGGCACGACCGTTTTGAAAATGCTTCTTCCTTTTTGAACACAAGGCAACCCAGATCCGAGCAGTTTAATTCACACATGTGACAGAATGACAACACGCTTCAGTCCGAAGAACAGAAACATCTGAGACTTTTCATATGCAAGAGAAATTGATGACAGAACAGAGACACATACCAGCGATTAGACGGAGCCTGGATACAGTAGCTTAGCTACCGCCAATACCGTAACAACATTAGACTCGTGGTCAGTCTGTCATTAGCGATAATTTACGTTTTTTATCATTTTATAACGTATGTCACATGTTCCAATGCAGTTAGCTTTAAACAAATGCATGTTGTAGTTTAGACGCCCTCGTTAGCTGAAACTGCTAACGCCTCGCGTATGCTAAGCTAGCCCTGTTAGCCGGCTTGAGCCATGAGTCATACCCGAAATATGAAAGTGCTTTTTTGCTGCCACTCTAGTATCTGTGATGCACTTCTTCAAGATAAAGAGCCTGATGTTGTCATTGCTACACACTTAGCCGCCATGCAACTCCCATAATTTACCTGCACTTTCCTCCGCCCAGCAGCATTTTGTCTGTGATGCGTAGCCATCTTGCATGTTGACAGTCAATTCATGTGATGCTACTTCCGGAAAAAAGAAAACATGCGTGCCTGAGCTTTCTGGGTAATGTAGTCTAATCCTGGTCATACGCTACTTTATTTGCGTTTATTTGCAGGGTTAAAATGAAATTCAGCATAGCTAAGTACAGTTTATTATCATACAAATCAAATAAAATAAATCTGGTTGAAATCCGTCTTCTGACGTCATAAAAATAAAATACACAACGCTAGTTTATTTAATCATAAATGCCAGTGCTTTCACTATTACTATCATCTGAACTGAAAGGTAAGTTTCACATTGATGCAAAGGTGCGCAATCCGCTTAATCACTTCTTCTGAAGCCACACAAACAGATTTTACTCTCCTTTATGATGCAAAACAATAAATATAATTTTCTACTTTTGATCCTCGGTATAACAACATTGGGAGTGGCTACATTTTGGATCTTACTTCATTGTTTCCTAGAATCACAAGTTGTAAAGTTTATTTTAACCACTAAATGGCGCTGTATACCACAGATAGTGTTGTAGTGTGTGTGTGTGTGTGTGTGTGTGAAGAGTAATCCAAAGCCTATCTCCCTAAATACGCACACACACGTTCTTCCTCAGTGATCTTAAAAAAGACACAATTATAATCTTGACAACAAATTTGGTCTCATAAACAATTTCTATCTGCTCCTTTTAAGTTTTCTTTTGTGGTAAGTTGTTGACAAACTCTTCACTCATCTTCACAATGTTGAATGTCTGTGACCAACAACACAATTTCTTTTGCAAAATATAGTTATTATTTAGAATTCTAAATGATAATCAAACCCATGTAGTGCTCAGAAAGCCATACATGACCTCCATTTAACGTCAAAAAGTCTATGCTGACAGCCCTACTTGTTTATATGAAATGTACCAAATAATGACTGGATTAGATGAGATTAAATGAAAGCAGCCTATTATGACCTGTATGGACATGTAACCATGACTACGTCACCGCACAGAGCTGCAGTAAACTTCAACTGAGCCCCAACAACACAGCACACTAAAACATTACTTTGACCTTTAGTTATTGTCTCTGTTATAATATCAGCTCCCCTATAGCCCATATCAATCTGCCACGTTTGAGTGTGGCATGAGATGTCCATAGATGCAGTAATCCTCTTCAGTCCAGCTGCATCCTCCCTCCCTCATGTTCTCTTGTTCAAGGGCAAACTGAGGTGCGCCTCTGCATGCGGCCGATGCTCACTGTTGCTGAAAACAGAGCAGCATCTTCTCCACACTGCACAGCTCGGGACTTTTGCTTTGTTTGGGGATGAGTTCAAGGGAGCCCCGTGAATGGTACGGAAGGAAACAAGTTGTTCATGGCACCTGAAGATGACCAGTACAGGTGGATCACACCTCTGGTGATTGAGAAGTGATCTGCGCACCGAACTTTGGATTCTAGTGACATCTATTTGCTCTGTTGGTTGGAATTTGGGTTCAAGATGAAGCACAGTAAGCCTTGAAGTGGAGACATGGGGAATTTGCACGGAGGGTTTGGCTATTTTTTCTACTAAGCCCTGAAGAATTTAACTCCGGAAATGATGCTGTAAATGTCAGAGTTTCATAATGTAAGTATAAGTCCATGTAAGGATTAATGTTTACATACTTGATGTTATTTATTGCTTGATATGTGTTTTTTTATATAATTATCTTTTTTCACTGGTAATGAGTTAAAAACATAATTCAATGTATGTTTTAAAACATGAACATTATTTATTTTCTTAAAGAATCAGAAAACGAAACAACATATAAATCAGACATTTCTAACTAACTGCATAAAACTCTTTCAGTGATGTTTCATCCATTACAAACTCAAAATCTTTACAATCTCTTTCTTCTGTTTAACAAAGTCAATTTTGATTTTTTTTTATTTGAAACCAATATTTAAGTAACAGTTGAATATTCTATGAATTACCTAAAACAACCAATCCATTAAAGTGACTTTTTATTAGGTGTTCATCTTAAAGTAACTATCTAATAAATATATAATCTTGTTTAATCCTCCTGAAACTTGCGAGTTTAAGCTATCTGCAATTACATTAAAAGGCTTGCACTGTAGAAGTAGGTCATCAGTTTAGCTGTGGCACCTGGGATCACAGTGAGACAGTCTCAGAACATGACCCAGTAACAACACACAATATTCCCACTTTGACCTCTTTTGACCTCCAGCAACTGATACAACATTCATACTAATCTAATTTGGTAAAGCTTGTCGTTTTGAGTTCCTGAGTTGCATCAAATTCCTTATTGTTATTAATCTGCCTCATTTATTAATTAGATTTTTCATATATGAGTGAATATCATTTTGAGGCATTTGTGTTTTTTGGTTTTTAGCAGCTGTTTATCACTAACGATGGTTAAAAAATACATCTGGCCGAGTTGTTAGGTTGACCGGCTTCTTCTCTCCATTAGACATGCCAGACAAAGAGTTTCAATTATTTATAAAGCTTTTACTGTTTTTTGTTGTCTGTTATCTGTTGATGTGAGCTCAAATGTTTGGATTACACAGCAGTTACCGGCAGATTGTACTAAACTTAGGGAATCCTATTTTTATTTTTTTCATCATGAACCTGCAACCTGATCTGAAGAGTCTTTTCTCTCTGCTGTGTTTCAAACATGAAGCTGAGACGGATCCAAACTGACTTTATGAGATTGTTAGTGAAAAAATTTGACAGCAATGTGGTTCACTGTTGTTTGCATAACCTCTACGGTGATATGTCCACTGGAGCACTTTACAGCAGCAGCGACTAAAGTGCCCAACAGCAAAACAATGAAGGCAAATGGAAAAACAACTTCTGATGCAGCAACGAGAGCAGACAAAAAGAAAAAAAAAAACTAGCAAAAACAGCAACACAAAGAAAACTTTAACAGACGTAATCAAGTCAAACACCTGTGAAGAGGTGGGTCTTTAAAACTTTATTATTATTTGAAGATGTAGATTCTTCCACAGATCAGGTGCAGCAGCTGTAAATACACAATCACTTCTGATTTTTTAGTTTGGATCTGAGGACGTCTAAGAGCATCAAGTTGTTTGACCACAGAGTTCTGGATGTTGTGTAATGTCCTGGAGATTGGAAAAGACCAGAGACCAGCGGAGAGAAGTCAGCTCCAGTGTTCTCATGTTTCTTGTACCTGAGAAGGACAGTTTGATGTAACTTAGACCATTCAGAAGAAGGTTCTGTGAATCATTTTTGTTAACCTTTATGGACAAAGAAATCTGAATATCATCAGCAAAGCAGGGGATGTACTTTCTAAGAATGGACCCTAATGGCAACATACAAAGTGAGAACTGGTCCAGAATGGAACCTTGTCTCCAGTAAGAGGTTCTGAAACTGAGGGATACTGATCTCTATAAACTGGAAGCATTACTTTAAAATTAACGAGACATAAAATGACAGATGGGCTTCTTTTTATTGCAGCTGACTGGTTATGCATGGGGCAGCCATCTTGAATTCAGAATCCTCTTCAGGTTCTTTAGACTTTGTGTGTTAAATCCATAATCATCAAAAGTCCAATTAGGTTTTCAATTTAGAAACTTGGAATTTTAAATGTTCAAGCTCAAACTCCCACTAAAATCAGAAATCTGTCCATGTTTACAATGAAAAATGTGCAATAAGCAAATTGATGTGAGGATTTTTTGGGTGAATTTTTGCCATTGAAAAGAAACCTTTGAACTAAAATAAAATGAGGCTTAATGAGCCATTTGTATTTGGTTGTTTTATAAATATAGTAACAGGGAAGCATTTTAACTAATAACTTCCACCAATTCATGAGCATTTATGTCCCTATGGTCGTATTTCCTCCCATTTATGTATTTAATCGTTCGATTGTTCGTTCGGTCGAGCAGTAAGTCAGTCTTTAGCTTATGCATTCTAGTTGATCTAGTTACAATCATGATTCTCCATCCAATAAAATGATTCCCAACAAAAGAAACATGAGAGTTCAATGTGTAAAATATACAGTGGGGCAAAAAAGTATTTAGTCAGCCACCAATTGTGTAAGTTCTCCCACTTAAAAAGATCAGAGAGGCCTGTAATTTTCATCATGGGTATACCTCAACTATGAGAGACAAAATGAGGAAAAAAAAATCCAGAAAATCACATTGTCTGATTTTTAAAGAATTTATTTGCAAATTATGGTGGAAAATAAGTATTTGGTCAATAACAAAAGTTAATCTTAATACTTTGTTATATAGCCTTTGTTGGCAATGACAGAGGTCAAACGTTTTCTGTAAGTCTTCACAAGGTTTTCACACACTGTTGCTGGTATTTTGGCCCATTCCTCCATGCAGATCTCCTCTAGAGCAGTGATGTTTTGGGGCTGACGCTGGGCAACACGGACTTTCAACTCCCTCCAGAGATTTTCTATGGGGTTGAGATCTGGAGACTGGCTAGGCCACTCCAGGACCTTGAAATGCTTCTTACGAAGCCACTCCTTCGTTGCCCGGGCGGTGTGTTTGGGATCATTGTCATTCTGAAAGACCCAGCCACGTCTCATTTTCAATGCCCTTGCTGATGGAAGGAGGTTTTCACTCAAAATCTTACGATACATGGCCCCATTCATTCTTTCCTTTACACGGATCAGTCGTCCTGGTCCCCTTGCAGAAAAACAGCCCCAAAGCATGATGTTTCCACCCCCATGCTTTACAGTAGGTATGGTGTTCTTTGGATCCAACTCAGCATTCTTTCCCCTCCAAACACGACAAGTTGAGTTTCTACCAAAAAGTTCTATTTTGGTTTCATCTGACCATATGATGTTCTCCCAATCCTCTTCTGGATCATCCAAATGCTCTCTAGCAAACCGCAGACGGGCCTGGATGTGTCCTGGCTTCAGCAGGGGGACACGTCTGGCACTGCAGGATTTGAGTCCCTGGCGGCGTAGTGTGTTACTGATGGTAGCCTTTGTTACTTTGGTCCCAGCTCTCTGCAGGTCATTCACTAGGTCCCTCCGTGTGGTTCTGGGATTTTTGCTCACCGTTCTTGTGATCATTTTGACCCCACGGGGTGAGATCTTTTCTGAGCCCCAGATCGAGGGAGATTATCAGTGGTCTTGTATGTCTTCCATTTTCTAATAATTGCTCCCACAGTTGATTTCTTCACACCAAGCTGCTTACCTATTGCAGATTCAGTCTTCCCAGCCTGGTGAAGGTCTACAATTTTGTTTCTGGTGTCCTTTGACAGCTCTTTGGTCTTGGCCATAGTGGAGTTTGGAGCGTGACTGTTTGAGGTTGTGGACAGGTGTCTTTTATACTGATAACGAGTTCACACAGGTGCCATTAATACAGGTAACGAGTGGAGGACCGAGGAGCCTCTTAAAGAAGTTACAGGTCTGTGAAAGCCAGAAATCTTACTTGTTTGGAGGTGACCAAATACTTATTTTCCACCATAATTTGCAAATAAATTCTTTAAAAATCAGACAATGTGATTTTCTGGATTTTTTTTTCCTCATTTTGTCTCTCATAGTTGAGGTATACCTATGATGAAAATTACAGGTCTCTCTGATCTTTTTAAGTGGGAGAACTTACACAATTGGTGGCTGACTAAATACTTCTTTGCCCCACTGTATCACACAGTTTTAAACAACTCAAAAACAAAAAAAATATATTTTTCATCTGAAACTTCAGAGACAATGTGATGGAGGTCACAGTTCTTAGTTTTTTCAATTACTTTGCAACAATTTTCACAACCCTGATGTCATTTTTCACAACTCTATATAAAAAACTCAAAACAGTCTTCATTTGTAACAGAGGGCTATCCAGTGTTCAAAACATTACATTGTGCATTCACATCTTAAAGAAATATTTCACTTGCACAAATATTGGTTCCAAAAAACAAATTTACTGTGAAATACCATTGAAACAAAACTCTAGATCACCTACACACAAGCAACCCATAGTTTCATTAAGTCATTCTTTGTACAATCATTAAATATTGTACAACAAAATAGATGATACAGATTTCATTATTCAAAACTTCAAAGTCTTTATTGTCATATGCACAGTGACAGTGGAAAAATGTTTCCCTGCACAATGAAATTCTTACTTTGCTGCCCGTAGATGCCAAAACAAAAATGTAGAAACAAAAAATTTAAATAGAAATGCAATCTTACAACTCTACCTTGCAGAACAAAACCACCTTTATGGTACTACATGTACAGTCAACACACCTCTGGAAAAGTAATGCAGAAGTGAAGAGAATACTGTTACATTTCGTGATGATCGTAGCAGACCAAAGTGCAGAGAAGAGCAACTCAACACAAGATATGACATAATTGAAAATTTAATATAAAAACCAGAACGGTGAATGACGGAACCAGACAAAACAGAGATGATGATGATGATAATCCAACACTGAATAATCCATACAACGTGACCGGAGGGAAACAAGAACAAACTGACACTTGACTAACATACCCACACTACTTAAATACAAAACTGAACTGATTACTAACTCAACACATCTGGAAACAAAACAGAAGCTAACACAACCGGGGAGAGAACAGGAAGTACAAACATTACCCAAATAAAAGCAAAATGGGAAACAAGTACAAGGACAAAATAAAAGCTGAACCTAAAGACAGGGGGATAAGACAAGACACAAGACTAAACCTGGAACCACGAGAAGCTAAGAAACAATCAAACACAAAATCATAGATAAAATCTGGAATGAAAATACTACAAGAAATCATAAATAACAAAACAAAACCCAAGACCTGACAGAACCCCTCCCCCAAGGAAAGGCACCCGATGTCCCTAAAAGAAAAAACAGGGGAAACTCAAAACAGGCGCTACACAACATTGGTGGGAGGTATGGAAAGAGGGCCCGAAAACTAGAGCAAACAACAAGAACAACAAACACAAAACCAGGCTGAAACAAAACGTCCAAAGCCTGGGACCCCAAGCATGGGGAAACTGTCGGACGCCGATGCGACCGCAGCCACAAGTCTTTAGATGCGGTTTGGGAGCCGCGGGGTGCCAATGCGCCAAAAGTCTGGAGGGCCAGGAGGCCGCGAGCAGAGGCGGCGAGAGTCTGGGGGTCAGCCAGGAGGCCGCGATGAGAGGCGCCGAAAGTCTGAAGGATGGCCAGGAGGCCGCGAGGAGAGGCGCTGAGAGTCTGAGGTGCAGCTTGGGAGCCGCTGAGCAAAGGTGCACCGAGCACCTGGTGTGTGGCCTGGGAGCCACGGAGCGAAGGGGCACTGAGTGCCTGGCGTGCGGCCTGGAAGCCGCAAGGAGGAGAAGCGCCGAAGTTCTGAGTGACGGCTGCTGCTGCTGGCAGGAGGACGACCGCTGGTGATGGATGGAAGCTTGAATATTCTGGAACTGGCACAGGAACCTGGAGGTCTGGGACTGGCTCTGAAACTGGAACCTGGAGGTCTGGAACCGGCACTGGATGCTGGAGGTCTGGAACCGGCACAGGATGCTGGAGGTCTGGAACCGGCACAGGATGCTGGAGGTCTGGAACCGGTACTGGATGCTGGAGGTCTGGAACTGGAAGGTCTGGCACTGGAACTGGATGGCCTAGCACCGGAACTGGGTGATCTGGCACTGGATAATCTGGATGGTCTGGCAAAGGATGATCTGGATGGTCTGGTACTGAACCGAATGGTCTGGGACTCACTGAACACTGGAATTAGGACTGGAACCCGCTGGGTGCTGGAACTGAGACTGGAACTGGAACCCGCTGGAGCACTGGAACTGGGACTGGAACCCGCTGGAATACTGGAACTGGGTTGTATGGCACTAGAACTGGAACAGGGTGATATGGCCCTGGAACTGGAACTGGGTGATATGGCCCTGGAACTGGGTGATATGGCCCTGGAACTGAAACTGGGTGATATGGCCCTGGAACTGGAACTGGGTGATATGGCACTGGAGCTGGAACTGGGTGATATGGCACTGGAGCTGGAACCGGGGGATCTGGCACTGGAACCAGGAGTGGAACCCACTGGAAGACTGGAACTGAGACTGGAGCCCACTGGAAGACTGGAACTGGAGCCCACTGGAAGGCTGGAGACTGGAACCGGGCCCTCTGGAAGACTGGAGTCTGGAACCGAGTCCTCTGGAAGACTGGAGTCTGGAACCGGGCCATCTGGAAGACTGGAGTCTGGAACCGGTCCCTCTGGAAGGCTGGAGTATGGAACTGGGCCCTCTGGAAGGCTGGAGTCTGGAACCAGTCCCTCTGAAAGACTGGAGTCTGGAACCTCTGGAATGGGTACTGGAGGAGCGTCGAGGACGGCGGTGTCCTCAAACCCAGAAGGAGGTGTCGGAGGAACGTCGCAGATGGCGACGTCCTCGAACCCTGGAGAATGTGTTAGAGGAGCATCGCGGACGGCGACGTCCTCGCGCCCTGGAGGATGCGTCAGCGGAACGTCGCAGACGGCGACATGTTGAGCCCTGAAGAAGGCGTTGGAGGGGCGTCGCAGACGGCGATGTCCTCGAACCCTGGAGGATGTGTTAGAGGAGCGTCGCGGACGGCGACGTCCTCGCGCCCTGGAGGATGCGTCAGCGGAACGTTGCAGACGGCGACATGTTGAGCCCTGAAGAAGGCGTTGGAGGAGCGTCGCAGACGGCGATGTCCTCGAACGCTGGAGGATGCGTTGGAGGAGCGTCGCGGACGGCGAGTTATGAAAAATGACAAGGTTGTGAAAATTGTAGCAAAATGATTGAAAAAACTGTAACATGATACTTTTCAGGATTGCATGAGACTACAGATCATTATGCCTCCATTTATCTTAGAGTTTTGCTTCATTGCACTTGATTTATTCAATGCATTTCATTTATCAAAACTGCGCATCGCTGCTTTTTGAGGAGTTGAAATATTTCCACACGACCGCAATGCTTGTTGATCAGTGAAGGAGCGGAATGTGCTGCTACGCCATTCTGAGCTTTGTTTAGCATATGAAGGCAGCAGGTGGCAGAAGTAGCTCCTACCTATCATGCTGGTTTAGTTACTGTCTACTGTGTGGCTCCTCTGCACAAAATCGACCCAAAGCTTTTTCAGACGGTCATCCCTCGGATGAAGGAGCGGGAAAATCACTGAAGCTACTGCACTGTACGGTTTTATATGACGAGAGCAGCAGGGGGCGGGGTTATCCTGAAGGGACCGCCCATAAAATCCTGAAACAGAAAACTCTTGAAACGCAATTTGAAGGCTAGCTCCACAATTCAGTTTTTAATTGTTGGGAGGTTTTTCACATGTTTAGAACAGTACATATATTATGTTTATAATGTGGTTAGAAGAAAATAGCAGAATTCCCTTTACACGGTCTTTAAGGCCTTGATACAGGAGATGACTGAATAATCATCTGAGGAAACAAGAAACCTGGAAGCTCAAAATAAAAATAACAAATAAATATGTTTTAAAGCTTCCTGCATTTAAAGTTGTCTGATGCAGTTACGTTTATGAGGTGCAGCAGATGAGAACGCGTCAGTGTTTTCCCATCAGATAGAAGTTGTCCTTGCCACACAACCTAAAGATGGATTTCTGTCTCTGCAGGGACAAAAGTGAAAGGGATCAGTGTTTCCTGATAAGTGTCTTGGAACATGATAATTTTATTACTCTGGGCTCTATTTTTTAACATCATTTTAAATGTTCTACTGTTCATCGTTAATGCTTCAAATTGATTATTTTTATCCTAGTTTTACATATTGGAAGATACTAAAATATTGTTTTTTTGACTTTGTCAGTAAAATAAGAGGAAATTGTTTTGACTATGATGATTTTCTGGTGTTGTTCATTTGAATCGTTGCACTGCAGTGAGCTCTGTCATGTGTGCTTGTGCTGTCCACAGCTCTGCTCTACTTTGAGTCTAATCATATTAATTATGTGAGATGATGAGGACCGTATCACATCTGGCTGTTATGTGAATTAAATTTCATTCAACTAAAATATTGCTTTCCTCTCTCTGTTTGATATAATCATTTATAACCATGTCCTCCTGCAAATAAGCTGGCATGCAACACACCACGGTGCATGCTGGCAGGATTTATCTCTGTGCATTTAAGATTAAGTTAATTGTACATTTTGAGTGCATATTCCACAGGATGGATCATCCTCAAAGCTTTTTACATTGCAACATTGTGCATCTTTCAGGAAATACTGGATTTGTGTTGGATTTGTCATCAAAAATAACTTTGCTGAGAATCTTTTTTTTTTTACCTCAGTTGTTGTAAATGTT
This sequence comes from Pachypanchax playfairii, assembly GCA_006937955.1. Taxonomy (NCBI): domain Eukaryota; kingdom Metazoa; phylum Chordata; class Actinopteri; order Cyprinodontiformes; family Aplocheilidae; genus Pachypanchax; species Pachypanchax playfairii. The sequence continues at coordinate 3,189,158 of SSNP01000051.1, forward strand.
GATTGTGATGACGTAGTAAAGAGGTGATGGACCCAGGTCAAACAGGAAGTTAGCAGAAAGCTAGCATCTGTCTGGATGTGTGAAGGGATCAATGTATTTCAGGGGGAGGGAGAGACACATAAAGGATACAGCAGAAGTTTTTATGTGGAAAAAGGGGAACATAGAAATATAATCCTCTTTTTGGAAAGCATTTCCAGATATTAAATATCACTCTGTGTCTCTGAATAAAAAACATAAGCAAATTTTTGGAAGAGGAAAGGCCTTTAATATCATCTTTTTATATTATGAGGCTTTGGTCTGTGATCAGATGACATACAGACTGTCTTAAGGATTAGTTCATGGAAACAGCCTGTCATGTAACAGCAGGCCAGATGTGCTTTTTTTAGACTCAGGTGTGCAGGAAGCCCATGTCTCCATAGGGTGGGGGGTGGGGAGGGGGGGTTTGGGGTTAGGAAAAATCTGCAAACATGTCCCAGAATTTAAAGATTACCACCTAAATTATATAATTTATCCCAATAGTAAGACAAAGATGATTGCTCACGGATTTTTTTTCATCATACTGTAGTTGCAATAATTTGTTAATATGAAAGAAACTTCATTAACCACAACATTGAAACTATAGTGACATTCTATAACAGTGTCTAACTCTCATCCTCGAAGGCCCCTGCTCTAACACACCTGCTTCAACAGATGAGTTATCTCTTCTGCATGTCCTCAAACTCTGATTGATTTAAACCAGGCGTGTTGGAGCAGAGAACCATCTAAAAAATACAGAATGGTGGCCTGTGTCCCACATGTTTGGATGTTTTCCTGCTGGAACACACATGATTAAAATTACCTTCTTAGCATGTTGTCGAGTTCAACCGAAGCTTGTTAATCAGCTATTACTTAAAATCAGGTTTGTGAGGATATATCTAAAGCAAGCATGTAAGTTGGTGGAGAGATACCAAGATAAGAAAACACTGACCTAAATGATTAATGAATGTTAAAAAACTTACAAATTTAACACAATTCCAAGAGTCTGTGCTTTACTTTTGGTTCACTGGTTCATGGGAGATTGAAACCACTACTTTTCTTATTTTTTGTTGCAGCTGTGCTACAATGCTAGCACTAGCTTATGTTTAAACAGCAACAAGTGGAGTTTTAGTTTATGCAGTGTTATTTTTATTTCAGCCCTTTATAACAGCGCAACAGCTACCAATGTTTTATTAGCATCTTTACTCATAAAAATGTATTGAATTTGATCAAAAGTTGCAAAATCCTTCATCCACCAAAAGCAGGCTGCAGCCCCAAAAGCTCAAAATTGCCCCAATAAGCAATATTTTACTTATTATACCCCTTTTCTTAACCCATTGTCTAGATTATGAGAGTTGGCTTTGTTATCACACACTTTGTTCCTCCAAAAATGTTCCATCCACTGATGTAACTGAGATAAACATTAATAGTTGGTTAGTTGTTGCAGATTTAGATCCTTTAGAAACATGAGCAAATAGACTTGAGGCTTCAGTGCTTGTGTCATTCTTCACGAAGAGCAGTGATTTGAACGCATGTTGCAGCTTATATTAAAACATATTTGTCATGTGACCATTGACATCAGAAGCTTCTAATGACGCCGCTGCTTCCTTTTACACTGTACTAGTTCATAATGTTTTGTAATGTCTCAGTGAATGAGTTTTCCTGATGGACAGGAGATCCTTCTTGTCCAAAGCTAGAACCTCTGTAATGACTCTCTGATCAAACACTGAGTTACAACTTCTAATTTCCCTTCTGGGATTAAAAAGTGTGTTTGAATTTGAATTTGAAAAAACAATTTTTTTCTGTCATGAAGTCACAAAGATGCAGGTACAAGGACTGTTTTTGTTGGTGTGTTTGCATTTCAAAGGTTTATAAAAACAAATATTTAACTAATTTTTTCTTAGTTTTACTTCTTCGGTGTCTGTTTTCTAACAACAACAAGCATATAAATTATATTATTATGGTAATATTAATGTGTAATGGTGATGATGTAAAAATGATTAAAGGTCTCATATTATGAAAAATTCACTTTTTCTGGAATTTGGGGTGTTATTGTTCCTGTGGTGCATATACACGCATAAAAAGTTGGAAAACAGACTGTGCTGTTTTGAGTGAGATAGAGGTTTCTGACTTCGTTCTGCCTCCAGTCTATAAGTGAGCTGTTCAAAATCGTACCGGCTTCCTACGTCACAAGCCGGGAGGGGGTTGCTCGGCGGGGGTTCACATATGACATTGGCATTACATTTAGATATGTTTGGGAATAATAAGAAAATGAAATATTGCAATAGAATATGGGTGAAACGTGCATGTGCAGTGCCCTTGCTTTCATCTGATCATACGCACATGGGGGAGGAAGCATGGCGACGACAGAGAAGAAGAAGGGCGAAAGCAGTTCATTGACTGACATAAATGAATCAGAGTTGTTTTGCAAAATAGGTGCAACTTCCATGAACTGGTTGTTTTTTTTTTTTCAGATACACAGCAAAGCACAATCTTTGCAGAACTATCATATCCTGAACTGTCATATCCTCAGTTTTCGTTAAAGCAAATTTTCAAATATATATTATAATAAATAAGGAGAAAAACAGGCCACACGTGACCACAGAAAAACAACAAAGAAATATCTAAAGATAAACAAAAACTCAGAAACAAACTCCAAACTTCAACAAATGGCCAAATATGTTTAGCAAGAATATTGTAATATCATAGAACAAAAGAAGGCCTCAATAAGAATGAGATACGTATGCTACTACTACTACTACTACTACTGTCATTTAGCAGACGCTTTTGTCCAAAGCAACTTACATTGAGAGAACATACAAGCAAGAAATCAAAGAGAAGGAAACAATATAAGGAGGCGGACTGTTTGGAGTCCAGTTTAATTCCGACGCTGATACATCAAGTGTATCAAATTTTTTTTTTTTTTTGTAGAGATAAACTCCCAAATCGCTATCATAAATCATAAATCAATTCCTCATTAAGACTGAAAGTGTTCTTTAAAGAGGTGAGTCTTAAGTCTGCTCTTAAAAGTAGGTGCCGACTCTGAGGATCGGACCGAGTTTGGTAGGTCATTCCACCATCGGGGGACAACAGAGGAGAAGAGTTTGGAACATGATCTCATGCCACGTTGTGGTGGAAGCGCTAGGCGTCTTTCAGCAGCTGAGCGTAGCGGACACGTGGGAATGTAGGTTTGGATGAAGGAGTGAAGGTAAGTAGGAGCTGTGTGTGTTAGAGTCTGGTAAGCCAGAAGCAGAGCTTTGTATTTGATGCGTGCTGCAACTGGAAGCCAGTGCAGAGAAATGAGCAGTGGAGTGACATGAGCCCTCTTGGGCTGGTTGAAGACCAGACGTGCTGCTGCGTTCTGAATCATCTGCAGAGGTTTAACCGAGGACGCCGGAAGACCGGCCAGCAAAGAGTTGCAGTAGTCGATGCGGGACAAGACCAGGGCCTGGACCAGAAGCTGTGTGGTGTGGTCTGTCAGGAAGGCTCTGATTTTCCTGATGTTGTAAAGAGCGAATCGACATGAGCGAGCTACGGAGTTAACCTGCTCCTTGAAGGACAGCTGGTTGTCCAGTATGACACCAAGGTTTCTGGCGGAGGTTTTGGGGAACAGCGTGATGGAGTCAAGCTGCACGCTTATCTGAGGAGGTAAGGAGTTACTGGCAGGACAGACAATGAGGTCAGTTTTGGACAGATTAAGCTGAAGGTGGCGATCCCTCATCCACGCCGAGATATCTGAGAGGCAGGCAGATATCCGCACTGAGACGGATGCATCGTCTGGAGGGAAGGAGAGGAGGAGCTGAGTGTCGTCA
>SSNP01000051.1:3200946-3371857 GCA_006937955.1 Pachypanchax playfairii
GGGGGGGGGGGGGGGGGGTTAGGTCATCCAACAACACTAAAAAATACCTGCAGGAATTACTAGTAGAGGCGTTCAAGGCTTGATCAACTTCAACCGCTGCAGGACTGATTTAAACTGTTCACCAATTTTATGTTCCCTAAAAAAGATGTTTTTGTATAATTCTGAAATGTACACTATTTTTCAGTTTGGGGTTATCTTTCCTTTTTTAATCACTGGCAGTTCATCACTTGTACCACTTCAAGCTATTAACTGGACTCAAACAACTTGAATTGCTCTAAAAAACTGGGGTGTACTAAAGCTTTTGACTAGTTGTGTATAAATCACAGACAATGGGTTTTTGATTTCTGTTACATGCTTTTTCATTTGGTTTGCCCTGTTTTTTTTCCAAGACACAAATAGCAGATGGCTGAGAGGCATGTGGTTACAGTACTGAGATCACCTAGGCCAATGAGAGCAGCATTAGATTTCACATTGCATTAACCAATGTTTTGTCTCATTCATTCAGCATCAGTACGTTTGATGCATAAAATATATTATAAGGACTTAGAATACTTGAAAAGAACCATGTGTTCCTAGGTTGTGGATTTTTACCTTTCATAAGGGGAACAAGAACACAATCACTGCAATCAAGGAGGGAGCACTGTATTCTCTTGAATCATTTTGATTTCTTGATTAGACTTGTTTTAAAGAGGCCATTTCATATAAATTTCAGGACTTTGTGGTTATTTCTTAAGTATTAACCAGTAATATGAAACATTTTATGTCTAAAAAACATCAGGAAACACTTATTTACAAACCTTTCAATCTGTCTGCATTAGAATTCGGGTGGTTCCAGCTCGTTCTGTCAGGCTTCGTCAGCAGCTCGTTCATATTCATTATTCAAATTTGCTGGACTCTGATTGGCTAACAAACTAGCCTATCAGAGCAAGGTATACTGTTTCCTGCCCCGCTGCACATGGCAACATCAGACGTTCTCTCTTCCTGTTTGCTACGTCTTATGCTACAGCTTTTTAGCGAGCAGCATGCTAAGCATGGTTTCAACTGCAGGAGCTGCCGAATACTAACGAACAAAGGAGTTGTGACGAAACAGATACAGGCCGTTCGAACTTGGTAGAACTCGGGTGTTATCGCCACCTGCGTAGTTTGAGAGATTAAAACTGAAGGAGAAGTTGTTGGCCTGTTTTCACACCCACTATGAAGGTAAGAACACCTGTAGAGCTAAAATATTCAACAGAAACCTCAGAAAAAGAGTTTTTAATGGAAGGGCCCAGTCCTGGCCCTGGCAAAAGCTGTTAAGTAGTTTATCTGATCAGATTTATTTCCATTTCTCTAAACTGAGCTATCAGTATTAGATCAGCTATAAAGTGCCGGATTTATTCAAATCCCAAGTAAAGAGGGCAAAATTGCATGCGCCGCAAAAGTTTTGCGTCAAGGGCGTGTTCCTGATTTGCAGGTGACTGAATGTTGATAACAGGTGCAAACAGCAATATTTAAGTGAGGAGTTTGCTGGCGCTTTTTCTTGCTGGTGCAAAAAAGACGTAAACGGAAATTGAAATTCGAGCTATTGGAGCTTCAAATATGAGCAGAAGAGGCAAAAAAAATATTGTTGAGCTGCAGCAAAGATATCAGGCTCCACTCTGTGATGTTGAGAAATGTTGTGTAACAGCAAACAACAGTGATCAGAGCGACCTGGTGCGTAAAGTTCCCCTCCAGCACGGTCCAAACACCAACACCTACTTTTCAGGATGCGATGTGCTCCATTATGTTTCTGAGTATGTTCGCCAGATTATATTGATGTTACTCCCGAGCAGTTGGGTTGAGCACAGGTGTTAGGAGGGAGGGGTAAAGGGGGTCTGCGCCACCTTAGGAATAGATCAGGAGCTGCTATTAGATCCATAAATGTGTGGATTGATATTTACAGCACAAATAACGTAACACACGCACCCAAGATCCATCTCCATATTCACCATTTCTCAACCTGGTAAATATAACACTGTTCCTCAGAATGAAACAATAGTGAGCCTGGAAAATTTGGCACAATGTTTGCATCACAAGTGTTTGGAAAATTAATGTATCTGCTCGTGTAACACAGCATTCAAAACCTGTGACACACACTAGACAATCTACCCTGGGAGACACATCACAAACTGTCACAGTGAGCTGGAATGATCCAGACGTCTGTCTGTGTCTCCTCGCAACGATCACTGCATCCATGTTTACGCCAAGTTAAGACATGCTTTTCAAAGGCTGTAAAAATACGCGCAAAATTAGAAGCAGCAAACATTTTGGCCTGGAACGCCCACTTATTTATATGTTCTCCTCCCAGTATTTTGCGTCTTCTGACAGAAACGCCCACGTTGCATATTCATCAAGGGGAAAAGCGCTAGCGGCAGGTTTAACAGGCGCAGTTTTACCTGCACATCATTACTAAATCACCTGCTGCTTGTTTTTGCAGCCGCTGAGCAGTTTGCACCTGTTTTAACAACCTCAAACCTTTGATAAATCAGGCCCTAATCGTTTAAATCTTTTAACAGAATTCCACATCAAAAGATCTGATGTTCGTCTTTAATTTGGTTTACTGAAACATTATTCTTTTTAAAATGTTTTTCAGTAACAGTAGTCTATCTCAGTCATTTGTCCTGTGTTGATTTAAATCATCATCCGAGTTTATGCTGCTTACAGATCTGTGTGAAATGACTCAGTAAACATGATGCAGGTGGAGGATTAGATAGATGACCTCTCAATGTTGCTGAAATCCCTGAAACCAATCATCCTGATTGGACGTTTGCCTTGTTTGAAAACAGCAACATAAATCTCCCCTAACGTATCGAAGCGCTCTGAAAGCTGTCATTATCTTCAGTGATTCATTTGTTTCTGATTAATTGGGGTTCAGTAGATAATTAGTCTTATCAAATTCATTGTTGTACTGAATCATATTACAAAGCAAAATAAACCCAAAAACAATTACCTCAGATGTAGAATTATCTAATCCACTCTGAGTAGTTTCAGTTAACTTCTGCTATCATAGCAATACTTTTGATAATAGTAGAGGTATTTTTAACAAATTTTCTGTAAAATACATAAACTATCAAGCAACTAAAGCTAAAGGCAATCAGACTGGGACGTACTGCCAAAATATGTTGTCTGTTTGTAAAAATCAGTTACTCATTAGATTTATATCAGTGTTAAAGAGGCCCTTCCATTAAAAAGTTTTTTCTGAGGTTTCTGTTGAATATTTTAGCTCCACAGGTGTTCTTACCTTCATACTGGGTGTGAAAACAGGTCAACAACTTCTCTTTCAGTTTTTATCTCTCAAACTACGCAGGTGGTGATAACACCCAAGTTCAAACGGCCTGTATCTGTTTCGTCACAACTCCTTTGGTCGTTAGTATTCGGCAGCTCCCGCAGTTGAAATCACGCCTAGCATGCTGCTGGCTAAAAGCTGTAGCATAAGACGTAGCAAACAGGAAGAGAGAACACCTAATGTTACCATGTGCAGCGGGGCAGTTTGTTAGCCAATCAGAGTCCAGCAAATTCGAATAATGAATATGAACGAGCTGCTGACGAAGCAGCCGAAGCAGCCTGACAGAAGGAGCTGGAACCACCTGAATTTTAATGCAGACAGATTAAAAGGTCTGTTAATCAGTGTTTCCTGATGTTTTTTAGATATAAAATGTTTCATATTACCGGTTAATACTTAAGAAATAACCACAAAGTCCTGAAATTTGTATGAAATGGCCTTTTTAAGTCAATGTACAGAAGACTTTATTTAAACCCATAATGCTAAATGTGTCATATTAATACACTTATTGACAAATCTTTTAAAAGCTCTGCCTCTGAACTGAAGAATCACTCCACAGTTATGAGGATGTTGCTTCGGACCTTTGGGGTGAAGAAAGAGCTGAGTGAAAAGGCAAAACTATCAATTTACTAGTCTGTCCGTGTTCTGACCCTCACCCATATTTATGAGATCAGGGTTGTGGCTGATAAATCAAGATCGTAGATAAAAGCAGCTTAAAGCTAAGCTTCATTCATGGATGGATGAACTCAGCATCTAAGATAAGGCAAGGAGCTGAGTCATCCATGAGAGCTGCTCCTCCCTGTCGAAAGCAGTTAGTTAAGGTGGTTCAGATATCGATGTCTTCTGGTCGACTCCCTATGGATATTTTTAGTCACTGCCCACTGGGAGGAGACTCTCATGCAGACCCAGAACTTCCTCTCTGGTCTGGAAACACCTTGAGATCCTCCAGGAGGAGCTGGAGTGTCACTGGGGAGAGGGATGTCTGGGTTTCCCTCCTGAAACAGTTGCCCTGAGACCTGACCTCAAACAAACAGAAGAGAAAAGAAAACTGGATTTTGAATCATATTACACATTTATATAATAAAATATACTATATATTTATAATGGAATCATAGAGTTTTATGCTATTACATGTATCAGGCTTCATTGGTCAAATAGAGTTAATCCACAGTAAAGGTCATTTAAGAGGTACTTTATAGTCTATTGATTTATTCATACGTCAAGTTGCTCTTTATTATGAGACAAAAGTTTAATTCTAAATAAAACTCAAAGCTAGATCCTTCAGTTTGTCTTTGACTACAGGATGTACTGTTTAATTACACGGAACAACAAACTCTTTCTCTTTGTGGTCAGACTTTCCTTCTCTTTATGCCACATTTCAGATATGTGACAGAATTTGTTGATCTTGGAAACGTCTCTGCTTTAAGAACTTTCAGAGTGCTTCGAGCACTGAAAACCATCTCCGTTATTCCAGGTAAAAACTATCGATCCATTTCTGTTACTTTTAGTTGTACTTAATAGTTGTTTCTAAATCTCATTTAAAACCTTTAAACCATCAGTCATCAGCTGTTTATTGTGGGTTTTTCCTCCTCCATCAGGTCTGAAGACCATTGTCGGCGCTCTGATCCAGTCGGTGAAGAAGCTGGCAGATGTGATGGTCTTGACCGTCTTCTGTCTCAGTGTTTTTGCCCTCATCGGCTTGCAGCTTTTCATGGGACTCCTACGACAAAAATGCATCCGCAGCCTCAACCACTGCATCAACTCCTCGTACAGTCCAAACACATCCTTCATCTGCAACAACAGGACTTGGAGCTCCCCTGACGACTTCCTGAGCAATGAAGGTCAGCTTAAAGCAGATGAGACAGCTGTTTAGAAGTCACATGAATGGAGCTCTAAATATTTCTATTTGTTATTTTGTTATTTGTTGTGATTGCTTCTCCTTTTTCAGATAATTTTTACAAAGTTGAAGGAGAAAAAGATGCATTAATATGTGGATACGGAAGTGATGCAGGGTAAGTGAATGTTTGCTCTGCTGGCTGCCCGTTAATAATCTGTAGGCGATTACATAATGTCTAAATGTTTACCACCATTATTATGATCCCCTTATGATCCCCTGCATGTCGTGTGTACAATAGGACATGGAAGCTTGACTGTCAAGCTCAGCATAAAAAGGTTTTTCATGTAAGCGCAAAACAACCAATGGATGGTTTTCTGTTTGGTTTTAAATGTTCAGTGTGTGACGTAGAAGAATAATGTAAAAGGGGAATGATCTCATCAGAGGGACGGCTGTAGCATGAGAGAGGCTGCGTACAAGACAACATGTGGTGAGGATTATCACCTCGGCTCCACTGGAAGCCTTTACTTAGAAACGGCGAGTTCCCAGCTGCACAGAGTCATCACTGGAGATTTCATCATCTAAAAGGCTCCGAAACGTAATGAGGTTAACGGAAGTGGACTGGATCAATTCAGAAACATGTTCGTTTACTTTTCAAAAGAGTGCTTACACTTTCAAACGTCACTTTGGAATGAATTTTATTTATTCCTACTCTGAAATATGTATTTGAACTAAACCAAATCAAATGATATAGTTTACTCTGTCTCAGATAAGAACATCAGGATATCTACATGTAAACACATCGATGGTCTGTTCTTCTTCTGAAGCAATGGACTTTGTTCCTAATCAAAGGCACAGTACGACACCATCCAAATATTGCTACTCAGCCTACGCACCAAATAATCCTTTAAATCCAAATGCTTTTTGAAACAAGCACAACAGAACGACTCTGCCCCTGCCAGGCCCAGTTCAGGGGTTACATTGAGCTAAATACCCATCTGTGTGAATCGGAAATCCTGCAGTTTCAACAAATGGCGTCCATTAGGTGCTCTTGTTATTATCACAAGAAAAAATGCAGATGGAAGTTGTTTCAAAAATGAACAGTGATTTCAAGCCCAGGTGACTGCTAAAGGTACTTTTTGATACACAGAGTTTTCAAATAGGTGCCCCATATTCCAGATGTCACATAGCATACTGTACTTTTTGGAGTGGCTGTGGTTCAGAGATGCAAAGGTTAAAAACCTTTCAGCTTCAGCAGGTAAACACGCCATGACTCATGGGTCAGCTGATCAGATCGTCCTATGATAAAATGAACATGGTGAGACAGATCGTTAGCGGCTCTAAAATTCTGGTATATTTTGCCATTACAGGTCTGCCAGGCCTTTAAAATCTTAGTCAAAAACACATTTCTATACCTACTTTTAACACAGTTGTCTTTAGAATCTTATTTTATTATTCTTTTATTTGTTTGAACTTGCAGAATTTATTATGTTTGTGTGGAACCCCCAATAAGTGCTTTAAAAATAAAGTGATACAGTGAATTTTATAAATTTGTATGTTGGATGCAAAAGTAGTTCAGGATTCATCTGTCAAAATGTATCATCATCATTATGATCGTTACCATGTGGTTTATGTATAACCTTATTAACCACACATTTCTAACCCCCTGCAGCTGACAGGAAATGGAAAACTGGAAAGTTCTTCTAACTAATCTGTCTGTAACATTTGTATAGTCTTAATTTTAACTAACTGGTGAAGCTGAATTGTCTTTAGGTATAAAGTTTAGGTTTGTCTGTCAGTCTATCTATATCTGCTTATTCCTGTTCAGGGTAGGAGCTGGTATCTCCAGCAGCCACAGGGAGAGAGGTGAGCCACACCCTGGACAGGTCACCAGTCCATCACAGGTTTAGGTTTGTTAGGATTTCAAAAGCAGATGTAGAGGCAGAGAGTTAGAAAAAGTCAGAGTTTAATAATATAAACTACTCTAAACCCTTGTTGCAAAATAAATTAAACAACCCCAGTTTTATCAGGCAGGATTCATTAAAAAAGACAAAATAAACCCCCAAAACCATTTAATCTGGATTCCAATGTAAAAAGTACGTCACTTTCTGATGGTACTATTTTGAACTGTAATGGGCTTCAGGGAAGAGGATCCAGGAAAGCTTTAATATTTGCAGAAAATGCAAAAAATCCAGACTAGAATTAAACTAAATATATGCTGATAAGCCCCAAAATTCTGGATCAATATCCTTTGAGCTAATAAGACACAATTTGAGATTTTGGTCAGAAATAGTTGGATGTTTTTTCTTATTTTGGAAGGATCTCGACAAATTTGAGGTTGTCTGTATATCAAAGCTCCTCTCTCGATTGTAGAGCAACAATAATTAATTTTTTTATTATAGACTTGAGGCAGTTCGCCACATCACAGCCACCCTGCTGCTTTTTATCTTACTTAGTAAACATTTGCCAAAAAAACGAAAAAAAAAAACCAAAAAAAAAAACCCAGCAGAGACGTAATCCTCCCCAAGGAGGAAAATCTGATCCAGCAATTTGTGTTAAAGTCAGAGACTGAACTGAAGATACATCTGAAGGCATTCGGGACGGGTGTGTGTGTGTGTGTGTGTGAAGGGGGGGGTGACGCAGCTGTGTCACCTACAAGTCACTGCCACTAAAATGATTTTGATTTGTCATCAGATGTTTGATTTTCTGCTACTAGGTGCATTTAGTTTTCAGTCTTTTTATGTCCTGCTTGTTTGTTTTTCTTTGTCTCTGGGATTTCACTGCTGCCACATTAACAGTGCCACAGATTCCTGACATGGTTGCCAGATTATAGGTTAACAGAGCTGTAAGGTAGCTTATGTTTTTGTTTGCAGAGGATTCGGGCAGCCTTTTAACTTCTGTGACGTTTTAGATGCAACTTTCTGAGGCTGGATGTGGAGACGAGCAAGATGCTAAGCTGGTCGGGATGGAGGACGTAAAACATAGAGGATGCTTAATCTTTTGAGTGTATTCCAACAAGTAATCCCTGAGTAGATTTCCAAATTAAAGCTCTGGATACGTTATGATGACACACACTGTCACACACTCACAAACACACTGAAACAGACTTCCATGCAAATTCAAATATTTCCAGCCAGGTCAACAAGTTAGTGATGAAATATTTGCTCAAAGGTTCCGGCAGTTTTTCATCACTTCTACAGAGGAATTCATGCAAATGCGTATCCTCTTACATCTGAAAGCCAATATGCATTAAGGATTATTACTGATTGTATAGATGTTTTCAACTTTTGCCCTCAGGAGAATGGAAACCCACCACTTTAGACTTAACGAGGAAAAACAGACAGATGTTCTTATGCTGCAATACACAGATAAAACTTATCATAACATGAGCATGTAGCAATGAGCTTGAATGAAACTCTTACATAATATATTCTTTATATTTAATACTCAAATGGTATTTTCTCAGGAAGCCTTGGGGTTTAGTGTGTATAAAATCACTTCACTTATTTGCAATGATTCAGCATCATTACCAGACTTGCCTGTCCTCCTTGTTTTGTTTTTAAACTATCAATGTCTTAAATAAGTGTAAACTAAACAATTTAAACTTGTAAATGATTTGAAGAAATGTTTACAACAAATCAGGTAATTAACCAGTTTGTAACCTTATAGCGAAGGTATAAAAAGTACCGCAGGCAGAATATCCATCCAGGCAGAGATACTTTCACCTGACAGACATTATTTCTCCAGCATCTTCTGGGTCTGAACCACATCTCTTGGGTAGTTTATTCATAATTTTGAAGCCTCAGGTTTTTTATTTTCCCAACCACCTTTTAAAGTTTCAAAATGCAAATTTTTAACTAACAAACTTGAAGTCTCAAAGGCTCAAGTTGGACACTAATGCAGAGATTGACTCAGTCTGTTGCATATACTTGTATTTACGAAAGTGTCTCTGAGGAATAATTTAGGATTTAGGCCCTAATTTATGAAAACATTTATAATAGAAGGACCAGGCACTTAAACACAGACTGGATGTCCATCAGGTGAAGTCTGAAGTCTGTTTCCAACCAGACTGTTCATCAGAACAAATGAACCTTGTGTTGAACAAGGCCACATCGTCACAATGTGGCACATAACATTTTATTTGTACACAGCCAGCAGTCATGCTTTTATATGGAGTTAACAGCTCTGATTACATTAGGAAAACTGGCACTCGCTGCAAATAGCGTTTTGATGTTGGCTTGTTCATCTGCATTGTGGGAATTTGATGCACCTGGTGGATAATTCAATCCCACACAGCTGGCATGGCTCTGCTCAGAGTAGAACTGGTCTGCCAGCTTCCTCTGAAATGTCTGTTACTAGAAACCCCAGTGTGGTTAGCAGCTGTATGTGTACTGGCATCACATGACTCCTCACCATGTCGCGCTTCAAGACCGGCCACAGCTCCAAACACAGTTCACCATATGGAACCTAAAGGAGCTGAAGAGCCAGTCATCACTGTGAGCCCAAAGATCTTCTCTGTCTATTAACACAGTCTCTGTTTACACCACAACACTTACAACATCCTGTAACAAGGCCAAAACCATTGATGTTAAAGGTAGTTTCTGCACCAACTGCTTTAAAGCAGTACAAAATAACTTTTACAACTTTAAGATACTGTTATGAAACTTGTTTAAGTGGATACTCACCAAAAAACATGTTCGTCTTCATATTAGACATCACTCTCAACCCTCTGATGGCTTTACAATGGACTAAATAACTTCAGTAATTTGGGTCTCAGTCGGAAGTGGTGTTCTGGTGATGTATGCTGCCCTGAAGAAAAATGCAGCCATTGTACAAATTTACAAGTTATTTTATTACGAGATGTTATTAGAAGTTTATACAGTATTCTTGTTTATGATGAGTGTGTCCTGTTAATTATTTAAGCGTATGTTTATGATCCTTCCCTGATATTTTTTATGTAAAAGCCCTCTGGGTCCTTATCAGCCATTGTTGGGTCCTTCTCCTCTGAGTGTGTCCAAACATTTGCCTGTTGCAAATGCTCTGCATTGCTCTGACAATGTAAAGAAAGTAAAAATAACATTATATTTAATGTTCCTGTCCTGGGAGAATTTATTTGATAGGTAAAATGTATTTATGGAAAAATATAGAAACAAAAATAAACGATAAATCAGTTTATTGAAGTCAAGTCTGTAGAACGGCACACGTGTGTAGCACATCTCAACAGGTACCATATTTCAACAGAACACCAGTTCCAGCAATGACCGTCTGAGACACCGACTGCAGAAAAGTTATTTAGGACTGCTTTAACAGCTGCTCATGTAATTACAAACAGGTCAACGTATTTATTCTTCATCATGTGATCATGTCTTTCCTCCTCACCCAAACAAAATCCTGGGGATTTTTTAATACTGCATAACCACAAACCACATGCACCACACAGTACTTACATGAACTAAGAACTATGTGAATCAGTAGAAGTCGAAGCAAGAAAATATTCATCTGAGGTATATTTTTATTTTTTAAATGTTGCATTCATGAGATGGAGGGGCGGGACTTTAATACTTGTTCTAAGATCCCTAAACAAGAGGAGGTTGTTGTCTCCTAGCTTAAACATTCACATTTCTGTGTTGTTGTTTTTTTTCAATATGTTAATGTTGATGCTTTAACTATAATCCACCCATTTTTTAAAAGATCAGACTCAGAGAAACTTCATGCTTAAAACAAAACATCTGTAGACTCTTCCTGTTAGCCTTAACGTCCCTAAGTTCACACTGAGTAAAATCTTCAAGGAAAAACTGAGAAACAACCTCCAAAATGTTTTTGATAGCAAATATATTTGAAAATTCAAACAATTTTACACTGAACATTAAAAGTTTACAACTACAATAGAAAACCAGCTGCCTAAATGCTGTATGCAGATATTAGAGTTGAAAGAAATGAGACACTATGAGAAGAATGCTGTAATTCTTTGCAATGTTTCCCTGTTGCTTTTCTGTTTTATGGCTATTTATTTTGCAAAACATCAAAAATTTGTGAAGAAGGATGTTCATCTCATCATCTGACATTTCATTTTAGTTATAAGTTCATATTCCTCCTTCTACCTCGTTATTAACACTTAAAATTGCAGAAAGGTTCTATATTTGGTCATGTTGAATAAAAGAAGAGAACAGATTGGTGCAGGAAGATGTTAATGGACTCACTCAGACTTCATCGTCCTGGATATCAGTCAGAATTTCTGCTTAGCTGGTCAGTGAGATGTACAGCTGTTCTCACAGCAGCGCTCTACCACCCAGATGTTTGCCAGCCATTATGAAATTGTTCCACACTCACACTGACATGGCAGCCCAGCTTGTTCTCAGCTACTAGACTTAAATATTTGCTGTAACACCACTGTGCTGACAATGAAGATCAGGGATGAGGGTACTGAGCCGAAAAATTTGGAGCT
The DNA here is from genome assembly GCA_006937955.1 of Pachypanchax playfairii. Classification (NCBI taxonomy): domain Eukaryota; kingdom Metazoa; phylum Chordata; class Actinopteri; order Cyprinodontiformes; family Aplocheilidae; genus Pachypanchax; species Pachypanchax playfairii. The sequence continues at coordinate 3,212,527 of SSNP01000051.1, forward strand.
GCAGTTTGATATCCATCTGGCTCAGTGTAATCCCTTTAACTCCGGTACGTTTTAGTGCTTCTGTCTGAAGCATGTTTCAAGTACCCGAGCCTTTCCAGTTGAAATAATGGTGATGAAAGCGTTGCATCCACTTACTGTATCTGCTTCTCTTTTGCATGCAGCCAGAAGCTGCATGAGAACATGGAGATATGGGAGCTGTTTTTAACTTTAGATAAGCAGTTTTAGCTGTAGCACTTGATTCACATGTTTATGCATCTAATAATCTGTTTTCTCATTTTTTATGTGCATCACAGGAAGTGTCCGGATGGCTTTGACTGCCTAAAATTAGGAAGAAATCCAAATTATGGCTACACCAGTTTTGATACCTTTGGCTGGGCTTTTCTGGGACTTTTTCGACTCATGACACAAGACTACTGGGAAGAACTGTTTCACCAGGTGCACATTACTGAATTTTTTGTGCAACAGTTTCTTCACTATGATAAATGTAAATGTTGAGTTCTGTCCATTTAGATAATAAAACTGATGCAACCTTATTTTTTTAAGATCAGGTTTTTAAACAGTAAATATTTAGAGTATGGGTGTTTTAGTTCTTAGACTTAGTCAGTAGTAATTATCATTTTTCCTAATTCCTCAACAACACAGTTAAACAGAATATGAATATGAAATTCTTTATATTTTTATATATGAAACAGTTATTTTATATTAAAGGTGGGATATGGAATATGAACAGCACAAAGCCATCTGGGTGCCAGGCTCGTTAACCCCACCCCCCACCCCCCTCCGCTCTGATCTCCGATCCGAGCAGGATAATAAAATATCATGAGTTCAGCTCACTAGTCATGCTCTCCAGCCCCGCTGATCACACACTGACTCTGATAAAAACAGCTCCTACCTGTTTGTAGCTCAGTCATCGATTCAGTCCGTGGCAAAGAGCTCATAGTTGTCCCTCAACTGTTCTCGAGCAAACCAAAACTTCACGCAGTCCCTCTTAAGATCCTCTGTCCTCCTCACACACCATCCTGCATGCCTCACTTATACAAGCAGCGAAAAAAGAAAAAAAATCCTCCATGGTGTGTCCTCAAGTCGAACCTGGAGCCCACTTCAGCGACCCGCTGCAGCTACGTGTTAGCTAGCTGCTAATAAAAACGTTTCCACACAGAACCTGCTTCTCACATGTTGGGAAATCACCTGTGGCAAGCAAATAAGGTATATAATCACCACATGTCCGCGGTGCTTCCAGCTGCTTGATCTGCAGACTCCACAGTACCAGCCTCACTGTGCTGGAGTATTTACAGTATTAGGCAACCCAAAATGGTGCCCGCTGCTCTGCCAGCTATTGGCTGGTAGATGTAAACAAAATGCCAACGTCGTGCCCATCAAAATTAATATTTTATAATATTTTACTTTGAATATAATTTTTAAAAGAAATGCTGTATTTTCATTCTACAACCCTCTAAACACCCCGTGGAGGTATTATTTTGTTATAAATATTGCCTTTATTAAAATATTCCATATCCCACCTTTAACATGGTTGTTTCACCGTGTTTTGACTTTGTTGTGAATTGTTACCAAATAAATAAACAGAAAATAAACTAAGTGGGTTAAGTGTAACATCTGTTTATACTGTTCTGCATTAAATTAGTGAACTCTGGGAAATATGAAAAAACTGAGAATTTGACATTTAATACTTTCTGACAAGGTCAGATGTGTTTCTAAAAATAGAAAATGTTTACAAGCTGAGATAACATAAGCAGGTACCTGGAAGCATCAGTGGACGTCACCTTAAATCTAAAAGCAACAGCTCAGATCTTATGATGTGGGTTTCTGCAGAACGGTTATGAACAATTAATATTTCAGTCATGACTAGTTTGGACGAGGCTGATGAGGAAATGACTTGTCATAACTCTAATCTCACAAATATCAAAGCTATGAAGTCCACTCTGGAGTTGGTTCTACTGTGACTCGCCATTAGCTCAGCTGTTTGATCAGAACTATTTTTAATTTCCACAAAGTCAGATTGTTCATAAAACTTTTTACAACGAGATATTAACTGTTTATAGATATGATGTACTGGGACACGGTTTATACTAGGGCCCGACCGATATGGATTTTTTGATACCGATACCGATATAAAGACTTTAGAGCAGGCCGATAGCCGATATAATGGCCGATAAATCCATCCACCAGAAAAAATGTCAAAAATATTACTGAAAGCTAAAACACTGCATTCTAAGCTCATTCTTAAGCTCATGTCTACCTGTTAGACACCATGAACTATCTGAATTATTCACTGATTCCAAAAAATGTAAATAATAGACAAGTTTATCTATTTTATGAACATTTATTTACATTTTTAACTGGGCATTCTTATTGATGGAGATGCAGAAACACATATATGACAAAAATTAATCAATAAAAAATATCGGAAAATATCGGCAATTTTTTACCGATAGCCGATATCACCCTGGACCCCCATATCGGCCAGTCGATATATCGGCTGATATATCGGTCAGGCCCTAATTTATACTGATACTTAAACACAACAGGTATATTATTATTTAAATATTCTGAAGAACTGTTTATTAAATCTGAAATACAGAGTGGAGTATAAGTAGTTTATCCCTGTTGGTTTCTGTTGTTTGTAATAATCTACTCATTAGCTACTCAGCTCATTTTATTCATATCTGAATTTCGTACCTCTGACTTCATGGCATGATTTCCTCAGACTCTGCGCTCAGCTGGGAAGACCTACATGGTTTTCTTTGTGCTGGTGATCTTCCTTGGCTCCTTCTACCTGGTCAACCTGATCCTGGCTGTAGTGGCCATGGCCTACGAGGAGCAGAATCAGGCAACCATCGCCGAGGCCTGGCAGAAAGAGAGAGAGTTTCAGCTGGCCATGGAGCATCTCAGACGAGAACAAAGAGTAGGTGCAGGATTTTCACACTCGTGTGTTTTAGACTTCAGATAGGAGAAAAATCACCAATTTCTGAAATTATGCCTTCCTGCTTAAAGTTGGCAGCCAAAAGACAAGCACAGGAGACAGATTCAGTTCTGTCCCCAGAGCTGTCCCCGCTCTGTCTGAAGACAGGAAGTATACGGCGCAACAGCAGTAGAAGAAGAAGGTCCCACCGGACTCTTTCAGAGGAAACAGCAGAGGAAGCCATAGAGGAAAAGTTGGATCCCCTGGATGAAACTGTGGTACATCACAGCTCACACAGTCAGAGGGTTTTTCATGTTTTAACATATAAAAGCTGATCCAATCAATGTGTCTCTCTGTAGCCCCCTCTGTCCCCCTTGCCGGTCCATCCTCTGCTGGCCACGCTCTCATCTCACCCCCTCAGCACCAGGAGAGGAAGCCAGATTAGTGTCTTTAGCACTTTCCGTGCTCGCAACAATTCAGAAGCTGACTTCGGGGACGATGAGTACGGCGTCCATGGAGACGTCTTCAGGAGCCGAACCAGTTCAACTGCAACACCCTGGAAGAAGAGGACAGGGAGTATTAGGAGCCACTGCTCTCAGGTATTAACACCAACTCTCAATGTCAACGGCAGACTGAACATCTCCCTGGACCAGAACGGAGTCTCTTGTATGGGACTTCTCACCCCTACATGCATGCCAGCTCACAGTATGGAAAGAGTCAAGGAGGACACCGTAAGTGATGGACAGTTGTCTCGAAAAAGAGACAATACTGAGAACAAAGAAAATTAAGACTGAAAATAAAATATACTGTAGATTAAAGCTTTGTATGTAATTTATTGGATGTTTTCTGTTTGCCAGAAGCCCAGCGGTGCGGGGGACACGACTCCCAAACTTTTCCTCCAGCCGTCCCCCACAGTGACAGAGACGGTTTCAGTGCGCAGGAAAAGAGCTCGCAGCTCTGTGAGCTTCCTCAGCGATGCCATGGAAGGTACATCACTTTTATTATTACAAAAAAAACACATGTCATCTCTACTTCAGAGGAACAAAAGATTTTCCTTTCCAGAGGTTTTGAAATAAAAAGCCAATTTCAAACATCTCTTGAAAATCTAACTAGCACATTAATATTCTAAGCTAACACTGTAAAGAACATGAAATCTTGGTTGGGTCTAAATAACTCGTTATAAATGATTCCAAGAAATTAGCAGACAGACATAAAAAGTTCAAGCTGATTTGACACTTTTGGGCTTTTAATGTTTGTGGGATTTTTTTAAATAAACCAATAAATAATTTGTGAGGATACTGAGCTGTACATCTTTTTAGCTCTGCACATTGTTTTTTTTTTCTTCTTCTTCTTCTGAAGACATGATCTTGGACATTACTATGTTTTACCTTGGATACCTTTGAGAACTGTCCATCTTGTCACCAGTTAATGGTCACCATTTAGAGTTTTATTTTTTACTGGTAAACATGTGCCATTTGTTTACATGGTGCACAGGAATAAAAACCTCCACTGGAATCAGCCACTAGGGGGCAGTTTATCTTATTTTGGTTTCAACCTCTCCTGTGTCTAGTTCTATAAATATGTTGATGGATCACCCTGTCTGATCTTGAAAACGGGCACATAAAGAAGAATTTGTTCTACCCTTTATTAATGAATGTTGACTTTGGTTTCTCTTCTCAGAGCTGGAAGAATCGAGACAGAAGTGTCATCCTTGCTGGTACTCGTTTGCCAAGAAGTATTTGATCTGGGACTGCTGCCCCTGGTGGCTGAAGCTGAAGGACTGCGTGAAGTTCATGGTGATGGATCCTTTCCTGGATCTTGGTATCACCATCTGTATAGTGCTGAACACCCTCTTCATGGCTTTGGAGCATTACCCCATGACTGATGAGTTCAACACCATGCTCTCAGTGGGCAATCTGGTAAGAGGCCTATTTAACGATAGGAACTGGAACACGTCCTGCTTTTAATGCACTTTCCTCCAAGTGCTGCCTGCTGATACATGACAAGATGAAAGTGTTCATAAGAGGAAGAATGTTTTTATACAGACTGTTTAAATCAACAACAGATAGCTTGTGTTGTGTTTTTAACTTTTAAAGATTTCTAATAAGAGGTAATATTTTATAGGTCCATGTCCTGCTGTCTAAAAAATATGAAATTATTTTATGCAACAGAATTTCCTAAGCCTTAATCAAAATAAAACTGAGATTACTGTCTTTAGTAAAATCCATCTTGTTGATTGAGATAATAGTGTTCTTTGTCCCCATACTGTTGGCCTTTTGCTGGAAACTCAAAGGAGATTTCTAACTTTTTTCTAGCCAAACAAATATTTTATTTTGTTAAAGCTATTTATCACCTGTGGAGTTGTGCTACATTTAAACCTTAACTGCAAAGAAAATAGTTTGAATGAGTTATCAATGCATTTATTGGCTATCAACTAAAAGTGATCTGAACCAGCCGACGGGAAAAGTTTGGTTTGATTTAATGTGAATGTGCGATCAGACTGGCAGGTGAGTGAATCTTGATTCTTGTTAAGTTTATCAGTCAGTTTGTCATTTTCTGAACCTGCTTTCCTGTTCAGGAGAGCTGGTATTTATCTCCAGCTGTCATTGGGTGAGAGGCGGGGCCACACCTGGACATGACACCTTTCCATCACAGTTTGCAAACTTTGAATAAAAAAAAAGCCTAGAATTTAATTTTCCAAAATTCTGTTTCATACACATGGAGCATGAACTTAAACAAAAATCTACAAGAACAAACAAACAATGACACAGGCTGAGTTCTAACACACAGGAGAGCAGACAAATCCAAAACCTACAGATTCCAGGAAAGAGAGAAACGAGACAGAGCCGAGGCAGGTGGAAACTAAGTCATCAACTCAGCACATGACCATTAACTGGACTGGAGGAAGGACACAGAGTCATGGAACCAGAAACCTGCCAGCACCTTTAACCTATATGATGAAGCAGAATCTAACATATGATCTGATAACAAGCAGGAGACAAGGATCAGTTCAAATACCTGGTCGCACATGATGTGTTTAAGGAAAACATGGAGATTACAGATTCAAACCAGGATATTTGCAACATGTTTTATATTTAAACGTCTTTTTCAGTTTTTCCATAAAATGAAACAACTGGCTCTTTGCTTTGTCCTGCAGCACCATGTTGTTTAATTACAATTTGTCTTATTCTTCCTGTTTCTGTGGAGCAGAAAAGAAGCAGGACGTGTCTTTGCTTTTATTTCTTTCTCTAAAATCTAAATTCTAACATTTATTCCCTCACAGCACTTGTTTTAGGTTTTTTTCTGTCCGTGTTTTCCTCAGGTGTTCACTGGGATCTTTACAGCAGAGATGGTATTTAAACTGGTTGCCTTGGATCCATATTACTACTTCCAACAGGGCTGGAACATCTTTGACGGCATCATTGTCTGCCTCAGTCTGATGGAACTGGGTCTGTCCAACGTGGAGGGGCTGTCTGTCCTGCGGTCGTTCAGACTGGTATCATTAATCTATTTACAGTGGGGCAAAAAAGTATTTAGTCAGCCACCAATTGTGTAAGTTCTCCCACTTAAAAAGATCAGAGAGGCCTGTAATTTTCATCATAGGTATACCTCAACTATGAGAGACAAAATGAGGAAAAAAAATCCAGAAAATCACATTGTCTGATTTTTAAAGAATTTATTTGCAAATTATGGTGGAAAATAAGTATTTGGTCAATAACAAAAGTTAATCTCAATACTTTGTTATATAGCCTTTGTTGGCAATGACAGAGGTCAAACGTTTTCTGTAAGTCTTCACAAGGTTTTCACACACTGTTGCTGGTATTTTGGCCCATTCCTCCATGCAGATCTCCTCTAGAGCAGTGATGTTTTGGGGCTGACGCTGGGCAACACGGACTTTCAACTCCCTCCAGAGATTTTCTATGGGGTTGAGATCTGGAGACTGGCTAGGCCACTCCAGGACCTTGAAATGCTTCTTACGAAGCCACTCCTTCGTTGCCCGGGCGGTGTGTTTGGGATCATTGTCATGCTGAAAGACCCAGCCACGTCTCATTTTCAATGCCCTTGCTGATGGAAGGAGGTTTTCACTCAAAATCTTACGATACATGGCCCCATTCATTCTTTCCTTTACACGGATCAGTCGTCCTGGTCCCCTTGCAGAAAAACAGCCCCAAAGCATGATGTTTCCACCCCCATGCTTTACAGTAGGTATGGTGTTCTTTGGATCCAACTCAGCATTCTTTCCCCTCCAAACACGACAAGTTGAGTTTCTACCAAAAAGTTCTATTTTGGTTTCATCTGACCATATGATGTTCTCCCAATCCTCTTCTGGATCATCCAAATGCTCTCTAGCAAACCGCAGACGGGCCTGGACGTGTCCTGGCTTCAGCAGGGGGACACGTCTGGCACTGCAGGATTTGAGTCCCTGGCGGCGTAGTGTGTTACTGATGGTAGCCTTTGTTACTTTGGTCCCAGCTCTCTGCAGGTCATTCACTAGGTCCCTCCGTGTGGTTCTGGGATTTTTGCTCACCGTTCTTGTGATCATTTTGACCCCACGGGGTGAGATCTTGCGTGGAGCCCCAGATCGAGGGAGATTATCAGTGGTCTTGTATGTCTTCCATTTTCTAATAATTGCTCCCACAGTTGATTTCTTCACACCAAGCTGCTTACCTATTGCAGATTCAGTCTTCCCAGCCTGGTGAAGGTCTACAATTTTGTTTCTGGTGTCCTTTGACAGCTCTTTGGTCTTGGCCATAGTGGAGTTTGGAGCGTGACTGTTTGAGGTTGTGGACAGGTGTCTTTTATACTGATAACGAGTTCACACAGGTGCCATTAATACAGGTAACGAGTGGAGGACCGAGGAGCCTCTTAAAGAAGTTACAGGTCTGTGAAAGCCAGAAATCTTACTTGTTTGTAGGTGACCAAATACTTATTTTCCACCATAATTTGCAAATAAATTCTTTAAAAATCAGACAATGTGATTTTCTGGATTTTTTTTCCTCATTTTGTCTCTCATAGTTGAGGTATACCTATGATGAAAATTACAGGCCTCTCTGATCTTTTTAAGTGGGAGAACTTACACAATTGGTGGCTGACTAAATACTTTTTTGCCCCACTGTATGTGAATTCATTTCAGAGTTTTATTGCTGCTTTCTAGAATCTTTTATAGTATGATTAATTGATGATGAATCTTCTTCACACTGTTCACATCATCAGTTACGAGTCTTCAAGCTGGCGAAGTCCTGGCCCACTCTCAACACTCTCATTAAGATCATTGGTAACTCTGTGGGTGCGCTGGGAAACCTGACGCTGGTGTTGGCCATCATCGTCTTCATCTTTGCTGTAGTGGGCATGCAGCTGTTTGGGAAGAACTACCAGGACTGTGTTTGTAAAATCTCCTTCGACTGCCAGCTGCCACGTTGGCACATGAAGGACTTCTTCCACTCCTTCCTGATTGTGTTCAGGGTTTTGTGCGGCGAGTGGATCGAGACCATGTGGGACTGTATGGAAGTGGCCGGTCAGCCTCTTTGTATCCTGGTGTTCATGCTAGTCATGGTCATAGGAAACCTGGTGGTAAGTTCTTTTACTGTGTAGAATTCAGTAATTATAATGATACTGTATGTAGATCTCAGCTGCTTTTTGTTTATTGTCAAATAAAAGACCAACATCAAAAGAGCTGCACTGCATAGAACTACAAAAATCAAAACTATAAATCAGCACTGAGCAACGTTCTTATTTCTAATGAAGAATTACAAAATCATTTTGACATGTACATAATCCTGTTAATATAAACATTAATTATCTGAAATTACCTTTTCAACACTTTTTTTGTTGGCTCAGATTTATTGGAAGCATGTTTCTGTGGAGTAGTTATCAGTGGTCAGAGTCTTACCTGCAGCAGTCAGAGATCCATCTCCGTTTGGACAATCAGGTTTTCATAGAAGAGTCAAGCTAAAAGATCTAATCTAATTACATTTGTTTCATTTGCAACAAATCAAAGATTTCACAGTGACTGAAGCAAATGCTCTATTAGTGTCCAATCCTGGTCCTCAGAGACCACAACCCTGCTTTTTTAGACGTTTCTCTGCTCCAACAACCCTGATTTAAATGAATAGGTGATTAACAGGCTTCTGCAAAACTTGAGGACATGTTAAACAGGTAAATTAGCCCTTTAGTCTGGTGTGTTGGAGCAAGAAAACAACTAAAACATGCAGGGTGGTGGTCCTCAATGACATCACTGTATTTACAGACCTTAAAGGTGGTATATGGAATATGAAGACAATAACACGGCACAAAGCCTTCAGCCATCTGGGTGCCAGGCTCATTAACCCCCGCGCGCACGCTCCAATGCTGAGGTCGACCAATATTCCTCACCTTACCCACTCTGATCCCTGACCAGAGCAGGACAATAAAATATCATGAGTTCAGCTCACTAATCATGTTCTCCAGCCCCGCTGATCACACACTGACTCTGATAAAAACAGCTCCTACCTGTTTGTAGCTCAGTCATCGATTCAGTTCGTGGCAAAGAGCTCATGCCTGTCCCGCGGCTCTTCTCGAGCAAACCAAAACTTCCTGCAGTCCCTCTTAAGATCCTCTGTCCTCCTCACACACCATCCTGCACGCCTCACTTATACAATAAAATGTAAAAAAGCAATAAAATCCTCTGTGGTGTGTCTTCCAGTCGAAAAAGTGGTCCGAAGCTCCTCCACTTCAACGACATGCTGCAGCTACGTGTTAGCTAGCTGCTAATAGCTGCTAATGAAAATGTTTCCATACAGAACTTGTTCGTCACATGGGAAACCCCAGGGGAATCACCTATGGCAAGCAAATAAGGTATATAATCACCACATGTCCTCGGTGCTTCCAGCTGCTTGACCTGCAGACTCCACAGTACTGCTGGATTATTTACAGTATTAGACAACCCAAAATGGTGCCCGCTACTCTGCCAGTTATTGGCTGGTAGATGTAAACAAAATGCCAACATCGTGCCCGTGAAAATTAATATTTTATAATATTTTACGTAGAATATAATTTTGAAAGGAAATAGTGTATTTTCATTCTACAACCCTCTAAACATCCCGTTGTGAGCAATTCAGTGAGCAAAAACCATTACTATGAAAAATTACACTAAAAGATTCACTTGAAAAGCTACTAAATTCTACTGAGAACTACGCTACAGACCCCCCAACAAAGCATCAGAACTATACCGTAAATAACCAGATACATCAATGCTGTAGTGATGTCAAATCCAAGTGATGATGTCACATGTAAATCTGGGATTTTGTTGCACCAGTAAGGACTGTTGATGATGCATGTTATTAGAATAGGGCATCCCTAAAGCTTGTAATGATCACAGTTGCAATGTGCCTTTGGTTGTATGTATTTAACTAGTGTTTTCTAGCTCTCACAGGCTGCTGAGGATGTGTTCCCTATACTCATTCCACCCTCACAGACCTAAAGAAGTAGCCTGTGTGTTGTCTTATATGAATATTACAAATAATACTAAACCTTAAGAATGATTTAGTCACCATAATGAATAAAGCTGAGTGATCTAAGTACAGTACAGCTCAGGATTAGCTAAAGCCACAGGGTTCTTCCTGTCCTTCCAGCCGTTACATCGCATGCAGCTGTTTCTTTTAATGAAGGGTCAATCAGTTTGACAGTTCTGTTTGAGTTCAAACTGCAGCTCAGAGAGACAGAATATTTTCTACATTTATCCTGCCAGTGAGTTTCTACACAGTTGTTTCCTGTAAAATGATTTTAAAAGTCTGGATTTGTGGATAGATAATATTTGCAGGATTTATTGTCTTGAAAAGCCTGTGAAAAATGCCAGCTCATGTAATTCTGTTTCATCCTAAGTGAAGTTCAGATTACTTACATCAGATACCAGGAAAAACGTCTGCAAGTCCAACCAAAAGCTGGATATGTGCTAACTATTTAAAACTATGTCAGGCTTTAAAAAAAAAACAAAGAAGGATTGAGGTCGTGTGTTTGTCTGTTTCCTGTTGGATATAGTTCAAACACCTGTTCCCAGCATGCCCTCTGCTGCATTAACCATCAACGCATTTAATCCAATTCTATGAAATCAATCTGTATGTCTGCAATTTAAAAAATATTTATGATTTAATGCTGATAAAAATTTTTTTTTTTTTCTATACAGATTTCTATTTCTCCACAAATAGAAATTATAATAACACTTGAGCGTGTGCAGTCTTGAGAGATTTGACAAATAATCTGAGGTCCTGTAGCAGCGACAGACACTCTGACTGAAAGAACAGGAACAGACTTGTTTTTATGTAAAAACTGTAAAAGAACTGTAAAGTCCTTGGAAGTGAAACAGGAATTACCCAAATATTTTGTATGTTTTTGACACGTCAAGCATTACAGTGTGTGACATCGTTATACTAATTTGAACATTTGATTTAAAAATATTAGAAAAAAAGAGTAAAAAGATATAATAATAGCAGTTCAGTCATGTAAAATCCAAATTTCTATGTTTATGTCTATGCCATTAGCCTCCACAACAAGAACAGACCTTGATTTTTATTATTGTATTGTTGTCTTCATTGTTGTTTTTATTGTTGGACAAAAAAAAAAAAAAAAGAAAAACTACTACAACGTTGAATTTCCCTTCTGGGATAAATAAAGTATTTTTCATTTCATATCATTTCATTTCATTAACTTGATGTTTCTACCCTGAAGTCTCCCTGAACCTTAGAGCTCCACACAAGGCTGTTTGATCCCTCATCCTGCTTCATACGTGAAAACTTTTAGATTTTTTTTGTAAGTTTTATTTTCTCTGTGTGACGTACAGCTATGACGTACTACTCCCAACCTTGCTGTACATTTTAGTATCATTTTTACATGAGTTTTTCCAAAATGGTGGGACGAGGAGCAAATCAAACCAAAGGATAAAAAGACTTTAAACTGTTTTTCTTACATAACGTTTCTAAATTCAGACCTAATTGCCTTGTTAGAGTACAAATAGCCTTTATTGGGTTTATCACAACAGAAACATTTTCTGCACTTCAGTCGAGGAGAAGCAGACTTTGTTAGGGATTATCCAGGATGCTTAGAGGTGAGAAGGTCAGAGGGTCTTCATCACTAATCGTCTGCTCATGTTGCTCGTCCCTGACTGGCTCAGTGGCTGATGATGATCCTTAACAACTGTGAACACAACACACAGGACATATGAGCATATACGTATGCAGAGAAACACGGAGGCTGCTGCTGCTCTCTAAGCTAGCTGACAGATTACTTGGGAGTGGTGTGCTTTGAGCTTTGACCCCAGGGTGACTGGAACAGCAGAATCCATATGTGTTCAAGCTCTTTGTAGGAGATCCTCCTGAATGACAAGGCAGGATTTACTAGTGTTGACATAATATGCGGAACATCATGTCTGGCATTATGTTCACTTGTCCTGCAGTCTAAGCCCATAGTTCACGAGCACACAGAGCAGATATAGTGTTTTCTGCTGCGTTAAGCCTGAATATTCCTCAGTGATTTTATAATTTGTCAAGTTCATGGGAAATAAAACCTTGTGTTTGTTTGTCTGCAGGTGTTGAACCTCTTTCTTGCCCTGCTGCTCAGCTCCTTCAGCTCTGACAACCTCTCTGCTCCTGAGGAAGATGGTGATTTGAACAACATTCAGATCGCCATTGCCCGTATTAACAGCGGCGTCTCCTGGCTCATCAGGACGATCATCCATGGCTTCCACCGTGGTTTGAGGGGTCGAAAGCATAAAGCCAAAGAAGCCAGTCAGGCGATCGGGTTGGCTGGAAATCACATAGAGAGTAACGGGGGGATTTTTTTAAAGTATGGAGAGAAGTACATCATACCAGAGGAGGAAAGCTACATGACCAACCCAAACCTCACAGTCATTGTTCCCATTGCACCAGAAGAGTCAGATCTAGAGTTTCTCGAGGAAGAGGAGAATTCAGAGTCATCAGAAGATGAAGACAACAAGCCAGTGAGTTTATTTTATATCAAAGGATGTTATTTATAAACCAGAGTCCAGATTGATTATTTCATGTGGTGATTTTATTTTAGTTTTACTTTGTGTTAAAATCATCACAATGTTCAGTCTCAACTTTAACTAAAAGAGTAACAAGTTGATGAAAAGTCTATTACTTGATTGTTTCTGTCGTTTTGGAAGCACTTTGCTGAGCGCTTGGTCTGAGTTTAGACGCCACCTATGCTCATCATGTTACGATACACGATATGACAGTTATCACTTAGTTGATTTCTTACCACACATAGGATGTAAACAACTTTCAGATCTATATTATTTATATACAGTTAGTGCTGAGCACAGAGGGGCAAATCAAAGCTAACAGCTAGCTCTGCTCTGTTGACTGGAAACGACCACATACAACATAAAAACAAGCTTATTACGTCAAATGAATTGAGTCTATACAACATATGCTACATGTTTTATGTCCGTGAAGTTTTGCTTATTAGAAAGCTTTAGAGCGAATGTGTTCACAGTTTCCGGGGCTGGGGGGGGGCAGGAGTTTGTTGACGTGGAGGTGGAGGCTCTTCTACTCATGTCTGGCAGGGAGACAGGAGCAGGCCAGATGTGAAGCCAGGCTCTGTGAAACAGATTAAGCTCCCACAGCTGAGGAGAGCCAAGCAGGGCCAAGCTGAGCTGAGCAGCCTGCTGTCTGCGCTCTACATCCCAACGCCCTCCTTTAACTCGCCATCAGCTTAACTGGACATCAGCAGCAGCTGCTCACAGTGAAAGAAGGATGCATTTTATTATCACAGACCTTCACACACACGCACAACGAGGATATGATTATTCTGAATTTTAGTTTAAGGTAAATAAATATCATTACACCTGATCCTGGTGTTACATGTTGATTGTTAGAACATGCAGTTTATTGCCCCGTATTCAAACAATAAGATAATCTTGTGTTCGCGTCCTGTGATTTTGCTGGATGATGCTGGATTAGATTTGATTCCATTTTATTGGACTGATCCCACCTAATCATGTGGAATATGTAGCCTTTACAAAAGCTGAAAATCTCATCAAAACTGCATTAAGGTGCAGAGGACATTGAAAGGGAAGGCGGTGCATTTAGGTGAGCTCAGTTTAATGGGATGAAGCGTTGCTGGACTCATCTAGAACAAACATGATGTTTTACTGCTCATGTGACAACTCCTTGTTCAGCAAGAACATCTGGAACCTCTTTCAAAATGTAGTTTTATGTGGATTTCTATCTAACATGAATTACATGTTAATACCTTTGTATGGGCTGTTTCCACGTTCAGTACGTTACACAGTTAGTGAGTTACTGAAAGGGAGAAATATGTCCCACTGTTTTCAGGAGAAGGTCAGTCTTTCAGAGGGCAGCACGGTGGATCTGAGGAAGCCTGGAGAAGAGGAGGATGATTTATCAGAGCTGGCTGAAGACAGTATGGAGCCTGAGGATTGTTTCCCTGAATGTGAGCATCAGATTTCAACAGAACTGTGTGACAGAAGCTGCATATCTTCTTTTATTCTCAATGTTTTCTGCTTTATTTGTGCTGGTGTGTTTGGATATTGTTTTCAGTGTGCCTGAGGCACTGCCAGTGCTGCAACATCGACACCAGTCGAGGTCTGGGTCAGGCCTGGTGGAGGCTCAGGAAGACCTGCTATCAGATCGTGGAACACAGCTGGTTTGAGACTTTTATCATCTTCATGATCCTCCTCAGCAGCGGAGCTCTGGTAAGACTGCTCTTTATGAGACACGTCTCCTCTAAGACATTAATGACACCAGCTGCTTCATTCTTCATATCAGAAAATAATGTATCTTTTATAAATTCAACAATTTTTTCCTATTTGTTTCTGGTTTATTTCTGCTTGAATCACCAAATCCCTTTACTTGATGTTTTATGTTGAAACAGTTGTAGGAGGAAAAACAGGAGTGCTTTCATTGAAACTGTTATGTAGGTGTAGTAATAGCTAAAAAAAAAGCAAACAGGAGAATCTGTTGATGAGCTGGGGAGACTGAGGAGGGTGATGACTGGAATGAAGAGCAGTTGGGGCAATGAGAAGACGAGGATTACTGACAACAATGAATAATGAACAGGAAACCAGATACAAGGATTAAACTGAAAACTAACTAATCACAGAATCATGAAGGATGACAACCTGAACATTAAGATCAAGGAAACACAATAAAGGAAATTATTAACAACTAGGAAAGCAAAAGGAAGCCTGAACTAAAAATGTAAATATACCTAAAACAGAAAACAGTGAGTAGGAAATCCATTAAAAATTTGAATTTATGTATAGCTATATTGACCATTTCAATAATTTAAAGTTGGATATTATCTTTAAAAATTGAAACAAATTCCAAATTAATTGTAATAAGAAAAGTTTATAGTTTATGAAAAATATTTAACTAATGACAATAATTAAATTGGCACTTACTTAACTCCATAAACAGGATGTGATGCTGAAGGTTTCTGAGGAAAGTACTAATCCTGTCGGAGAGGCAGAGCATAAAAAAATTTGATGAATCAGTTATGATGCATTTAAACAAGTGTTGAATGTGACCATTTTTTTGTCTAATTTAATTTAAATCTTTGCAAATTTTTTTGTAGATGTGAACGTGTGAAAAATCTTCAAATCACGGATAGTTTTAAAGAAAACCTTGTTTTGTATTTTTTATAGAAACACAAAGTAAACACAGTTTCTCATGATCTCATACACACAAGATACCGTCTCGGGCTTATAAGTATAAAGTGTGCATGAGAAACAAATTTTACATGTTTTTCTGTGTTGTACCCTTAAGAGATCCATTCCTTTAAAAATAAACTCTAAAAGTAAAAATCTTTCCCAGGCAGAAAATAATTGTTTGATTTCTTAATTTCTTTGTTTGGGTAATATTAAGACCTCCATGGTGTTAAAGATTAATACCTGACGTTTAGTTGCAGGTTTGTAATTTTTTGCTTTAAAGTAAAAAAATAATCCTGGATTATTTCAGATTTGCAAGATGCAGTATGGGGGTGTTTTATTTTTCCCTGCAGGCGTTTGAAGACATCTACATCGAGAGGAGAAAAGTTATAAAAGTGGTTTTGGAGTACGCTGACAAAGTCTTCTCCTACATCTTCGTCCTGGAGATGTTCCTCAAGTGGATTGCTTACGGCTTTAAAAAATATTTCACCAACTACTGGTGCTGGCTCGACTTTCTGATTGTAGATGTGAGTAAATATTTTTATACTACTCATGTTTAATCAAAGCTGTTTGATCCTGTTCATCAGAAATGACATGATAAGATTTTAGAGTTTACAGTTTCATACGTGTCATTATTCTCAGGGAAGGACCTGATTGTTTATTTTCATCTGATAAACTGAGTATAACTCTGTAACAAGTACAGACTCCACCTCTTGATACTTAAATGAAGATTTTTTTAGAAATCTGAATGTTTGGGGTAATTTGATAGACATTTAAAGGTCAAGGCATTCAGCCGTCAGCCTGACTTGACCTGCTCTGATTTCACCTGCTGTTACACAGATCGCCACAGACCGCACTATTGTTAGGGTAAGTTGTAGTTAGCTGGTCTCTGGTGATTTTGGGATCTGGGACTGGACACTTGCATCTGTATCACAAAAAGCTTCTGTGTTTCTTCACTTGTAAGTTCTTTTTGTTGTGATATTAAAAGCCACTGTCCTGTTTCCAAGCAGGTGTATTAAAGATTATTTATAGTTTCTAAGATATAAGCTTCAGGACCTTGGCTTTTGTATCAAGAACAAATACAGTGTCATATGCTCTGAGGATTATCTACAGAAGATCCTGTAGACTCTCAACCTATCATATACCAAGCAAACATTTTTACTTTTATTTTATTGTAGACATGTATCAGCTGAGTTCCTGTCCAATCTGTTAAAGCATATTATTTGGTAAAACGGTATGAAATAAAAATATAAATAATAGAATTATCTATTTTTAATTATCTGCCAGTCTAAAATAAATGTCGCTTAAGTCTTTATGCGGTTTGTGTAAGTTTCTGTTTGTACTTTTGTGGAGCCGAAAAGGTCTATTGGCCAGAAAATTAAATGTTATTATCTTCTTTAGATATATTGGACCAACACATCTCTAAATAGACTTTTATAAAGAAATGGGGCTCATCTAAGTCCTAAATTGTTTTAATTAATGTATTGGTTTAATTTAATAGCAACTGGGTAACAAATTTGGCAAAGACATAAAAGTTCTTTATAAAACTCACTCTATTTGATATATATGCATATTGCTATGTATATATAGCTGGGTATGCATGTATGTTTGATCATATGTGCATGCTTGTCTGTGTTCTGTCATCACAGATCATGACATGTTTCCTCTATTTGTCATATCAAACCATATTCATTCATATCTTTCACCCAAGGGTCATTCAACAGCGGAATACCATTTTGTTTTGTCTGTTTTGGATGTAGAATAGAGTGGAAGTCTAAATTTACTAAAAGATTATATAAGACACAAACTAAACCAAAACTAAATTCACAAAATTTCCTGGGTGTGTTCCTAACTGTGGAATGTCCCAAAATCCAAACAAATGTTAAATATGGCTCTTCAAATGTCTTTGAACCGTCTGATGTAAATTTCTGTTCTTATTTTTCCCTCTTTTTCTAATTTTTATTAATTATTTTTTGATTCTGCATTTTCCTGAGTTTGTCTCTGAGTTCATATAAATTTTCATACTTCATTTAGGTGTCCTTGATAAGTTTGGTAGCAAGTTCACTGGGATATTCAGACTTTTCTGCTATCAAGTCCTTGAGGACCCTCCGAGCTTTGAGACCACTCAGAGCTCTGTCCAGATTCGAGGGAATGAGGGTGAGAGTAAATTTATATTTCTATTAGCAGCTGTAATTGTTTTCTTTGAAATGAGTTACTGCTGCATTAAAATTCTTGAATTATTGTTTCATAAATTTGTAAGACATTCAGCTGTATTTTTAAGCAGATCAGATCTTTTGAAGTGGGATTCTACAATATTATAAACAACTGCTATCTTATCTACTGAAAGTTCTTTGAATGACTTCAGTTTGGAGAAATAAAGATTAGTTGTAACAGATTGATGAGTTTACAAGGAGGGTCAGGACCAAAGTGGATTGCTGCGCTCTTAAAACAAACCTTTTAATTGCTGACAGTTGTACATTACACATTATTCTGGCAGAAATGATATTCCTGTGGGAAGTTCCTCAGGTTGCATCAGTGCTACAGCTAGCTGCTGCCAGTAGCCTACTTGTAGTTGCAAGTTATCACTGAATTCTGGGTGAATAAACACATTATCCAAAATATACAGCAATGTTTAGTTTTTTAAACTATATTTTAAATTAACCGCTGTAATACTTTTGTAGCTAATTGGAGTTGTTTTAAGATGGCAGCTGTCCACCTTACTGCAGGTCTTGCTCGTATTAGCTGTTAGCTTGTAACTCCGGTGAGAACTGCTCTTTATATTCCCAAAACACAGTAATTTAAAGTGTTACACCAGATAAGATGTTCATTTTTTATGCTTTTCTACAGAACCTGATTTCAATAGATCTGAACTCTCACACTAAGATCCTGGCAAAACAAAACATTCCATGAACACAAACCTGCACCTAAGTCTGTATTGATCAGCTGTTTTATTGGCTTTGAGTCAAACTGTATTGGACATCTTTTTTTTTCAGGTGGTTGTGAACGCTCTTATAGGCGCCATCCCCTCCATTATGAACGTGCTGCTTGTGTGTCTTATCTTCTGGCTCATCTTCAGCATCATGGGAGTCAACTTGTTCGCTGGCAAGTTTGGAAAGTGTGTGAACAAAACGGGCTTTATCCACAGTGTCTCAATCATCAACAATAAGTCTGATTGTCTCGCCATGAATGACACTCAGTTCTACTGGACCAAGGTCAAGGTCAACTTTGACAATGTGGGACTCGGTTATCTTTCCCTTCTGCAAGTGGTGAGTTTCCCTCTGCTGTGAATTTGCTTTTTTCTCCTCTTACAGAGGAATAAGTTTTCACAGTTAAACTCTCATATCAATTTCAGTCTCCTGACCTGTCCATCAATTCATTTAGATATTTTTGAATTGGATTTATTTGGGTTTTTTTGTTGCTGTTTGTGTCATATAACCTTAAAGAGGCCCTTCCATTAAAAACGTTTTTTCTGAGGTTTCTGTTGAATAACTTAGCTCCACAGGTGTTCTTACCTTCATAGTGGGTGTGAAAACAGGTCAACAACTTCTCTTTCAGTTTTAATCTCTCAAACTACGCAGGTGGCAATAAAACCCCAGTTCGAACGGCCGGTACTTGTTTCGTCATAACTCCTTTGTTCGTTAGTATTCGGCAGCTCCTGCAGTTGAAACCACACCTAGTATGCTGCTGACTAAAAGCTGTACCATAAGACGTAGCAACAGGAAGAGAGAACGTCTACTGTTGCCATGCGCAGCAGGGCAGAAAACAGTATACCTTGCTCTCATAGGCTAGTTTGTTAGCCAATCTGAGTCCAGCAAATTTGAATAATGAATATGAACAAGCTGTTGCCCAAAGCCTGACGGAACCAGCTGATCTGTTACTCAGTGTTTCTTAACGTCTTTTAGATATAAAATGTTTCATATTACTGGTTAACACTTAAGAAATAACCACAAAGTCCGGAAATTTGTATGAAATGGCCTCCTTAAGGGAGTGACTATGGCACTGCAGCTGCCGTACCAGTACAACTAGAATTATTGGTATGTCAGCCGCAGTCCGTAGCGGAGTGCACATGCGTCAGTTTCCGTATACATATGGCTGTGGTTGCGCATGTGCATCAGATTTGAAAATGGCTGCGGATTGTTTACTAGCAAAGGGAGCCTAGTTTGAGATACAGCAAGCTGTCCAAGAATATCAGTGTAGTAAATTTGTCCAGCTATACAAAAGAAATTCTACAGTAGAACATTGTTGCGAGAAGTTAGTTTTAGATTGGATATTTGACAGATATTTAGCAGCGTCTTCAGACGCGGCTTAAGTTGCTCAGTTTTACTCGGCACCCAGTGAGCTAGCTGCTTAGCACCAATTTAGCCATGATTGAAGACGCTGCTGGAAAATCTGTAATATAAACTTTAATCACTATTCAAATCGGATTAAAAGTTTCAAAATATGATATGTATTTAAGATATGGAAAGGTACAAAGGCTAATTGCAGACCAATAACTCATTCTTTGTTGGTCCGGCAGTCTGATGTGTCAATAGAGGTGAGCTAATGGTCCGGCACGACGGACCCATAGCCACTGCCTAACCTTAAACATTTCATGAGATGAGGGTGTCATGTCATTCCAATGTTTATTTTTCAACAGATGAAATTAAGAATTCATCATAAAGCTCTGTGAAGTTTCAGTGAGGTTGTGTTCTCTTGTGTTTTAGGCAACATTTAAAGGGTGGATGGAAATAATGAATGCAGCAGTCGATTCCAGAGGAGTAAGTGTTTCAACCTTTACCCATTGTCTACGGTTATTTTGGTGAAAAACTAACTTCGAAATCTGTTTTCAGGTGGAAGAACAACCCAGCAGAGAGATTAATCTCTACATGTACCTCTACTTTGTTGTCTTCATCATATTTGGATCTTTCTTTACTCTTAACCTCTTTATCGGGGTCATCATTGACAATTTCAATCAACAGAAAAGAAAGATAAGTATTACAACTCTGGTAAAGTCTGGATCACATGATGTTTTCAGGCAATTTGTTGCCATTTTTTGGAGCCTATCTGTGAAAGATTTAGATTAAGCAGCAACTCTATTTTCAATGCAAACAGAAGTTTTTGCACTTGCTAAAATGTAATGTATAGAAGCCAAATCAGGACATGCTTAAATGTTTATTTTCATGCTGTTTCCTCCAATTATCAAGAAAATGGCACTTGTTTTCTACATATAGCAACTTAAGTTATTATTTGGACTTATTTGGTTGCAAGAACTTAACATTCTTTCAAAATAACATCTAGAATCAGAAATCCGTCATGCTGAATCCAGCTGAAAATGTCCCGTAGTTTCCACTATTGATCAACACGAGTGTTAAAGTTTAAATCATTTGTGTGATGAGGTGGTACTAAATTAAACTGAATATAAAACAAAAAACATTTGTATTTGAAGCATAATTATTTAATTATCTCTAGAAAACTCATTTTCTCAAGATAATGAGATAAAATTAACATGAATGAGATAAGAGAATATTTAACTTGTGATCTTTAGAAAACCAGATTAATTAGGGGGTGTCCCTTCTTCAATTTAACACATTTAAAATAAATATAACGATTTCTGCAATAATCATGTAAAATGTTTTTTCTTTTATAATTAGGTGGACAGGATATCTTTATGACAGAAGAACAGAAGAAGTATTATAATGCAATGAAAAAGTTAGGAACTAAGAAACCTCAAAAACCAATACCAAGACCTGCGGTAAAGTACAACAAGTTACACATGGAACACAGTTTTAAGCCAACAAATCTGGTTTAACTGTCTGCAAATATTTCTGTTAAAAAAATCTAATTTACGTTTTCCTGATTAAGTTTTGATTTCTCAACCTCAGAATATTCTCCAAGCCTTCTTCTTTGATCTGGTGTCCAAGCAAGCCTTCGACATCATGATAATGATGCTCATCATCGTCAACATGGTGACCATGATGGTGGAAACCGATAAGCAGTCAGAGCGAATGGAGTTCATCCTCAACATGGTCAACCTGGTCTTCATTGTGATCTTCACCACCGAATGCCTGATGAAGCTTTTTGCCCTCCGATGTTATTTCTTCACGGTGGCGTGGAATATTTTTGATTTTGTGGTGATCATTCTTTCTATAGTGGGTAAGAATCAACAAAACCAATAAAAAGAAAGAAAAACACTAAATTAAATGAAAATATGCAGCTTACAAAACATACTATAAAATTTATTGTTTTGCCTCGAGTGTAAAGTTAAACTTATTTGATCAAATTTTATTGAAATTACAAATAAAACAAAGACTGATTCAGATCAAATGGTCCGAAAGAGATTAGGTTCAAGTAAAATATGCTTCTACTTCTGGTCCATGGGTCCCCTACTGCCAAAAAAAAATGAATGAGAGTCAATGGAGCGATAAAAGTAATTTTCTGATCCAGTTTGAAATGCACCATGGATCAAACATATGATGTCCGTTATATTGTAAAGACAAGTTTTGATGCCCAGAAAGTGATCATTTTCGACACGCAGCAAAAGTTATTTTAGGTTTTGTGTAGAAACACGTAGTGGACTACAAAAGCCGGTCTAGCAAAATTGACGTCACCATACCACAACGAATTAGCAAGGGGAAATGCTAATACCTCACCTGATCAATTTTATCCACCTTCTCCTCGTGTTCTCCTCAGTTGGGAAACGGTAGAAGGAGCAACCACTTTTGTGGTTACATTATGGAACAAAACAGATAGGCATTTCAACAGGGGGCGTAAAAACAAGAGAAAACCGAGGCGGTGAAAAGTCGGAGATTCTGCGGTGATGTCATATATGCGACCACCAATGTGTAGTCATTTTAATTGTGAATTTTTAAAAGCAAAGTCACATGATAAAGACAGTCGAAACTCACATCATTAATTATCATTTAAATTGAGGTACAACATGTGTGATTCAGGATGTAAGACAAAGTGGACCAGAAAATAGCTTTTATTGCTCCATTGACTTCCATTCATTATTTTTTCGGCCAGGGGACCCATGGGCCGACTGAAAGGGGAGGAGACTTAGGCTTCCCATAAGACCCCCTTCCTGCAGGATGACGACCCCGCTAATGTCTCCAAGACCCATTAGAATGAAGCTGGATTGCAGTAAATTCTGAGAAAATCTTTCAGTGTGAAGATAATCTAAATTCGTGATGCTTTGCCTTGAGTTCCATGTTATGAATATACTCCCATATTCTAAACCTGGACCCCATTGATACAATGATAAACCCGCTTGACCTCGCTACATAGGTTTTGCACATTACTATTCTAGACCTAACAAGCTTTATAACTCGGAACAGGAAGGCCATTGTTTTGTTATTATAAGTCCAAAAAAAAAACCTTGTATTAGGGTCATCATCCATTATGAAGGGAGACAATCATAAGTAAACCTTGTGACAATGAACGATCACAGTATTTTATACCAAAGGGTCTTTTATTTATTTATTGTTTGTAAGAAATAAGTGACCATTGTATCATTGTGTGTTTTATTTCTGTGATTTCAGGGATTGTTCTTGCTGACATAATTGAGAAGTACTTTGTATCTCCCACCCTGTTTCGAGTCATCAGACTGGCAAGGATAGGACGCGTACTTCGACTAATACGTGCAGCCAAAGGAATAAGGACGTTACTGTTTGCCTTAATGATGTCCATGCCAGCACTGTTCAACATTGGTCTACTGCTTTTTCTAGTCATGTTCATCTATGCTATTTTTGGCATGGCAAACTTTGCCTATGTGAAAAAGCAAGATGGGATTGATGACATGTTCAATTTTGAGACCTTTGGGAACAGTATTATCTGCCTTTTTCAGATCAGCACCTCAGCAGGCTGGGACAACCTCCTGAGCCCAATAATGTCCAGCTCCCCAGAGGAGTGTGACAGTAACTTTGTCAATACTGGCACCAACACTCGAGGAAACTGTGGCAACCCATCAGTGGGCATAGCTTTCTTTGTCAGCTACATTATCATTTCTTTCCTCATTGTGGTAAATATGTATATAGCCATCATTCTGGAGAACTTCAGCGTGGCCACAGAGGAGAGCACAGAACCACTAAGCGAGGATGACTTTGAAATGTTTTATGAGGTTTGGGAGAAGTTTGACTCTCAGGCAACGCAGTTCATAGAGTTTTCAAAGCTGGAAAGATTTGCCGACGCTTTGTCTGAACCACTTCGTATTGCAAAGCCCAACAAGATCCAGCTGATTTCCATGGACCTTCCTATGGTCAGTGGGGACAAGATCCACTGCTTGGACATCTTGTTTGCCTTTACAAAGCGTGTGTTGGGAGAGTCAGGTGATATGGACACCCTCAAACAGCAAATGGAGGAGAAGTTCATGGTGACCAACCCTTCTAAAATTTCCCATGAGCCCATCACGTCTACGCTGAGGCGCAAAATGGAGGAGGTGTCTGCGATCATCATCCAGAGGTGCTACAGGAGGCATCTGGTTCGCCGGCAAATGAAGCAGGCATCCTACCTTTACAGACAAATAAACTATGAAACCATAGTGGATGTAGAAAATGCTCCAGAGACAGAAGGGCTGATCGCTTCCATGATACAACACTATGGGCTTATTGACGCTTCGGTTGAACAAACATCAGAGGACACATTAATGTCCTCACCACCATCGTACGACAGTGTGACCCAAGACGCCAACCTGAGCCCCTCTGATCCAGTCAGATCAATATCCAGATGCTCTGAACTTGGCGAACCAAGTCAAAACTATGAGGAAACATTCCTTTGAATCTTGGACGGACTGGCGACCTGTCCCAGGTGTAGCCCACCTCTCAGTGACCGCTGGAGACAAATACCAGCCCCTGTGTGACCCTGAACAGGATCAAGTGGGTGCAGAAAACAGGGTTTAAAAGTCTGTGTCATTTGCAGATATTTAAGAGTTGTCAGATTTGTATTCTTATAAAGCACAAAGAAAATATGCAATATTTTGAAGTAGCTCAAAGCCTCAGTTTTAGTAGAACAATGTTACATAGATGTATGTTACATAATGACTATATTTTATAGTTATTATCTTCCAGAAAGCAGTTGACGGGTTAGCTGTAAGTGAAACTTATTCTCATCTTGTAAACTAAAGGTAAATGTTTAACTGTAGACATAATGTCAGAAAATGAGGTACTCTGTCAATACTTTTCTCTGCAGTTAGTGTTGCTTAATGTTTCTCCGCCATTTTGATTTCTTTGATTTTTTTTTTTACATTAATAGAACCGTAAACAGCAATTGGTGAAATTTCATAAAGCAGCTAGTTAGCTGGAGCCCTGAGACGCTTATTGTTGGTAAGATGAACGGATGCGTCTGGTATGTTCTTCTACATCCTTTCTTCAGGGACAAGGGGGGTGCTTTGATTTAACCATTCAAAACATTTACTTTATCTTTTCACTTTACATGTTTATTTAGTGAAAAAAGGTTCCATTGTTGCCATTTTCTTCTAATATGGAGTTTATAACCTAAAAAAAAGAAAATATCGTACGGAAACAGCTTCTTCGTCTGTTTGCACCTCCTGATGAGCAGCAGGTTCCGTGTATTGGAACGTTCGGTTTTCTGCTTTCAGCCCCTCAGAGAACACGGTTATTGTTCTGTGTTCTGATTGTAGTGTCATTAGAGTAACACTGTTCATTATTACTTTTCTGGACGTTACATACGGTTTTTAATTTTTCACTTTATGAATGAGTCAAAATGATCCAAAATAGTTTTAAAAGGTATTGATCATTGAAAGAAAACATGAGTTCAAAACTGAATGTTAATAGACTCTGGTCCTTGAATAAAACTATGGACCATCCTCAGATTGTAAAAGAAAACTTTAACCTTTAAAACAAATTGCTTTAGAGAATTTCCCATACATAAGATTATTATATTTCCATTGGTGTCTGCTAAACTGTCCAAATTTACATCGCACATTTAAAATGTACTTATGTCCCACAAAGTGCTTTACAATTTTTTTTTTTTTTTACACGACCAAACATCCCAGGATTTTCCTGTTTTTCTGTAGTCTGCATCATTTTTGGTTTTAAAAAAACTTGCTAATGTAAGACTTTGTGTGGGAATGCAGAAAAAATATTCACAATTCCCAAACTGTTTCAATTAAATGCTGGCTTCGCGAAAGGGATTCTGTATGAATGTAACATTTTAAAATCCTTTTTAAGTGAGTAAAATGGAGGAAAGATCTTCTGTAATTTCACATCTTTACTTTTGATTTTTTTTTTTCATATCTTTATTTAAATGTAGAATGCAGCTGTCAATAGGAAACTAATGGACTTTCATAAAAAGATAAACAGAAATAATTTGTTTTAGCAGTGTGATTAGTTCACATATTTGTTTTGCAAAACTGGCTGGAAACAAAATAACTCTTCTGTTATTCAAAGAATGAAGCAGTTGTGAAAAGAACAAACTTAAGGCAAGTAACAACTTTAAAAGGATTTTCTGCAATCATAGTTACAGAAAAAAATGTTAAAAGCAGCTGTAATAATACCAGAAGGATAAAATAATACCTTCTAACCATCAGTTTTGTGGCTTTGCTAACTCAGATTCAAACACTTTTGTTGTGAAATTAGGAATTTTGTCTTATTGTAAAGACTGAAAGTTACTATTTATAAATTCATATTTAAAGGTACAATATGTAAGAATTTATGTAAGAAGTCCCACTGAGGTTGAAAAAGTCATGTAACAGATCTCGACCAGGCTGGGTGATCGGTAGTTTCGGTCATTTTAAAAAAGCTAGCCCGGACCGTAATCATTATTTAGACGTCCAGACTTCCTGGTTCCATAACGAATCACATGTGAGTCTGCAAGGCTGCCAAGTCTTCAACACAAGCAGCTGTAATTCCACAACAAGCAGCAGCAAAAAGTAAGAAACCACCAAATCTTTCCAACTGACCAGCTGAGCTGCATGTGATGGAGGCGTTCAAACGCACTTAGGAAAACTCAACACTGAACAAATAGGCCTTTAGACATTCCAAAAAATTAAACAAATACAAGAGAAACTAAACGAGAATTAACATCAGAACTGGCAACCCAACAGAAAAATCAGGGAGGGGAGGGGGTGAGTGGCTGAGAACAGACGTTTTTTTTCTACATGAACTGTGGGACTTGGATTTGACGACAAGGTCTAATTCTTTAATGCAACATTTAAAATCTAAGATTTATCTGACTTTAACAAGCCAGCTACAGTTGTGTTGTTGCATCGACCAGTTTTGTCCTTTTCTGAGTTTTGGTACTGTATCAGGTCAAGATATCACTTTTTGGATCGCCATTTGCTACGGCAGCACCAAGATAACGTTGTATTAATGGACTATCTGTCTGTCCGTCCGTCCATCTAAATTTTTATTATGATAAGAAAATGCAACAATTTTGCATATATATTCATCAAAACAGGTGCGTTAAATTTTTTTATAAAAATTCTTCTATAAATATGCATTTTATTTTTTAGAATAAAGAATGTAGATATAATGAAACCATATAACAAAACAATCCCCTCCCAGTGGCTGGCTGCAGTATGAGTTTTAAGTCCCGCCCCCTCCATGTATGTGGCACATTTCATGGCATAGTTTCCTGGCTAAAACATAAAAAAGACAAGATTTTGGTTTTGATTTCTGTTGACAGACATAGTTTGTACCCAGCTGCTGTATCTGTATCAATAATACAATTAGTTATTTATGAAAAACCACCATTAGTTTGTGCAGGTAAGTCGGAACTCACTGCTCCACGTCTAATATGGGAACTCTGCCCTCAAAAATAAAGTTTTAATTAATTAGAAATACTCATATATAAGTTATTACTTATTCTTTTGTTACGCAGGAAACTATTGAGAAACACAGTTCATGTTATTCTTCACTGTTTTTGGCACAAAAGAACAATTTTTAACAATTAAAATGTAACAACCAACATACTACAAGTTTATATTGTGTGTTAGTTATAAAGAAGGGCTGTTTGTGCTATTGACCCCTGATTCATGTGCCTGATTTTGATTGTTGTCCGCACACTTATCTGAATCTTTCTATAGACCACTTAAATTGATTTGAGATCATGTGATCGGAGGGACGTGAAGGCACTGAAAGCACGTTTTTGTCATGAAGTCTTTCAAGAGCTTTGAGGCTGGAAGGCATTTAAAGCTCATTTTTATTTATGTTTTGTAATGTATTTATATTAAAATGCAACTTCAGTGACTCTTTTAAAGGCCATAACAAGAAACAATCAAATAACATAATGTGTTCATTTTTATATTTAAGACTTTCCTTGAGAACGTGACTGTCTGTATTGCTTGAAGGAAAATAATTTCACGGACTGTTTTATTAAACTGTAATAAAACATTTTTTTCCATAAATCTGAGTTTCCTAATTGTCAGTACAATGACATTTCTTAAAATGCCTTCTTAAAGACCGACTCCAATCATCTTTTTAGCTATTTTAAAGCATCTCTGGTGTTTAATTTATGGTTATGGTGTTTTACAGAAAATCACAAAACCTGTGCTGTTTTCTAGGAAGTCGTTTCTTCATAACAGCGGTAGCTCATTAACAATTCACCTCTGCGGTGTGGGCGGAACCATTGGCACAGAGGATCCCCCCCCCGTCCCTCGCCGAGATCTCTGTTTATGCTAGCGCTACAGCTAGTGGAGTTTGTGGCCCCCCCGCTGGCTTTTCTAGGTCTCAAATGCTCTGTTGAAGGCGTATTTTTGCATCTACTACTGATTCTACTTATACTCTGAAATGCAATTTTTTGCTTAACTTTCTTAAGATATGTCTTCTAGCATAAGAAAAATGTCACAAGAGCATGTTAACGACAAGAAAAACATGATTTTCATCAGAGTGGATCTTTAAAGAGGCCCTTCCATTAAAAATGTTTTTTTCTGAGGGTTCTGTTAAATATTTTAGCTCCACAGGTGTTCTTACCTTCATAGTGTGTGTGAAAACAGGTCAACAACTTCTCTTTCAGTTTTTATCTCTCAAACTACGCAGGTGGTGATAACACCCGAGTTCTCCCGAGTCCGAACGGCCTGTATCTGTTTCATCACAGCTCCTTTGTTCATTAGTTTTCGGCAGCTCCCGCAGTTGAAACCACGCCTAGCATGCTGCTGGCTAAAAGCTGTAGCATTGTGGTGCGTTCACACCGCCCAGCGCGTCCAGGCAGCAAAACGCTCAAACGGACGAAAGTTGCTGCTTAAATAAAAACACAGCTGCTTGCACACTTTGCACAGTCCGCGTCCACGCGTCACGTCAGTACATCACAGGCAGGCGGGGGATTTCTCTGTTGTTATAGTTATTTACAACATGATGGATCATGTCGAGAGAGTGGCTTGGATTTATTTAAAAAATAAAGCTATACAACGTCGTCGTAGGGCACATTTGAGGAGGTTGTGGATACACCCCATTTTCATAAAATATGAAACTGTTTACCTGGAACTCCAATATCCTCCGATATCTTCCCCCAGATAAGGTCCGATCTTTTCCTGTCTTTATTAAAATACGAAGACGGGTCATACAGTTCACGGTGGTTACAAACAGCGATAATCAGTTTCTCCTCCATTTTGAAATGAATTGGAATGACTGTCAGATCTAAGCACCATTAGACGTAGGAAACAGGAAGACGTCTGACGTTGCCATGAAACAGTATTCTTTGCTCTCATAGGCTAGTTTGTTAGCCAATCAGAGTCCAGCAAATTCGAACAATGAATATGAACGAGCTGTTGACGAAGCAGCCTGACAGAAGGCGCCGGAACCACCCAGTTTTAACGCAGACAGATTGAAAAGTCTGTTAATAAGTGTTTCCTGATGTTTTTTAGATATAAAATGTTTCATATTACAGGTTAATACTTAAGAAATAACCACAAAGTCATAAAATTTGTATGAAATGGCCTCTTTAAATGAAACTAATCACAGCTGCATTTCAGCATTTAAACTTTTAAAATTTGAGTCTTATCACTCAAGATGTTGGTGAGTTGTAATGCTGATAGGATTCTTATTGATAAGCTTTTGAATTCAGATTTCTACTTGAGGGCTCTTGTGTTTACAGTAAAAATGTAGAAAAAGAAAGAAAAAAGTTATCAAGGGTGCCAATTTAGATTTAGCTCCAAAGAGATTTCCTCTCTGGTTGTGAGAGTGATCAAATCCAACTCCGACCAGCTGGGATAGAAGGATAATCTGTATGTTAAAAAAAATCACTTGTTTTAATTACACACTCACATAGACACGCTCTGTCTTTCTCTTCCTCCCTCCGTCTTTCACACAGACACACACATACCATTCATATGTGCATGAGTTAACACATCACAAGCACATTTAACTTTTGTCTGACCAATCTTATTATTAAATTAAATAAGTTTCAACAGTAATGTTACTGAATGTAACTTGGTAACTGATCTGACTTTAAAGCATTTGAACATGTGGTGGAGATTAAAGCTTCATTGCTGAGAGAAAATATTTTTGAAAAGATTAAAAATGGCACTATGTCTAATTACAGAAAGCAATGCGATGCTGTTGAAACTGACTGGGTCCATATTCTGAGCAAGACTAACAAGATATTTGATTAACTGCATGTTCAACATTTTAAATTGAATAATATACTCTTTTATCAACAATAATATTCTGAGGAGAGATAAGATTCCTCCTGAGCAATAAGTTTGTTGTGTTATAACAAGAACAACAGGAAGTCAGTCATGAAATAGGAGGTCAGGAGAGGCTGAACAAAGTTTGTCAACTTTTTACGTTAAATATGGCTGAAAGGTACCAGGACTGACCCCACCGACAGAGCTGGGAATTTAATAACTAAAAGAGAAGATATAACCTTTTAGGTACAAACTCTGTCAGTCAACATGCACTGAAGGGATTTACTTAGTCATGGTAGCTAACAGCGTCCAGATGGCCTGATGAAGCACTATCTAATTACTTCTCTTATGAATCCTCTGTTACAGATAAGTACATACTGGGCCATCGTGGTTTCATTTCCTTCACTGCCACCACTCGGGCGCTCAGACATCTACAGATGCTCATCACTTTTACTATCACAACATTTGAGCTCTAGGAAGACAGAAAATATCCAACCAGGATTTTCAGCACTTAAAAAAAAGATTTGTAACAAAATGAAGCCGGACTCTTGGTTGTGTTGCTGCATTAAAACGTAGATGTTTAAATTAGGGAAGTCACAAGTTAATTGTTTCATTAAAAATAGAGAATGTGTAAATCTGCAGGAAGTCTGTGGGTGTCTGAGGGTCCCTGTGACATCTTTAGTAGTGTTAAAATCATTGTAAATGTCTGGGACAGTTTCATCACTTGTTCAGTTCCTGATGAGCTGGATGTCTAGACACCAACTAAGAGGAAGTTCTGCTGCAATTTCTCCAATTCGAATGTCACCAAATCCATATTTGGATGACAGTTTATTTCTGTCTTTGATGGTCAAATATGATTATTTTTTCAAATTGTAAAGGTGAAAATGGCACAGTACTTTCCAGGTGTTAACTGTTTTTTCTGTTCATGAAAGACAAATATTAATAGACCATGTTAGTCACTGTAAGCAGATATAATCCAAATAAATCAAAAGGACCCTGCTGAAAGAGAAAGATGTACAGTGGGGCAAAAAAGTATTTAGTCAGCCACCAATTGTGTAAGTTCTCCCACTTAAAAAGATCAGAGAGGCCTGTAATTTTCATCATAGGTATACCTCAACTATGAGAGACAAAATGAGGAAAAAAAATCCAGAAAATCACATTGTCTGATTTTTAAAGAATTTATTTGCAAATTATGGTGGAAAATAAGTATTTGGTCACCTACAAACAAGTAAGATTTCTGGCTTTCACAGACCTGTAACTTCTTTAAGAGGCTCCTTGGTCCTCCACTCGTTACCTGTATTAATGGCACCTGTGTGAACTCATTATCAGTATAAAAGACACCTGTCCACAACCTCAAACAGTCACGCTCCAAACTCCACTATGGCCAAGACCAAAGAGCTGTCAAAGGACACCAGAAACAAAATTGTAGACCTTCACCAGGCTGGGAAGACTGAATCTGCAATAGGTAAGCAGCTTGGTGTGAAGAAATCAACTGTGGGAGCAATTATTAGAAAATGGAAGACATACAAGACCACTGATAATCTCCCTCGATCTGGGGCTCCACGCAAGATCTCACCCCGTGGGGTCAAAATGATCACAAGAACGGTGAGCAAAAATCCCAGAACCACACGGAGGGACCTAGTGAATGACCTGCAGAGCTGGGACCAAAGTAACAAAGGCTACCATCAGTAACACACTACGCCGCCAGGGACTCAAATCCTGCAGTGCCAGACGTGTCCCCCTGCTGAAGCCAGGACACGTCCAGGCCCGCCTGCGTTTTGCTAGAGAGCATGTGGATGATCCAGAAGAGGATTGGGAGAACATCATATGGTCAGATGAAACCAAAATAGAACTTTTTGGTAGAAACTCAACTTGTCGTGTTTGGAGGGGAAAGAATGCTGAGTTGGATCCAAAGAACACCATACCTACTGTAAGGCATGGGGGTGGAAACATCATGCTTTGGGGCTGTTTTTCTGCAAGGGGACCAGGACGACTGATCCGTGTAAAGGAAAGAATGAATGGGGCCATGTATCGTAAGATTTTGAGTGAAAACCTCCTTCCATCAGCAAGGGCATTGAAAATGAGACGTGGCTGGGTCTTTCAGCATGACAATGATCCCAAACACACCGCCCGGGCAACGAAGGAGTGGCTTCGTAAGAAGCATTTCAAGGTCCTGGAGTGGCCTAGCCAGTCTCCAGATCTCAACCCCATAGAAAATCTCTGGAGGGAGTTGAAAGTCCGTGTTGCCCAGCGTCAGCCCCAAAACATCACTGCTCTAGAGGAGATCTGCATGGAGGAATGGGCCAAAATACCAGCAACAGTGTGTGAAAACCTTGTGAAGACTTACAGAAAACGTTTGACCTCTGTCATTGCCAACAAAGGCTATATAACAAAGTATTGAGATTAACTTTTGTTATTGACCAAATACTTATTTTCCACCATAATTTGCAAATAAATTCTTTAAAAATCAGACAATGTGATTTTCTGGATTTTTTTTTCCTCATTTTGTCTCTCATAGTTGAGGTATACCTATGATGAAAATTACAGGCCTCTCTGATCTTTTTAAGTGGGAGAACTTACACAATTGGTGGCTGACTAAATACTTTTTTGCCCCACTGTAAGTCACTCAACTTTTCTTTTTCCTCTCATCTTGGTCTTTTATCACTCCACTGGAAGAGAACAGTGCCAGAGGATAAACATATCTGACAAGCCAAAAGAATCTGAAACAGACAGACTTAAGGTCAGACTTGATCTATCGAGCTTTATATAAATATTATATACTGTATGTGGAAGAGACTTCACCATAGGAAGAAAAATACATGTGTGTTTACCCCAAATAATGTCTGTGTGAGTGTTCTGAATGTGGGAAATGTTTTCACATGGCTGTAAACGGAAAATAAAACATGAAACTTGCTGTTGTCAGCACTCTGCAAACACTTGTGCGGGACTCTGTTGCATAAAGAGATGCTTCAAAACTCACTTACTGTGACTTTTCATAAATAAATAGTCTATTTCAATGATAAACATTGTTTCATATTTTTATGATCTCAGTTCAGCTTTTGAGCCTTGAGTAATGAAGTCTAAAGGTGTCATTTAAACTGACTGAAAAAATATTTTAAATCCTTACTCACAAATACTGTCATATAAAACACTTATTGTGGTTAAATTAACTTACATCATTACTGTTTCTATATAAAATATATAGAACATCAAATAAAAGCAATGATGTACTTTTTTCTAAATATTATTTAAGGTTGTAAAATATTAATCCAAAAACAAAAATGCTCCAGTGGCCTTTTACACATTGTAAACGATATTATTTTATATATTATATTATTTACAACGTTTGATAAAGTATCGTTAAAAATAATAAACTATTTCAATTAGTCTATACCTAAACCTAATTTTAAATGTCCTCATTTCGATCATTTTATAATAATCTTGATTCATTTTATACAAGGTGTAAAAAACAAATACATTTCCCGGCTTTATGTAGCTTGATTTAGCCTTTCGGATGTCCGGTGAAGCGGTGCTTGTGATTTTGACAGTGAAATAAAACGGAGTGTTTTTGTCCGGGCTGCCTTGTACAGCAAAACGAGCGTCTCTGTTCTAAACAGCGACAGACTAGGCAAACGGTGCCCGCTGGAGAGTTGTGTGTTTCAGGAAGAAGTTGGCGCCTGAAGCTGTGTACTCCAGTAGCTAGAACGCTAGCCGAAACTATGAAAGTATCTTTCATAGTTGCGTTGAGATTTTTTCCCCTGTGCTATTAACGAATTCCATAATGAATGACATGGGTATGTATTACCTTATGAAAGCATGCAGTATTGTTTAATTTTATTTTCTTGCGCGTAGCTGAATTGTTGAAGCGAAGGATTACCCGACGCTCAGCAGGCCTCGACTAATCCCTGGAACAAAAAATGGTTTTGCTAACTGGTGAGCCGGTGTTTTTGTGTAGCACTAGCGGCCTTGTGGCTAACATGTTAGCGCGATCTGAAACGGTTGCAATGTTACAAGATAATACATTATTTAAATGTTTTTGTTGATAACTGAATCTCAGTACAACTCTTGTCTTTTAACGAGCACTCTAAAGAAACTCATTGAACATTTCTAACGTCATGTAAAACAGCGGATGTGAAACTGCTCGCGTCTTATCAAACGGCTCATACAGCCTGTGTGTATGTTGTTATCAGTGTAAAACCACAGAGCACGTCACAGCCTCAACATTTAGGTGCAAAAACACGAATAAGGATCTAATTTTTACAAAGCTGGACCGTAGAAGAAGTGAACTGCGCAGACCTCAGCAGCTGGACTAGAAGAGATGCTGTAATGATGCGCACACACATTTACAACCTCCAATCAGAGCTGCTTTCTGCCTAATGTTGTTTTATAAGTTCAGTCAACAGCTAATAAAATATAAGCAACATGTCAGCCAACTCTAAGCTACACTGGATTTGTTCTCTTCCATGTTTTTAAGTTTGTTTTTAACAAAAATCTAATTTCTCTCTGAAGAATTCAGCGTTCCCCTGTCTTCTTTGGCACTCCTGGTCCCGCCACTTCGACTGATGTCAGCAGTGATGTGGGAAGTGGTGAGGCAGCGGAACATCAAACACTATGGGAAACTGGAGGAGTTTGTGTCCACAGTAACGGATGCGGTTCCTGAGCTGATGAGTAAAAGAGAGGGGAGACTGCTGTCGTTGGGCCTGAGAGCGAGGGTGAGTGAAATGTTCCAGTTCGTCTTGCATGAGAACGTGTGAGATGCAGAATCACATTCACAGACTACAATTCTTACAGACAACGCTGGAATTGTTGCGCTCGGAGCATCCGGAAGATCTCAAGGCCGTTGAGACTCATCTTAACAGAATCCGATCTTCATGCATTGAGGAGGTGAGTGGCACGTTCAATGTTCTCGTTAAAGATTCCACAGGTACCAAAGTATTTACTGCAGTTACACTTTTAACTATGACAATTTCCTGTTTGGTTGTTTTCTGTGTGGGAAGGTTAGAAATATCTTCTTAGATTCTAAAGATTAAATGCCGATTTTTGAGATGATCAGTCATGATCAGAGTGATTATTTACCAGCCATGGATGTTTTGTATTATTGAATTGACCTGGTATTTGTCTTGTTTTATAATTCAGACAAATGATCCTGTGATTGAAGCTCCGGAAGCCAACTTCATGAAGCTGGTGCAAGGCCTGATTGAAGACACAGATGGCAGGGAACACTTTCTCAAGGTAGGAATTACACCTTTTTCATGGTGCAAATAGAAAAGCACTCGAAGTGCACAGACCTCCACCTAACACCTCAGTTCCCTCATAATATGATTTAGACTCAAAATTAAAAGGTATTTATTTTACAAAACACCTGGACCGTTTATTGTGCAGTTACATGGAGTTAAAAACAGTTTTTTCTCACAATGATGAAGAATCCTTAAAAATCTCCTGGATCCAGATGTTGATCCAGATCACCCCCAAAATCTGCTCACTTCTTCCTTTGGCCATTTCTGATCTTTCCTGAAAATTTCATCAAAATCCATCCTGAGCATTTTTCGTTATCTTGCTACCTAACTAACAAACCCCGGTGAAAACGTTACCTCCTTGGCGGATGATTTTCATGTTTCCTTCAATCGTTGTTTTTCGTGCAGCTTTTCTACATGAATATAGTCTGTATATTCATTTGAATTTTTTCTTCTTTCTGTCTAACAGAATGTGTTTCCGGTGGAATATGGCCCAGATTTTGACACAGCGTTAGAGACTCTGGTTTGTGAATTCTTCACAAGACTTGAGGAGCTGCTGCCAATACCAGATTTCAAACAGGCAAGTGATTGTTGATAGACTTTAATAAAGAAAAGGAAGCGTTAAATTTCATTTGAAGCTTTTTGTTTTTGCTTTTAGACTGCATCCTGGATCAGTGCTGCTCCTGCCGTGCTGGAGGAGTACATGCAGTGTGTCTCGAGTGGAGATGACCTTAAATTTCTTCTCCAAAGCAAACAGTGCCACGGAAAATTAGCAAAGAGTACTGTTGGTATGTTTGTCAATCTTATATTTATATATACATATGGGGCGGCTGTGGCTCAGTGGTTAGAGCGGTCGTCCTCCAATTTGAAGGTTGGTGGATCAATCCCGGTTTCCAATGCCCCATGTCGAAGTGTCCTTGGGCAAGACACTGAACCCCATGTTGCCCCCCGATCTGCGTATCGGGTTGTGTGAGTGTTAGCCCCTACCCTCTCCCCCCGGTTTACATATCGGGTTGTGTGAATGGGTAAATGCAAAACTTGTAGTGTGAAAGCGCTTTGAGTGGTCTGAATGACTAGAAAAGCGCTATACAAATACAGGACATTTACCATTTACATATTTTAACCCTAATAGTTTAGTAATTTTGTAGTAATTTGTTCTTTCATTTTCCCCTCAGCTCCGTTTCAGTCGGATGATCTTCTGATTCCATCTCTGTCTCTCCCGCCGTCCCTGGAAGTGGCCATCACTTCCCACCCGAATCCTTGTGACGATGAAAACACAGACGTCCCTCAGATTGTCATATTTGATGAAGAACTCTCCACAAATCCTTCTACTTCGACGGACTTTCCAGAGTCACCGAAAAATACCGACATGTCTTCATCTCCTGGCAGAATAGAGCAGTCAGGGATCCACAAATGTCCTGAGTGTGAAAAGTGTTTCAAGCATCACTCCGTCCTCATCGAGCACCGCAGAGTGCACAGCGGCCTGCAGCCCTACAACTGCTCCGAGTGTGGGCGGGCTTTCCGAACAGCCACTCTGCTGGCTGGTCACCGGCTACGGAAGTGTAAAAATGCTGCATATCTTTGTATTAAATGTGGGAACAGTTTTCCAACTTCATTGGACAAATTCAGACACCGTTGCCTGAAACGAGGGCATAGCTACAACTGTGGGCAGTGTGGGAAAAATTTTCCAAAATCTAGCAGCCTGAAGGAACACCTGCTAACTCACGTTCAGAGCCGACTTTTTAAGTGCAGCCATTGTGGTGCCGGTTTTTCAGGAATTGGTGACCTGAAATATCATCAGCAAGTAGATCACGAAAAACCTTATCAGTGCAAGCAGTGTGGAAAGAGTTTTATCTCTTCTAAATGTTTGTCCAAACATCAGCAACGGCATGAAGAGGGCGGCGAAATGGAGACGCCTAAACTAATGACTGGAGGTAAACACAGGAAACGCAGCTCAGGCCATTGGACTTCATCTCTTTCCTCAAGGAAGGCATCTGTCAGAGCTAGCTACCCGGGAGGAAGAGTCACTCACAACTGTCCGCTGTGTGGGCGGAGCTTTAAATATCGTTTTGAGTTTCTCGAACACCAGAGGTTCCACACGGCAGTAAAACCTTACAAGTGCTCTCAGTGCGGTAAAGCTTTCCGAACCGAAGCGCATCTGTCTGGGCACCGGAAGAGAAAGTGTAAAAACGCTGCCCACATTTGCACCAAGTGCGGAGCTCAGTTCAGGTCTCTGCATGAACGGGTCAGACATCAGTGCGTGCAGCTGCTGACCAAATACGAGTGCGCACATTGCGGGAAAGACTTCAAGATGGCACATCTGCTCAGGAATCATCAGATGAGTGAGCATCAGCTTCCGTACAGCCCCAACCATCGCTTTAGGTGCAGGTACTGCGACGAGACTTTTCCAGGCATCAGCGAGCTGAAGTATCACCAGAGGGTGGATCATGAGAAACCTTATCAGTGTCAAGAATGTGGCAAGTGCTTCCTGTCGGAAAAATGTTTGGCTAATCATGAGTTGCGCCACAATGACGACAGACCCGAAAGCTGCCTGGTCTGTGGCCGCGGCTTCAGAAACCGCTACGATTTGAAGCAGCACATGCGCACGCACACCGGGGAGCGGCCCTACCAGTGCACGCACTGTTCTCAGTGTTTCTCCACAGCGGGAGGACTGCGCAGTCACACCAGGGTTCACACGGGCGAGAAGCCTCACGTTTGCCCGGACTGCGGGAAGGCCTTCTCCCAGATGGGTGCGATGCGCACACACAGGCTCACCCACACGGGGGAGCGGCCCTTCAAGTGCACGGTGTGTGGCAAAGGATTCACGATGGCACACAAAGTGACTGTTCACATGCGCGTGCACACGGGAGAGCGACCTTACGTGTGTTCTCAGTGTGGGAAAGCCTTCTCAGATGGAAGTGTACTGAAGCAGCACATGTTGAACCACTCAGGGGTGAGACCGTACCACTGCCAGATCTGTCCCAAGACCTACACCTGTCTGAACCATCTGAGGAGACACCTGAAGAGCCACTCCAACCTGAACTGACTCTGGCAGGAAGGCAAACTGGAGCAGAAGCTAATAACAATCCACATGCTGAACTTAACATACTAAAACTGCACTAGCTAGGAACAGGTACTAAACTGTTACTGGACCAACAGAACTCGTAACGACACTGAGGATAAAACGTTTGGTTCCACTCTGACAGCCAGCACAGATGTTTGGTGTTCCTCACCGTTCAACAGGCTCTCGAGGTTTTTTTTTATAAACATTAGTTTGTAATGCATGAATCCAGTTGAATGTTACAGGAAACATTTTACAGAGCTGCTCGAGAGGACGTGAGAAGAGTCTGTTGCTTTTTCTGTGATCCATAAAGAAAGATTGAGCTGTTTTATAACAGACGTGAACTTATTAGGAATCAGTGAATTCTGAATGAAGGTTCCATCAGATGTGAAGGTGTGACCTAAGTATTTTCATAGAAAGGCCTTAATACAAAAATAAGACAAGTTTTTTGGTTTTTTTTGTAAATATGCTGTTCAAACTTTCCACATGTCAGGATTATTTTTTTGGCTTTGGGTCTTTTTTCTGTTCAGTTTTTGAGGTTTGACTTTCACATTAAATGAGCTTGGCTACAGTTTGTGCTTGATTTTGTTTATATGAGAGGAAAATATCTTGTAAACTTTTTGCAGGCAGGATAAATTATTAAGTTTTCACTAGGTGGCAGCAGGTGACCAGAAACCTTTTTTCTTCTGTATCTCGACCAGCGATCTGCTGAGCCGTGATGAACTTTACTGCAGATTGAAATACCTTCAGTGTTCCAAGCTGTCAGAAAACTTCCAGTCCCTTTCCTGTTATTATCTCTCTACAGCGTGCTTCAGAATCTGGATTAAATTGCACATTTCTTTTGATATCCAGCAGAGTTTAAAGTGTTGCAAAACCCAATAAAAATCCTCACACCTGAACTTTTTCTTTTCATGGTATCGACTGTAGCTGACAGAAAGGGGAAACTCCATTCCTGCTGTTTGATGTGATCCAGGTGTTGCCGTCCACATGAAGTGCAACTTTAACAGCTGGATGTGGTGTTTACTTCAAGATGTTTGTATCTTCAGACTGGAGATGTTTGCTGAATGCCTACTTTCTGATGTGGGGATACTGCAAAGTGTTTCTGAGTTTGAACTTTTGATATCTGTCATTTTTTACCACAGGAATTTAAAGAGGCAAAATCAGAGAACCATTATTGAGTTTCTGGAGAAGCATAAAACTCATGCCAGTGGATTTTTATAGAATAATGGTTTTATTGTGAAAGCTAGTATTGAGACATCTACATTCATGCATCATAATGCACGAGGAGTCTCGCAGCTGTAAAAAAAATCCATCAGATTTACTGAGCGCCTGCTAGTAAAGACAGATCGTTACCAGATGTGCTCCTCTCTCTCCCCTCGTCTCTCCCTCCTTCCTTGACTCGGTGATCTCAGTGGAAAATGTGATTCCAAGTCAGTCTCACACTCAAAGCGCGCACACATGTCCACGACAATCATGACCCCCCCCATACCCGTTTCCAAATTAACATCCCACGCCCCTTCCACACACACTGCTAACCAACTTTTTCCGAAGTGATTTCCAAAATCAGCACAACATGAGCACTAGATGGCGCTGTGCCTCTTTCAGCTGAAGACCCCTAACGCCTCCACACCCTCCCCATTCTTTTTTACTTTTATGTTCGCGCCAGATGTGGACGCCAAAGTGAACCAGATGTGCCTAAACTCTAACTGCCCTGTTTTCCAGAGAAACTGGAGGTTTTTACCAGAGAACATAAAATGCTCCCTTGCTGTTTGTCAGCTGTTTTTCATTAACCCTGATAGGATCAAATTTGGTAAAAAATTTTTAGCTCGTGCATGTGAGGTAGGACTTTATATCCGTCCTGTTAGAGGGAAAACACTCTAATTAAATATTGAAAGTTCATTAAAACATTTCAGACTTCATCTGCTTCCTAACAGCTGCTTCATGCAGCAGGCTTTTTTCTTATCTTGTATGCATGTCTTTGTGGATCCCCTTTTATGGAAGCGTGCACATCTGTGATTTATCTTTCGTCTTGTGCGCGCTCATCCTTCTCAGTGAAACTTAGTGAACTCCTCCCCCCACCTCCCCTCCTCCTCCTCCTCTTCCTCCTTCTCTCACCGTGCGCTCTGGCCCTCCTCTGCGCGCTCTGGGTTTCCCTTCGGATAAACTGCGGCAGGGCGCAGGGGTCTTGAAAAGTTAACCGAGATCTGTGTGCAGGTATCCGACTCGGGGGTTCGGTGTTTATTCTTCAGGGCACCAGGGTGTCGTATGATTTGCTTTTCGAGGTAGTTGCGTTTGCAGTTGGATCATGGAGACACTCAGAAGTCTCCTTGCGCTTCTGTGCGCTTTCATGGCTGGAGCGCAACTGACGGTCGAGAGACGCCACTTTGATGGTAAGTGTGTTTGAAAAATGTTGCTTCAAGTTTTTGCTCTTGTGTTTTGTGTTGTATGTAAATCGGTCGGATTCACTCACGTCATATATACACGTCAGGGTTTTACAGAAGTTAACGGGAATTCTAATTAAATTAGCAGCAGAAATGCAAAAATAGCTGCAAGCAAGACACATACAGAATTCCGCCCCATCATAAGCAGGCCTGCCCTTCTTTATGTATCTTTAAGTCCACAGAACAGATTTAGATGTGTGATGCCACAGAGACTCAGATGAAGACACACTATCTCTGTGAGAGCTGTTGTCGTATATCTGTTTATGATACAGGAGCTTGAGATTCCTCCTGTGATGCTCGAGCTTCTTCATCATAACAGCATGGCTGCCTCTCGAGCTTTAAAAGGGAATTCAGCTCCTGGTCTTGACTGTTTGGATAACTGATGCATTTGATTGCTTGGTTTCTAGATACACTTGAAGTTGGATCGGTCAGAATTTTTCATTGGATGATGTTTGTTTATTTGTTTACTTTGTGAACAGAGTGTCCTGTTGACCTTTTCTTTGTGCTGGACACATCTGAGAGTGTCGCTCTCAGACAGAAGCCTCCCAACTTTTATATCGACCAGATCAAAAAATTCACCAAAGATTTCATAGATGAACTCCAGGAGATGTAAGACACACACTCCCTCACACACACAGCGATTTTAACATTAAAGCTAATATAATGTTTCATTTTTAAATGATTTAAACACTTTGTAAGTTTAACTGATACATGAGTTCGTGCTACTCAGTTCAGTGTACCATGTTGCTTGTTGTCATTAATCAGTGTTTACACTTCTGATTTCCAGGCGTCACGACTGTGACCGTACCCTGACGTGGAACTCAGGAGCCCTGCACTACAGTGATGACATCATCCTTGTGCGAGAGTTGAGTGACATCAAGACAAAGCGCCAGGACCTGAAGGCAGCCATCGACACAATATCATACATCGGCAAAGGCACTTACACTGACTGCGCCATCAAGAGGGGCCTGGCCGAGCTGCTCGTTGGGTAATAAAAACACATGTGTGCATGCACATTAGCTAAAGACACAATGGTTACATCTGAGTGTGTGTTGCTGCACGCAGGGGCTCCTACTACCATGAAAACAAGTACATAGTGGTTGTGACTGATGGCCATCCGATCACTGGGTACAAAGAACCATGTGGAGGTGTCCAGGATGCTGCTAATGAAGCCCGGCAACATGGGGTCAAAGTGTTTGCTGTGGCCATCTCACCTGACCAGGAGGTACAAAACACACACGAACACATGATAAATAATGTAAAATCAAAACAAACCCTATTTTGTGTGTGTCTAAAACAATGGTGTTCCATTCCCACTCCAACACACCTGGTTCAACAGATAAATCACCTGTTCAGCATGTCCTTAAGTTCTACAGAAACCTGATGTGTTGGAGCAGAGAAGCACCTAAAACATGCAGGATGGTGGCCCCCAAGGGCCAGAATTGGACATCACTGGTCTAAAATATTTGAGAGGAGAAAAATATTGAGTGATTTAAGCCTAAAATGCAAAAATGCATCAAACAATTACAAAGAAATATTATGCAAAACAACTTTGTCAGCTCAGTTCTCTGCCACCAAGAAGGTTAATAAGGGCCTTTAGGTTGAACGGGGTCACACATGTTCCGTGTCAGTCCTGTGAAGAGCTCCAGCCATCTGCAGGAAAAGTGTCTATAAATGATAGAAGGAATGATGTAAATTATCCAAACTTTCTAAACTCTAATGCACGATAAACCTAAAACCACTTCTCTACTCACAAACATCCACTTGGCACAAATAACATTATCTGTGCATGGAGCACAAAGTGAAGTGAAACACGAAGCAGATGTAAACCAGCTCCTAAAAAAGTAAACAGTAAAGTAAACAGACAGGAGAAAAGTCAAACTTGGGAAAATGAAAGGAAGGAAAGTTCATTTGATTAGAAGAAGTCGACATCAGGAAAATCTGGGTAGTATTACATAAGATATTAAAACTAAAAGGATCAGCTGCTTTCTGGTGTAACGTTTGTGTTTGTGATGTCATCAGGACACCAGGCTGTCGATCATCGCCACAGACCAGAGCTACAGACAGAACTTCACTGCTGCGGATGAAAGCAGATCAACCAAGATGAAAACCATTCGAACCATCATTAATATGATCGTATGTGTTTTCATCTCTTCTCTGGAAACATAATAAACACACATATCTATTTAAAACTAACCAGTTTTTCTTCTTTTTTTTTGTACAGACAAACGAGACAAAAGATGTGGTATGTCACTTTTTTTATTTGATAAAAACGTTGATTCTTATTCTATAAAAAGAATACGTTTAGTAACAAACTGTTCACAACAGTATCACAGAGCTCATTTAGACTTTATCCTGTTTGGACAGAGCAGCAACGCGATGTTTGATGTTGTTTAGTCGTTTGACTTTTTAAATCTTTTTACCAAAACATTTTAATGACATTTGTAGTCAATTTTTCCATCCCAGCATGCATTGAGGCACATTGTCATCTAGGAACTCACTGTAATGGCTTAAAGATGTTTAAACAAACAGATTTATCCACAAAATATTTTCCTGATATTGTGGTTATTGAGTTTGAAGTGCAATAAATCTGAATGAAGCTTTCTGTAATTAGCAGTAAGAAATGTCTGATTTTACTCTTAATCTGGTCTCTGACATCCTTTGAACTTTGCTAAACTCTCACGTTGTCAGGATAAAAGGAAACGTTACTAAGGAAATACGTAGGGAACTTAACTAATGACTTAAAGAGCTCATTAAGATGTCTGAGATAACGACTGTTTCTTTTCCGTTTCCCTCCAAGTCAAATCGTTTTTGTAGAGATCTGCTGTGTTTTCCAGACCTGCTTTTATTGTCCTACAGTAAAACACAGTTTAACAGTCTAACTCTTCTCTTTACTTATTGCAGTGCTGCTCCTTCGACTGCAACGTGAGTATTTTTTTTATATATACATTACGTTAGTGTGGTCTTTCTTTTCAAATGAATCACATTATTGTTTTGTTTTTTGGGCTGCAGGCTCCAGCAGGACCAAAAGGAGATAATGGAGAATCTGGAGCCAAGGTAGAGTATCTATCAGAAAAGGAGAAGATAAAATGCAAAACCCTCACCTGAAACTCTGAGAACTCATTATGGTTTGTTTTTTTTCTCCATCTTTAGGGAGAGATGGGTCGACCAGGGATGCCAGGAGAGAAAGGAAACATGGGTGCTGATGTAAGGGACATTCATCTTCATCTTTTCATATTAAAACATCTAACAGACTCACAAACACTCAGTTCATTGTTTTTTATATTTGTTTAGTGTTTCAGGTGAGCTGATGCTTCTCTCTTTTTGTTACAGGGCAGCCCTGGAGATCCTGGTCCAGTTGGTTACACTGGAATGAAGGTAAAGTTCACTAAAGTCCAAACTGAGTAAATACATAGAGGAAGATGTAAGATTGGGAGATTGAGCAGAACAGCGTTAGTGACACTAAACCTGAACAAACCAGCTGCACGGTCGTCCACTTCTTCATGTCATTATATATTTATCGACTGATTGAAGCTTCTTGAGTCACTCAAATGTAAATCAAACATTGCTCATATTTCATCAATGATCATCTCCTCAAGACTTTTACACTTTCGACCAAATCCACTCCAGATCCCAGGTATGCTAACATTCATAATAACTGACTGAGGAAGCTTAGCTAACGTCAACACTTACATGTGTTCATGACTCAGTTTTTCCTTTTTAGTTCCATCCTGCTAATAAAGCAGCTGCTAAATCATCGATCTGTGGGACCAACACAAACAGTCATCAAACAGATCTTGAGACAAACCAGATGAGAATTCACATTTGTCCCTTTTCCATTAGGGTCGCTACGGAACGGGATCGTTGTGTTTCTATTACCGTCTTGAGGATGTGGGTGGGGACATGGGCGTGCTCAGCTTAGCAAGTGGCGTGAAAGTTCTGTGATGTTATTTGTAATCAATACAAGAGTAGTAAACAAATGTGGATGTGCGCAATGGGAGCGGGAAACAATAATGAAGGACGTTGAGTTATTTTTGTACTTCGTACTCGGGCTGTGGCTCTTTCTGAAGAAAAAACTCTGT
Source organism: Pachypanchax playfairii (assembly GCA_006937955.1). Classification (NCBI taxonomy): domain Eukaryota; kingdom Metazoa; phylum Chordata; class Actinopteri; order Cyprinodontiformes; family Aplocheilidae; genus Pachypanchax; species Pachypanchax playfairii. The sequence continues at coordinate 3,257,486 of SSNP01000051.1, forward strand.
GCTTGACATGCAAGGTCAAACAGGCGCGATTTTGCGACATCACTTCACATTCACACTGCCAGGCCAATCAGTGACTACCACTACTCAGGTAGGCATGTGATTGACATCACTTTACTGGACCAATCAGTCCATAGGTGGGCAAGTTGGGTCACTTCAGTACGCTTCGGACCGAGGCAAGGGTAGTCTGAAAAAAGGGTTGGGTCGATCCTGAAAAAGGTAATGGAAACGCGCCAGAACGGGTTCCGTACTGACCCTAGCGGAAAAGGGGCATGAATTTCCCTAATTTCCCTTAGGGAATTAAAAAAGTATTTTTGAATTGAATTGAATTGAATTGACACATGATTGACTCATCATCTTGTATAAGACTTGACTATGTTGTTTTTATGGAACACGACTGCACTGTAGAGACATTTGGCTGAAAGTCTCTCTTACAAACTCGAACACAATCACTCTCTAAAGCATCAAATAAATAATTATAGTTAAATCTATTTATTTTAAGCGACCAATTAAACATACAACACCAAGATAAAAGCTACATGAATCAAAGGGATGTTGTTTTTTTAAATCAGAAATCATGGTGTGGGAGGGACTTGTACTGAAACCAGCCATTAGGGGGCGCTCGTTTTCACTTTAACTTCCATCTTACATTCCTGTGTCTAGATTCTTATATGTGCCAAAGGACTCAGTTGTTTATTTTTGGAGACTTTTTTAGCTAGCTAGCTTCTGGATGGCTGAGTATATTTATGCTGTTTGCATTTTCACAATCCCTTAATGAGACATTACTTGGACTGTTTTGCGTCGTTTTGTGATAATAAAATAAAGTGTGTTGTTTTACTTCCAGGGGGATCGCGGTCCCAAAGGATACAAGGTAATGTCAGATATGATAATGTTTACATTTTTACACAACCTCCTTAATATGGTTCGTTCTGTAAAATTCCTGATGTACATTTTGATTGCAGGGAGAAAGGGGACACAAAGGCTTCAAGGTGAGCTGTTCAACTCAGTTTCCTCCGAAATCGAATGTTCGATTTCCTCAGATATTATTTTTTCTCTTTTTTTTCCTGTCGGTCTGATTTTCATGTCCTCCATCTGCTCCTCCTTCACAGGGTGACAAAGGTCAAAGAGGGCTGGATGGAACAGATGGACTCAAGGTGAGAATGACACAAATAGTTCAGTTGTTACAGTTTGTTTCTCTGATGAATGTTTCAGCACGTGTTCCTGTTGTTTTGTGCCTTCAGGGTGAATCTGGTTATCCTGGGTTTCCGGGCTGCAAAGGTTCTCCTGGATCTGATGTGAGTTTTACAACAACCTCCGAATCATTTCACTGTTGTGGTTCTGACCTGAACCTGATCTGACTTACATGACATGACTCACCTGGACAGCTGTGCATCTCTAATGTTAGCAACTAACATGACCCCGACCGGTTTGATGGACTGCAACGCACAGAAACATGTTGTTTGCTCGACTCATCGCACCTGGACAAGCCACTTCCATATCTGCACCAAGCTTCAGCTTTTGTATGTGTTGGGATTTTTGTTTGTTGTTGTTTTTTGTTTACAGATCAGCCATTAGCCCTAGTCACTTGTTCAGGAATGTGCTGAACTGACATCATGTCCTGCATCTATATCCTGGTCCACCGAGGCCCGCAGCGCTTTAATCATCTGTTTGTTTACATTCTCTACTGTCAGACTGTTTAAATGAAACTATAGAGTCACACTGTTAAAGTCAGACATGAACATACAAGTACAACGGTCTCATCTTGTTTTGAGTTGGACTCTGACCGAAACTGTATCGGTTCTTGTGTGTCTGCAGGGCCAGCAGGGAGATCCTGGACCAAAAGGGGACTCTGGCCCTTATGGAAGGAAAGGACAGAAAGTAAGATATAAAAACTTGTGACTGATGAAGCAGTTGTCTTTTGGTGATTTCTTTTAAGCCTCTGTGTGCTCGTTTCAGGGAGATCGTGGGAGAGATGGTGAACCAGGACGTCCTGGGAATGATGGACCCTCTGGCCCTCCGGTGAGCAGAGAGGAACACGACAACAGAAACACCCCGAGCTGTTACATATGTTTCTGAATTGTTTCTGTTGTGACAGGGTCGGAAGGGCCTGAAAGGATTACCCGGAGACAAAGGAGAGCGTGGTAACGATGTATGTGACACCACTTTTAATAACACCAGAAATATCAAGTTCATACATTTTCAAAGAACTTTCTAAATTCCTCCATTTGTTTTTCAGGGCCCACCAGGACCTGATGGATCGGACGGAGAAGGGGTTAATATGATTAACACTGACTTTCATTCACTGTGTTCGTGTATCAGAACTGCCAAATTATGTTCAAAATCATTTGCAGGGAGTTATTGGCGGGAAGGGAGAGCCAGGTTCCCGTGGAAACAGAGGTGCAAAGGGAGATCCGGTAGGTGATGATAACAAACAATGAGAAGTACATTCTCACTTCTTCAGAGTTTCCCTGATTCCAGCTTCACTAGAAAAACAGTTTGACTAATGAACAGCATCACACACCTTAAAGAACCTCCTGGTGTTTTTACACCCTCCCATAAGCGTCATTAAAACTTAGAATCATCTGTTTTATTATTTATACTACTGTTCTCTTTACTCATTTTTTAAGGGAGACCCAGGACAACGTGGAGAGCAAGGGAGGGAGGGCCAAACAGGCGATAACGGAGAACCTGTAAGACAAAAAAACACACACTCGAGTATAAACAAACACACACACACAAACAGGAGCTACAAACTGACGTTATAAACCATTTCTTCCACTTGGTGATGGGATTTTCCTTGTGTGAGAGTAAATGTGTGTTGATGCTTATACAGTGACAAATCTGGATGTTGCCCCAGTTTGCAGTTTACTCCTCCACAGAACGCCAGACTCACTCTTTCCCTTCTGACTCAGTCCTTCTCTCCACCTGCTCGGGCCAAAGCCTCACTACGGTTTGTTAATGAGGCACCATATTCATGCTTTACTGGTGTTAGTTGTGGTCACCTGTGATGTCAGAACTTTTCAATGGTTCTTTTGTGCTTTCAACTGTGCCTCCTTTTCTCATCAAAACCCAGTAAATACTGAGCAGTGGAACAGAAGTCAAACATGGAACATCTGACAGGCTGGGCCTCCGTACACTGTAAAAAATGAAGAAACATTCACTCTTATGTTTAACTTTGCTCCAGGTGCCACAACATCCTGATTAGCTCTGATTACAGAACTCATCACATTCATCCACCACGACTGAATATTACCAGAGTTATTCTGGACGTGTTAATAACAGATCACACAGTTACTCATTTTTCCTAAAACGATGCTGTTAAAAAAGGCTTCGTTTTACTTCCAGTTGTTTCTGGGATTCTGACGTCTCGGGTTACACGTTCGTTCTTATATAATAATTGTGAAGTGATTTAATTGTGTTTTCCAGGGCGAGCCTGGGAAACCCGGCCTTCCTGGTTACAGAGGAGATGAAGGTCCACCAGGAAATGAGGTAAATCCAGAAAGTCTAAGTTCTTATTAAAAGTTTAGATTCCTGTTGTTAAATGTCTGTTATTCTGTTACAATGTGTGAACCAAAGCTAATCAACATCACAAAGACAAAAATGGCTTTAACTCAGTGTTTGTATCTGAAACTTACAACATCTTAGCGCTGCACATTGTGTGACATCATCATTTACTGTTGAAGTCAAACCCTTTTTGCCTGAAAGCAAAATAACACTTGTAATTATAATGAAACCTTCTGAAAGTAACCAGTACAGACACAACAATGATTTATGTTTAGAGTGATACTGATTCAAGATGGCCGCCACAGGTAAAAGATGTTGGCATATACAGACATGGCTGCAAGTTAGTTGTTTCTTTTCTGAAATTTGGCTAAAATCTTGTGTATTTGTAGCTGAAAGTTGTTTTTCCAGTTCTAATTGAAAACATACTTGTTAATGTAGAATTTGACTGAATGTTTGTGGTTTGAAACTCAGCCGGTAGGTGAGATGAATTTATTGGCCTTTCTTTTCTGTGTGTTTGTGGCTCATCGTTATGAGGAGAAGAGTCAACTAAACTAAAAACAAATGGCTTGCAAAAAGTTTTTTCCCTACAATAAAAATAACTGCTCAAATCAATTTCTATCAAATCATTAAACTATTTAAGTTTATTTATCACTCGGTGACCCGACAGTCTTTCTTGTTAAGAAGTGTAATAAATTACAGTTTCTGAATTTGAACCCTCAGACCTGTTGGATGTTAAAATCTTTTATTTTGAAATAGGAACATTTAATTAAAGGGTGTCTTTTGTCTGCTTCAGCTGATCCTAATTTAGTTTAGTGAGGATGTTTTCAACAAGAAGAAGAGTTTCAGGCATTAAATGTCTCCAGCCCACACATGCACGCTCTCACAAATGTTTTCAGCATGAATGTTTTCAATTTCTGATTTTTCTCTTTCGTTACGCAGGGGCCTAAAGGACAGAACGGAATCAAAGGACCTCCAGGAGACAGAGGCCAGATGGGAGAGCGGGTGAGTGATGAAGACAGCGATGGGAGGAGGGACAGATGCGGTCGTCCATCAGAACTTCTGAAACAAGGTTCTTTATTTTAAATACAGGGAGTCGACGGTCCCAAAGGAAATGGTACAGTGGGTTGTCCTGGTTTCCAGGTACGAGATGCAGATAATTAATCCATCTGTTTACTGTGTAAATAATTATATTGTAAATATTTCTCTGTCTGTGTGTTTTTAAAGGGTTACCCTGGTGCCCGTGGAGACCCCGGTGAGCCGGTGGGTTCTCTTTAGAATTAACTTTCACAGTTAATCAGTTGACGGATATTTTCATTTGACATTCCATTCAGATTTAAGAAAACACGTCTCAGAAGAAAAAAATTGGATGTTTGGAGTGTTTTATTAGAAACTGATAGCTGGCGCTCAACAGTTCAGCCTCAGTCTGGAAAGAATCCTGTTTTCTGAAGTGTTAAATATGACGACAGTGTGAAATCACTGGTCACGCTGATGTTTCACCTGTGACCCTGTAACTTTTTCTGTGTGAACTTCAGGGTAGTAAAGGAACCCCGGGACCAAAAGGAGATGATGGAGATCCTGGTGATCCAGGTCCAGATGTGAGTGTAACTTTTTTTTTTTCCTTTCTGGAGTTGCTGCTCATTCTTGATCTTATTTTATCTCAAGTCAGTCTCTTCCTGGCAGATGAAGCGCACAGGATATGAGTCATAATGTCTGACTTATGGGCACAGATGGATACTTTGTTTTATTGTTATCTTTTACAGCCTAAAATATTAAATTTTTTTATCTCCAATTTGCTTTTTTGCCTTTAGCTAAAATTTATTCTGCCCATCCAGCGTGTGCATTGTTCTGCAGCTGGAAATCCTTTTGAAAGTGTAGCTGAATGCAAGTTGTGTGTGCATGTGTGTGTGTGTGTGTGTGTGTGTGTGTGTGTGTGTGTGTGTGTGTTTGTATTTCTGACCTCCTGGGGACCCGTTTCCTGACTTTTACTATCTTTCTGGGGTCCGAGGGTTCTTGTGGGGACCGAAGCCTGGTCCCCATGGGGGGGACTCCCCTTTTTAGGGTTAGGGGTTAGGTTTATAGGTATGGTGTGAATAGAGTTTTAGTTAGTCTTAGGGTTAGTTATAGATCAGTAATGGTTAAGGTTAGGAAAAGGGTTTGGGTTAGGTATAAATCTAGTTACTAAAATCAATGGAAGTCAATGGACGGTCCCCATAAGGATACCAAAACACACTTGTGTGTGTGTGTGTGTGTGTGTGTGTGTGTGTGTGTGTGTGTGTTTGTATTTCTGACCTCCTGGGGACCCGTTTCCTGACTTTTACTATCTTTCTGGGGTCCGAGGGTTCTTGTGGGGACCGAAGCCTGGTCCCCATGGGGGGGACTCCCCTTTTTAGGGTTAGGGGTTAGGTTTATAGGTATGGTGTGAATAGAGTTTTAGTTAGTCTTAGGGTTAGTTATAGATCAGTAATGGTTAAGGTTAGGAAAAGGGTTTGGGTTAGGTATAAATCTAGTTACTAAAATCAATGGAAGTCAATGGACGGTCCCCATAAGGATACCAAAACACACTTGTGTGTGTGTGTGTGTGTGTGTGTGTGTGTGTGTGTGTGTGTGTGTGTGTGCGTGCGTGCGTGCGTGCGTGTGCGTGCGTGCGTGCGTGTGTGTGTGCCTTTGGGGAAGAAGGATTTGAGCTGATGCAGCTGTGTATATGTCGTTGTCAAGGATACTAGGAAATGAGCACGACAGCATTACTCTCAGAGTGCGTCGGTTTTAACACTTGAACTGCTCCTTCAACCCGACACTGTTTACATTCAGACTTTGACTTTTTCAAGGTCCCTCCGTCATGACATAAACATTTCTAGATACTTGCAGGTTTCTTTCATCTTTACATCAGTGCACAACTGCAGCTGTCACACTGCAGAAAGTTTGGAGTTTCAGGTCTGGATCAGTTCACAACTTATCCGGATTTGGTCGCCCCTCATGTAAATCATCTAGTGTGTGTCCTGTTATCTGGTTTTTCCATGTTTGGCGTGTCATTGAGAAGCAGCCTAATGGTGCGTTCACACCAGCCCAACCGTCAACGTCAGAAGCGGCAAGTTTACATGTAAAGTCTATGATGGAGTCCATCAGACAGAAGTCAACGGCTCTGCGTCACTTTGTGAGCGTTAGGAGCGTCAACTTTTCAAGCTTTTCTAGCGTTTCAGGCATTGACGCTTGAAAAGCTTTAAAAGCTCGAAACGCAGAAAGTTCAGCTAGCTGAACTTTTGACGCTCTTAACGCCCTTAAAGCGGCATGTTCACCAATCAGAGCGTCTCATCGTAGTGACGTACCTGAATGAAGCAGGGCGCGGGACAGACGGAAGTTGCTCTGGAAGCGAACCTCATTTATATGTAGCTCCTGGAGTAAATAAAGCCAAGCCACTGTCTCTATATGATCCGCCATCGCTCAGAACGTCCGATAACAAAGGAAGCCCCGCCTACGCACTCTTTTTAACGGTCAAGCATTACAAGCTTCAACGCCTATGCGCTCTAACTGGCAGGCGTTATGAGCTTCAACCTTCAAACGTCAAACTTGGAGCGTTATGAACGTGTGAACGCACCATAAAGAAGAAGGAAAAAGAATAAAGTGTCAGCAGCACCGTTAGCATGTTAGCTTATCATAGCATGGTGACTCTAAAATTCACTAATTACCATGTTAGGTCTAATTTCATTCAGCCAAATTTCCTACAAAACAAAAGATGTGGTTTTCATTTAAGGAAAAATGCAGCTTGTTTTATTTCATCGCGAGTTATTCAGGATTTTCCGGGCCAGTTGTCTATTCCAACAAACTACAGAAGTATTTTTTATTCTTTAACTGTAAACAAAGGCCTTAAACAGGATATGTTAATTTTTCCAGCTGCTGATGTTCATTTTGTCAGAACATGAATAAAGCCTTTATTAAAAGGGCATGAATGAGCGATGTTTTTGTCTGTGCTAAAGGAAAATCAGCATGCATTCCAATCATTCCTAGAGTTTTGTTTTTATGCATTTTATTACATTTTTCAATCATTCACAGTTTTGTGCTTTCAAACAAACAGAGTGACTCATCCAACTGCTTGAAACCTTCTAAAAGCACTTTTATTTTTAAAGTTTTTAAGTGTCAGAGTTTCTAATCCAAATAGTTAAAGTATTTTACACTGTTTAGCTTGTGCTGTCTAGAGAGAACACCAGACTTAAAAAGGCAATTTCATACAAATTTCAGGACTTTGTGGTTATTTCTTAAGTATTAACCAGTAATATGAAACATTTTATATCTGAAAAATGTCAGGAAACACTGATTCACAGACCTTTCAATTTGTCGGCGTTAAAATTTGGGTGGTTCCTGCTCATTCCATCAGGCTTCAGCTCAAACTTATTAATATTTATTATGTGAATTTGCTGGACTCTGATTCGTTAACAAATTAGCCTATGAGAGCAAGGTATACTGTTTCCTGCCCCGCTGTGCATGGCAACGTCAGACATCATGTCTTCCTGTTTGCTACGTCTTGTGCTACAGCTTTTAGCCAGCAGCATGCTAGGTGTGGTTTCAACTGCGGGAGCTGCCGAATACTAAGGAACAAAGGTGTTGTGACGAAACACATACAGGCCGTTCTGACTCGGGACAACTCGAGTGTTATCGCCAACCGGCGTAGTTTGAGAGATAAAAATTGAAAGAGAAGTTGTTGACCTGTTTTCACACCCACTATGAAGGTAAGAACACCTGTGGAGCTAAAATATTCAACAGAAACCTCAGAAAAAACTGTTTTTAATGGAAGGGCCTCTTTAAAGAGGCATGCTGCTCGCTAAAAGCTGTAGCATAAGAAGTAGCAAACAGGAAGCCCCAACGTCTGAGGTTGCCATGCGCAGCGGGGCAGGAAACAGTATACCTTGCTCTCATAGGGTAGTTTGTTAGCCAATCAGAGTCCAGCAAATTTGAATAATAAATATGAACGAGCTGCTACCGAAGCCTGACGGAACGAGCCAAATTTTAATGCAGACGGATTGAAAGGTCTGCTAATCAGTGTTTCCTGACATTTTTTAGATATAAAGTGTTTCATATTACTGTTGAATACTTAAGAAATAACCACAAAGTCCTGAAATTTGTATGAAATGGCCTCTTTAAGATCAACATGTGAAGATAAAGTTAGAAACAAAACCTCTGACTTTTACAATTTAGTTTAGCTAACATGTTTTGGAAAGCTGATATGAAAAAGTTCTGCCTGTTTTTAGGTCATAAAGTATAAAATCCAGGTCAGGAAGGGTGTTTCTTTATTACTGATTTACTTCATGCTGTTTACATCACCGTGTTTGAAATTGAGTCTGTAGTAACTGAAACCAGGTGTGTCGAGGGAATACACACGTATTTATTCAAAGCTGACATGATTGTGTGTGTGACTGCTCTTAAAACCAGGTGGCTGGCATTACTGCCCCCCCCCCCCCAAAAGTTTGTCCACTGTAGTTAATGGTCGTGTTGCAGAAATGCAGATTTTCTGATTTGAGTCGACCTTAACTGAAAGAGCTGAAGTCATTTAGGAGCCATTACAGAGATGGAGTTGATGCTTTTGGTAAATTATTCCTGTTAATGATCTTTCTTTCAGTCACATTTGGGTTTTATTTGCAACCTTTAAATAAAGAACATTAAAGCAATTTTATTCAAAGCAGGCCACTAAAATGAATTTAGTGTTGAGCAATTTTTCTTAATTCTTTCCATTTTTAATCATTTTTTATTGCAAAGTCGTTTGCAACAGCCTTCCTTAGTAAGAAGAAGCTCTTTAAAAAAGCATCTGTGGGAACATGAAATTCAAAGATGGGATGACTTACTTTAATCGTTTTCCAGTTTTAGTGATTTATTCTAAATTTTTCTCTAGTCTGTGATAATCTCTGAAAGATTAGCTGCTGCTGCAACAGCTGTTGTGTTTTTGGCTTTCTGTCCTTCTGCAACTGCACTGACTTGATTTAAAATGTTGGTTTAGTTTCTGTAATGGTCACCCATACTGCAAATATTACAATATGACTCTATTCTGTAGGAAATAAAATTTTTTATTTAAATTGCACCAGTTGAACTAAAGAGTAAAGAAGCTGAATAAATCCAGTACAGGAGATTTTTTATTAAATTAATTCTGTCCAGTCTGATTTCTTGACACACTGTGAAACAACAATCTGTCATTTCAGTTTCGAACATGTACTCCCCCCCCCTTTTTATGTTTTCGCTAAAGCAAGTTTACAAAGTAAATAAAATAAAATACTTACACGATTGAAATTACGTAATTCTGAGCTTCACTTTGTGATAACAAAATTTGCACAACAGCTGCAATTTGTTTTCATTAGTTACTGTGCTGTGAAGAGGATGACGATGGTTTTCTGTTTGTTATATGGACAATCAACTCAGTAGAATTCATATCAGTCCCTGGTACAATGTCCCTTTTAGGACATCCTCATACCAAAGAAACACAATCTCATGCTTTGGGAAAAACAGCCTCTGACATCAAACTCAACATCAAAAACATCAGATCTCAGGAGAAAAATCAGTCAGACGTCAGACAGAAGAACATCAGACAAAACAAACTCAGGCCAAACACTGGTTTAAATAAGCAAAGCTCTTCATGCTCAGTTATTTTTTATTTTACTTTTAATATGCATTAGTCAAACCTATAGCCATGTTTACCAGCCACCCTGTAAGATTTAGCTGCAGTGATTCAGGCTCACACTGTCTGTGTGTTTGGATCATCCCTTCATTTATTTTGTTGTTATTTGACCCTAAAGATAAGAAAATAATTCTGTTTAATCCCATGCAGTTGTTGTAAAAGTTTTCAGTGTATAAAAAAAACATCTGCATGAAACAGAAATGAGACTGATTTTAACTGTTAAACTGTTTTGAACTCTTTTAACTTTTAACAGCAAGAAAACCAAAACTTTTCTATTAAACTTTGCTCCTTCTCTCATTACAGAACAATGAACCAGGGCCTCCAGGGAATAAAGGGGCCAAAGGTCACAGAGGGCCAGAGGGCAAACCGGTAAGAATAGTATGAAACATTCTGAATGTTCACGTGTGTTGGCTTTGAACCGTTTTTTGCGAGTTGAAACACTGGAAAAAACATTTTACACAAATGATTCTCTTTTTAAACAATCAGAACATTTTCTCACATGGCTAGGATTTTTCTTGAAATTTGTTTTTAAGAACATACAGTAAAAATTGCCGTAATTTTTTAGGTCTTTTTTATGTTTGTCTGCCTTTGTGTTGTCAGCAGCTGTAGCGTGATGGAAGTGTTCATGCAACAGATGCATGCTGTATAACTTGAGATTATCCTGTTATCTGTCCCATCTTTCAGGAACACTGTGTGGGAACGTATTGAACTCTGGTTTAAATCTATAGTTAAAATATTAAAGTGAGTTTATGTGTAAAAGTTATTAATATTAAATATCTTACCTGTTGGCTCTTAGAATGACCTCAGTTTAGAGAAACAGAGATTAGTTCTGACCAAGCTAACCGTAAGTCACAGTGGAGACAAAGTAGATGACTGACATCTTAAAAAATCTTAGAAATGTCAAAGTGATTCATTCAAACTATATTTTATAATCTTTAACACCAATTTCAGTTTCACCTAGCAGTTATTGCGCAAGAAGGAGGACGTTAGCACCGCTAGTTATCGCTAAAGCAAATAATCATAGAATTCAATGTAAAAAAAATTTGTGTCATGTAACCCCTCCCTTCCACCGGACACGTCAGCAGCGCGTTACTGCAGCAGCACGTCATACGCAGCTGATAGATACTGCTGTAGTCAATAGAACCCTTTCCACCGCATCCGACAGCAGCACGAGTCGAACGTGTTTCAGGAGCGACATGTCACAGCAAATACGCGCCGGTTCTATTTTTTATGCGCTACGCGTCTGAAACGTGTCACAAGTTCAACATTTTGGAAAGGGGAAGACGTCTACCTTGAAGATTGAGGTTGAAAAACAGTTCTTACAACCTTGTTTGATTGAGCAGAGACAATAGCTGAACAATGGCACTCCACTACTGGGTTTTGTAGACCCCCACTGTAAACTTTTCCAAAACCGAAATACGCTCCTAGGGAGCAGCCCTCTGATCTTTAAATGTCCTTCATATTTTCATAAAAAGGACATAACATAAAACACAAACCTTTTTGAGCGTGATTTTGCTAATCTCGCGTGACTTCTTGCTCTTTCGGTTACGGTTGCTTCCCTGCTGCTTCGTGCCTCATACGCACCCGGTGGAAAGGGCCAAGCAGCAGAATACGCTAGCGAGACGTGCTGCTGCAGTAACGTGCCGCTGACGCATCCGGTGGAAAGGGATTTGATTTACTGCCAGGTAAGATAATAATTGTTCTTTACCTTTGCGCCAAACCTTAATTTAAACTAATCTAAATTGTCTGAACTGAAACCAAGAATAAAATGATCTTCCTTCAGTTTTTGGCCACAAATGAAGATTTTCTGAGCAGTAAAACCTTTAAAGATGTTAAAACCTTTAAATGGTGTTAAAATAGTGCTAATCTATGTTTAGAATGTTTCACCTTCCCATCTCAGCAACATTTTCTATAAACGCTAAACAATTTGTGTACTATTGGATTTGATGTCTAAGTCTTAGCCGTGGTGAACACAGAGTACAGAATTTGAGGTTTGGACTGTTTGTCAGGGCATGGCCTCTTTGAGTTATGGCTCAGTGTGCAGGGCACTTGCACAGTGTCACTGTTACCAGATAATTAAGTCAAAGTTTCAAATGAGTCATCTACAAAGCAATGGGAATATCACAGTGGTTCATCTGAGGAGTTTTTATGACACACTGCACTTATTTTTGGCTACTTTGAGATTACCATGTGTATTACGGCGTCTTTAGGACACACCTTAGATGAACTCTATCCTTTTCCTACTTCTTTTTTCTCCCCTTCTTTCTGCTTTTTTCCCATTTCCTTTCCCCACTTCTCTTCTGGCTTGACTCTCCTACATATTTTTGTATGAAGGGTTTGCGTCATGTGTTCTTGGGACAGTTTTTCTCTAAAATTAACAGCTGTCTCTTTTTTTCTCTGTCTTTCCCTTCTGTGTTTGTGTTTGCGTGTGCGTGTGCATGTATGGTTGATATCCTGGCGTGTTTGTCACAGAAAAGAATGCTCTTAAACTGAGGTTTAATGCGCTTAAAGCAAAACAGATGGTTTTCATGCAACTGAGTAGAAAAACAAAAAGCTGTTGCTGTGAACTTTTGGAAGATTCAAATGATGCTGAAACCTAATTGTGCTCACACATGTGTGTGGGTGTGGCTTGACTTACTGTGGGAATCAGATTTTTAGTCACAGGGGTAATGTTTTCTGAAGAAACCCATCCTTTTTTGTATTTCCAGTTCAAATATAAAAAGTTCTCTAGAATTGGTTCAGTAATCTTAAGGTCAATCCAGGCTCAGCAGACAAACATGAGCCTTTATAAAAATGAATCTTCTTCTCTTGTATTAATTTTTTTCTCTCTTTAGGGTCCTCCTGGCCCGCCTGGACCTCCAGGAACTGATGTAAGTATAAAAAGTCTGTCCATTTATTCCAACCTTGCCATCACTTCAGTCGTCACACCAGATGTCATAAGACCACACACTTAATATCCCCTTAAAGCTGCGCTACTTTTAAATCTGAAACCGATACTTTACGTTAAGTCCAAGCTCCACATTCAATTTCCTGAACTCTAAAACTCGTAGATGTTCACAGACTTCAGAATAAAATATCATCAGTCATGTTTACTTTTACTTTTGGAGCATTTCAAAGGACCAAAGACCGGCTGGTGTTTGGTGTTTGGTACTGTATGTGCTTTAGAAGTGCGTTACCGTATTTTACTCCACCTCTCTCCACAGGAATGTGAGATTCTGGATATCATCATGAAGCTCTGCTGTAAGTTAGAGGCTCAGCTATCGTCTACACTTAACCACCATTTAGTCAGAGTAATGAAGCCATGTGTACACTCCATGATGTTGCCCTTTTCACCTCGGTGACTTGAAGCCAAATGTGTAATTTAAAACCAAAGCAGGTCATTCAGGCCGTGTTGTGTTGTATTTTCATCTTCCCTGTTAAATAACTTTGACCTGTGTTTTTCTTTTCATCCTCTCCTTGTCACTTCCCAGCTTGTTGTGGTAAGTTTAGAGTCTTTTTCTACTTTGCACTCTGGAGCTGTTATGAGGTTTTTGCTTTGTTTACATGTGTGTGTTCTGCTTTGTTTTCAGAGTGCAAGTGTGCATCTTTGGACCTGGCGTTTATCGTGGACAGCTCAGAGAGTATCGGTGCCTCAAACTTCGCCCTCTCCAAGGACTTCATCATCACAGTTATTGACAGACTGATAAAAGACCACAAAGTCAATGTAAAGTCTTTCCCAAATATATCTTGAGTTTTGAAACTTGTCAGCATCGTTCCCATATTTTTGTATCTTTGCCCAGCCTCTGTGGGATGACAGTTGTCTGACTTTTTGTGGATTGAGTTGTTTACCTAAAACTCCTCTTGGGCTGTTTTTCAGAGGTGTTACAAAATGCTTGCCTCTAGTTCAGACCTCAAAATAGAAAATGTGAATGAAAGATATTGTTTTGACTTTCAGCTTGTGCTTTCATGTCTCTCCAATGACTTTCCTCTTCCAGTTTGGATGTTATTACTCAGAGTGGGTGGGACGCAGAATAAAACATATGTCTGCAGACATGACACACAGAGACCAAAACACAAACTTGCTGTTCTGTGTTTTTCTTTCCAGTTTTCTGTGGACCAGTCCTCCATCAGTGTACTCCAGTACAGTGGAGAGAAAGCCCAAGAAGCAGTAGAACTAACCACCAACATCACCGACTTTAAACTGTGAGTTTACACTCAATCAGCAAACATCCTGATTGTCTGCTGTGTGATTATCTAATTATTCAGTGTCTTTTCCGATGTGAAAACGAGTTGTGTAATCCATAAGTGCAAAATTCTGTGTGTTTTTATTGAATTTCTTCCCATTTTGTATGTGTGTGTATGCAGGGCAGTGAGAAACATGAAGTGGCTGGCCGAGGCCACTTACACAGGCGAGGCCCTTAGTGTAGCTTTACAATTATATCTTCGTAAAATGACCAAAGACAACAAAGTTGTTCTCGTTCTTACTGATGGACGTGCTGATACTCAAAGAGACACCAACCCTCTTGATGTACTCTGTAGGCATGGCCTTTCAGTGAGTCCGATACCTCCAGACAGCCACTGTAAATGTTCCCTTCACACACTTTAACCTGATCCTGACAATCTCTTGCATCGTCTCCAGGTGACTGGTATAGGAGTTATAGACTACTCAAGCCGCTCGCCCAACCCTGAGCAGCTTCAGGAACTTTCGTGTCCAAATGATCCCAATGCAGAAGAACCTATTATCCTCAATAACTTTGCAGAGCTGCTGGGAGACAGTTTCCTTCATAATGTCACAAACAGGATCTGTCAAGGTACAATTCAGCTCACACAGATTTCTTTTTGTTCATTTGTTGAACACGTCCAGTTAAACTTCTTGTTTTCTCTTACAGTGAAGAAATGTCCAGACTACAAATGTCCAAGTAAGTTTCGTTTGTATTTTAGAGCAACACTTGTATCAACACTAGTTTGAGTTTTGACAAAAGTTACTTTTTTTTCACAATGGAAAAAAAAAAGATGAAAAAAATCATCCGTTTTAATTTGCTTGTAATTGTAGAAATTCTTCCTCCGTTTCTGCCCTTCTGTTTCGGATTCATTGAAAGATGTTTTTTAAGTTTTTCTTTGTTTTTGCCTTCCAGTCGTTTTCAATGCAACTACAGATATTTTGGTGATGATGGACAGCTCAACCAGTGTGGGCCAGAAGAACTTTGAGACAAGCAAGACCTTTGTCAAACGCTTAGCCGAACGTTTCCTCACAGCACAGAAAGCAGAAAATGTCAAAGTCAGAGTGGGTGTGGCTCAGTATAGTCAGCGTCCCAGCATGGTGCATGAGATGATCGATAATTTAACCTTGGTGTCTTCTGCCATCGAAAAAGCAGCCTTCCAGAACGATGCCACAGATGTCTTAGAGGCGCTGTCATTTTCCATTGACAAGTTCAGCAGTCGTGGAGATTCATCTGGAGCTCGGAAGAAGCTGGTGCTTTTCTCTGATGGCAGGTCTCAGAAAATCACAGAGTCTGTCCTGGAGAAACGAGTTCGCGATGTGGACTCCAGTAGCATTGAGCTCTTCGTCATCTCAGCTGGCAGCCATGTCAACGAGGGCAACCTCATCCGGTTGGTGAGCAGGGGGCGGCGGGATGACACAGCCCACGCTCATCGCCACCTGTTCCGTGTCGCAGACTACCCCTCTCTGCTCCGTGGGGTCTTCTACCAAACCGTCTCCCGTAAGGTCTCTTTGACCTACCAGAGAACATAAGGACCAACATGTTTTTCATTTTTGTTTTAGACTCATTACGAATATTCATTATCACTCATTTACTACACACTGTCTTCATTAAAGTAAAAGGAAACGTCACAAAAATGATTGTGTGACAGAAAAATGTAAACTTACAAGACTCTTTTACTTTAAACTGATTCTCATCTCAGACTCAGCTCCACAACCTAGTAAATTTAATGGATACAAACCGTTACTTTTAGATATTGAGAGATAGTAAATATATGTATTTTCCTGCTTTTGAGGTACAATTTAGAGTAAAAGTGTCTCACTTCAAAACAGCAAACTTTGATCCTGGAGAGTCATTTGTAATGATCACATAATTCTAGATTGATGTCCTCTCTCAGGTGCTTCTCATTTCTCTCTCAAACTCAGCTTTAACTCTCTCGATCCATCTGGTGAGGGTTGATGGACACTTCCTTAAACGTCTCATCTCTCCAGGACCAGAGCTACTGCTGTTTCAGGTCTATTCTATACGTCTTTCCACTCTCTTACTTGATGTTGGATTTACAGTACACTAAATAAAGTGAACAACTAGGATACAGAAAACATACACTTCTCCCTGCACCACTATAAACAGAAGACTGACTGGTTTGTCACTTTAGTATTTGCTAACATAAAGTATGTTTAAAAAAGCTTATCGTATTATGACGTTTTACTGATCTGAGGGAACTTGCACTTAGCTGAAAGCTCTAACACACGAGGAAAAACAGGATATGGCATCAGGCAGACTGAAATAAATTGCACCGTTTCACCTGGCAGACAGCTGGACTCAACATGTGTGTCTGTGTGGGTATCTGTGTGTAATAAATACAAAAACATGTGAAACTATCCCAATAAAAGTTTTGCTAGAGTCAAATGCCTAAAGAACACCCTAGTAGAAGCCTGTTGTTAGTCTCTGGTGCATAGACACTTCATTCAAACAAAGAAACATGAACACACATGCACTTCTTCATCAGCAGTGTAGGAAACTACAATCAAGATTAAAAGTTAAAAGGACAAACTGAAGGAACTCATGAGCCAACACATACCTTTTACACCCCACAGGTGGGAATTTCACCTGATTTTTTGTAGCTCAGATAATTACTGAACTGTAGTTTCCATCTGTGGTGCTATTTTTCTCAGTGTATCAACTGCTCATGTATGTTGTTTGAGAAGATTTTTTTAACTAGGGACTAAATAATGTTGTAAGAGCTCCTACAATAAAGGTTGTTACACCAAAATATGTCTCTGACCACTTTTTTTTTTCTGTTGTTTGTAGCAGAATATACAGACCTGAATTGTGACATTAAAAGGCAGGGGGAAGAGTTAAAAACCAGTTTAGTTATAAAATAAAAGTTGGCAAGGCAGGACACAACAAGAAACCAAACTAATTGCTTCTACTGTTTTTGTTGTTTTACTTTTTAATTGTTTTTCAATTTTGGACTCAATATACAGCACTATGGATGATGTATTCCCCATAAAATGTGCTCTACAAATAAATTGGTATGGTATGGTATGGTATGGTATGGTACGGTACGGTACGGAACGATACGATACGATACGATACGATACGATACGATACGATACGATACGGTATGGTACGGTACGGTACGGTACGCTACGCTATGCTATGCTAAGCTATGCTATGCTAAGCTATGCTATGCTATGGTACAGAACTGTAATACAGGGAACCAGGAACACAACTGAGAAGATGACAGAAAGCTGAGGACTGAGGAGTGATTAGTGAATGATAGATGGGTGAGGATTTGCTGGGATAAATGGGTGAGAAACTGAGGAAAACGATGAATAAATAACACAAGGAATTAAACTGAACACTTGGGAATGTTTCAAATAAAAGATTGAAGAAAAGACTAAACACAAATGCATTAAAACCATGCCATTTATAAATGTAAAGCTTTGTTAATGCAAATGCACATTTAAATTTGTTAATTACTTGTTGAAATGGTCTTTCATTCCGTCTAACACTGTCCTGTTAAAATGTAAGTTTCCCAGTTTTTACACTTGTCTAAAGATTCTCGAGTATGTTCTACAAATCTTTAAACACTAACACATTGAATTTAGAGTACAATTTACAGTTATTTACAATTTAGAGTAAGATAAAAATTTATCTTTAATTCAACTTCTTTAGATATCAAGCCGTGGATTTGTGGGCTACTGTTTGACCGTGTGACTAACATCATGAAGATTTTTTTGCCACTGGTTATGGTTCATTCTTTTGCATCTCATAAGTCAATATTTCAAATATACACATTGAAAATGTCTATTAAAATCCGCTTTATAGTTACTTTACTGACTTTAAAAGCTCAAACGTCACCAAAAATTGAATAAATCCAAAATAAAAAGGTTCAACTAATCCATTTTTGTCAAAATCAACTGGTAATTTTGCAATTATCAAAACAGAGAAATGATGCTAAAGTTACTAAAAATTATGCTAAACCAAACGGCCTCATACTAAACAGCATCTGACCAGATGGCCTCAACCAAACAGCATCACACCAAACGGCCCTTTTACAAAACTGCATCATACCAAACGGAATTCTTTTTTTTTTTTTTTGGTCAACACAATTTATTGAACATTTTCAATTTTCTAATACACAAAACAAAAAATATGTATGCATATATTAGAATAATGACAATGTTAATGATAAAAATAAAAGAAAATCCTTCCGACAGATGATAAGAACAAAACAAAAACAACAACAACCCCCCCGACCCCCCTCCCAGAGGATGATAATAATATCTTGCATCGAGCTATAAGTGAGGTGAACGAGACAAATTTTCTTTGTTTAGTTGACAATTTCAACCCTGGTTTGGGAACACCAAATATGGCAATGTGAGGACACAATTCAATGTCATGTCCCAATATGTCTGAAATGATTGTGAAGTATAGCTTCCAGTAGGCTTTCAACCTTGGACAAGGCCAACACGTGTGTGTGTGATTGCAGGGAGATTGAGAGCATCTATCACATACGTCAGCAGTGCCTGGATATATCTTTGCAAGTCTGGTTTTACTGTAATGTGCTCTATGGACTGTTCTGAATTGTATTACTTGTAATCTTACACTAGATGAGCAAGACTTTATTTCCCGAAGCACTGCTGACCACAGATCTTCATCGAGAGTAATACCAAGTTCTGTCTCCCAGTCTGTTTTAATCCTGGCCAAGGCAGGTGGAGAATCCAGAGCGAGTAAGTCATACAAGAAAGATATATGGTGTTTAGATTTTTTCAACAGATGATGCATGAGGTCTATCTCAGAAGGAGGAGGTATGATCGGGAATAAAGGAGTATTGGATTTGAGAAAAGGACGAATTTGGAAATATCTGAATAGGTCTGACAGTTGAAGATTAAATTTAGAGCTCAGCTCTTCAAAACTAGAAAAAATTCCTTCTACATATAAATTTCCAATTTCAAACGGAATTCTACCAAATGGCGTCATACCAAATGGTATAATTTCAATAGGCATCAGGTTAAATGGCGTCAGATAATACAGACTCTGCTAAAATGGATAACAACCTAATTTTTCTAAAGCGTCAACAGCCGGTAGAGAAAATATTTAACACAATCAAGTTGCGAACACAACCATCCCAAGAGCCTTAAGAAGTTCAACTCATTCATTTAGTTTCTCATTGTTTCTTTTGCCACTACTGCGGTGAAATTAGTTTTAGGTTGAATATTCAACAGATATTCGCATCGTCTTCAGCAGCCTCTTGTTGCTCAGATTCACTTGGTACCGACTGCAGGTTACAGGTCGCTCATATCTGTTTACTCACAGCTCACTAAGCAACCATTAACAAATTACTAATTAATTGACATACAAAAATTTTAAATTCTACATCTTCTTTGGACCACATGTTTCCTGCCAATTCATCTGAGGATGTCCTAAACTGGACACCGTACAGCCTTTTTTGTATCATATTGATCATATCATATTGAATGAGAAACCTCTTTGGATCCAAGTAACTTATGCTTGTTAGTTTCTTTATTTTTACATTCACACTGCCCCTAATTGTCAACAAATATCTGGCGCTCAGTGCAGCGCTACATGAACACACACGTTCAGAGGCAGAAAATCTGGGATAACTTACTTAACTCCCACCCAGTGTCTTCCTCAAAGGCTGTGACTGAAACATCATGAAAGAGGAGGTGACCAAATTTGGACAAGTAAGTGGGGGGTGACATTTTTATTCAATACTCTAACTGTTTGTGAAGAGACCACAAGAATTCTGATTAAAAGGACTGAATCTCTCCAAAACGATTAACTTGCAGGAAAGATGATGACACATTTTGATTCTTCGGAAAAGGAAAAGTTTTGGAACCAAAACAGTGCAACACATTTCACACAGAGGGTAATGATATACTTCTCTGGTCTTCTATGTGGGCTTGTTGAAAGAGCCCTAAATCCTGGACTGATGAATCACAATAAATCTGGACAGGACTGAGCGACTTCGTTTCTGAAAAGTTTCTCCACTATTTTTTATTTTTTTATACTGGTGCACTGGAACTGTTTTTTTCTCCTACTAACTTAAACTAAATGTTCAGAACTCGTTTCCTGGCTGCCTTTTTGTCACCCGGTCTTAAACCTGCTTCACACTGAATAACAACCTCGGTATATTATAAGACAACTCAGCTTGAACCTGAATGATCCTTGGAGAGTCTTAGAGAGGTCATCAGGTGCAAATTAAGTCAAATCAAAGTTGATTTATGAATTAAATTTTGAAACAACCGTTGTTAACCAATGGACTTTACTGTGTTTAAAATTTAAACATTTAATAACAAAATTTCACTGAAAATACACACAATCTTAAAGCGCTTCTCAAAACCTATTCAAGCTCAAATTAAGAACACAGCAAGGCCCCATTATGTGTTCCGGAGTGTGATGGGTGTGAGCAGGCACAACACTAGAGGTTGTTGTGATTTATCGTCATGGTGACAGCGAGGTGTCTGTTGCACTTGTGGGTGTATGTGATGGTTCAAGTTCAAAAACATTAATTTATAAAGCACATTCAAGAATAACTGGTGTAGGTCTAAGTGCTTTACATAAAAAGGAAACACATAAGAAGAACACAGACAGAATAATGATACTCACCCCTCCTTTCCACCGCACGCGTCAGCTGCGCGTTACTGCAGCAGCACGTCATAAGAAGCTGATACATACCGCTGTAGTCAATAGAACCCTTTCCACCGCATCCGTCAGCAGCACGAGTCGAACGCGTCTCAGGAGCGACATCTCGCAGCAAATACTCGCCGGTTCTATTTTTTACGTGCTACGTGTCTGAAACGCGCCACAAGTTCGACATTTTGGAAAGAGGAAGACGTCTGGCTTGAAGATCGAGGTTGAAAAACTGTTTCTCACAACCTTGTTTGATTGAGGTGTGGTGAAGCAGAGACAACTGCTGAACAATGGTACTCCACTACAGGGTTTTGTAGACCCCCGATGTAAACTTTTCCAAAACCGAAATACGCTCCGAGGGAGCCCTCTGGATCTTTAAATGTCCTTCATATTTACATAAAGCGGACAGAATATAAAACACAAACCTTTTGGAGCCATGTTGTAGTTTTTTTCTGCTTGTTGTTGTGTATACGAACGAATTCACGCGTGATTTTGCTAATCTTGCGTGACTTTGTGCTCTTTCAATGACTGTTGCTTCCCTGCTGCTACGTGTCTGATACACACCCGGTGGAAAGGACCGAGCAGCAGAATACGCGAGCAAGACGTGCTGCTTCAGTAACGTGCTGCTGACTCATCCGGTGGAAAGGAGGGGTCAGGCTGTATTCACACCTGATAGTCCGGTGGACTCGGTTCGATTGGGGACCAAAATTGCAACATTGGCTACGTTTACATGCGCCAAATTTCCCCAATCTGATTAAAATCTTGGTCGATCTGATTTCCCAAATCCCTGTTTACATGGACACTAACTGAAATGATCTGATCATGCCATGAGTACACATGCACCAAGCACTCAATCAGGTTAAATGAGTTGAGCATGCGCACAGCGAGTTGTCTTTCCGGGGGAAGAAAAAAAAGTAAACAAACTCCGTCCTTTCTGCACGTCTTTCCCGCCCCATCGTGTGCTCGATCTGACTCACGTTATCCCCAATATGGACCTTCTGCGGGTGATTACCTTTATGTTTGGGTTTTTACTGGTCGCATTAACCAAGTTAGAGGCTGAATACATATTACTACTGCTCCTCCACCACAGGAGAGGAGAGCAGGATGACTGCACCAGCAGACCACTTCTGTTTACCTCCCGCTATGTTTCCTACTTGAGTCTGCGAAAGTGGAAAGACGTCACGCTGAAGTTGTACGCATGCGCAAAGGGCTCTTTTCACCCTTTCTTTCCGAATGGGTGTGTACATGCACGTCTATCCGAATGGAGATCGGACAAAACCACCCCTCTCGATCGGAAGTAAATTTCTTTCGGATCAGGCTGCATCGGATCAAAACATTCGGGTTGACATGTTTACATGACGTCTTTTTTATCCGATTGGGCGTTTATTCCGATTAAATGTGCCCATGTAAACTTAGCTATAGTTGCTGTTTTTAGTTGGTGTGGTTTGGATTCACTCTGCATTCTATGAACCGAACCAAATAACGTTTGGAGCATGTTACACCCTCGCCTTTTGGTGGCGCTGTAGAGTTTCTGCACTACTTTTTTTTGCCGCGGGAGAGTGAAACATAAATAAATTTGGAAAACTTGGAGTAGAAGCAGGTTCTGGTGGTTTGGGGATCTTTTGTGTTTGGCAAATGTACCAGATCAATATTCTGCAGCAATGAGCTCAGGATGAGCAGATAACAAGACAGAGGACTACACGAGACGGCTGCACAATATAGTCCACTTCCTGCTTTTGGTGCGGTCCCAGTGCGGTTGTGTTCACACATGCAATCGAACTGCACCAGAATTCGTTTCAATCGAACCGAGACCCACATTTTTAGGCGGACTCGAGTTCAATTGTTTGGTCTGAATCAGAGTTTGGTTGCCCGTTCAAACCTCCCCAAACAAACCGGGCTTTCCGTGCAAACGAACTAGAGTTCGGTTCAAGCGGACTAAACAGGGCTGGTGTGAATGCACCCTCAGTCTGTATTGAAGCTGGAGGGACATTGGGTTGGACTTCCAGTGAGTCCTGGAGTGATGAATGAGTTTAGAGTATTCTGTGGAGTTTGATCCAGACCAAGAGCACTCAAAAAAATGACTCATTAGATGAACTCATATGCGATGACAGTACATTTTTTGGGTGGAAAAACTGCCGTCAAATAATTTGAGTTCATCTAATGAGTCATTTTTTGAGTGAGGGAAATAAAAATCATATAACATAACAGATTAAAAAGACATGCTGTATCTGGTAAAATAATAATAATGATAACAATAATTGGGCTGTACGGTGGTGCAGTTGGTGGCACGGTTTCCTTGTAGCGAGA
Source organism: Pachypanchax playfairii (assembly GCA_006937955.1). NCBI lineage: Eukaryota > Metazoa > Chordata > Actinopteri > Cyprinodontiformes > Aplocheilidae > Pachypanchax > Pachypanchax playfairii. The sequence goes on from SSNP01000051.1 coordinate 3,280,811, forward strand.
AGGTCTTGAGTTCAAGACCAGGTCAAGTCCTTCCTGCATTTAGTTTGCATGTCCCTGTGAATCTGTGGGTTTTCACCGGGAGCTTTGGCTTCCTCCCACAGAGCAAAAAAATAAATAATATGAAACGTTAACTGGCAACAATAAGTCGTCCCTAGATGTAAGTGTGTGTGTGAGTGGTTGTCTGTTTCTTTCTAGAAACCTATCCAGGTGTGACCCTGCCTCCACCCATGACTGCTGAAGATAGAAACCAACTCCGTGATCCTGAACAGGAATAAACAGGTAAAGAAAATAGCCGAATAACAATAGTAATGTCAGAATGATTAAAACTTTCATGCAGACTTAAAAGCCAGTGAATATAAATATTTTTTGGCATAAATCCAATTAAGTGACTGTCAATAAAACATTTGTAAAAATGAGTTAATGGGAAAACCTGTATTAACAAAAAAATTTCAACTTCAGTTAAATATTTAACAATGACTTTATTCAACTGTAAACTAAAAAAGTTAAATAATCACCAGAACAGGTTCATCTAGTCATCCAAACAGGCAAATTCTGTGTATTAACATTAAATGTTGTATTTTAAGTAATATTTGACACAATATAAACATTAAATATGTTTGATCATTTTAATTGTCCAGCACTGGATAAACCTCCACATGTGTCCAGTGTGTTTCAGGAAACCTCCCACTGTGATGTAGAAACAGTTCTCCATGCAGCAGGTCACACTGATGAGATGCTGAGTGAAGACAAAACACTCCTCAATGTGCAGCAGGATGGTGTCACACACCTGAAATACAGTTTTGCATTATAGTAAAGTTACAACCATAATAGTTTTATGTCAATAACATTTCTTGAGACATTAAGGGCTTGTTTTGAGATGATAATGATTTAATTTCAGTGAAAACAATTAAAGAGGCCATTTCATACAAATTTCAGGACTTTGTGGTTATTTCTTAAGTATTAACCAGTAATATGAAACATTTTATATCTAAAAAACGTCAGGAAACACTGATTAACAGACTTTTCAATCTGTCTGCGTCAAAATTCGGCTGGTTCCATCAGGCTTCGTCAGCAGCTCGTTCATATTCATTATTCAAATTTGTTGGACTGTGATTGGCTAACAAACTAGCCTATGAGAGCAAGGTATACTGTTTCCTGCCCCGCTGTGCATGGCAACAGTATACATTCTCTCTTCCTGTTTGCTACGTCTTATTATTATTTTAGCCAGCAGCATGCTAGGCGTGGTTTCAACTGCAGGAGCTGCCGAATACTAACGAGCAAAGGAGTTGTTAGGAAACAAGTACCGGCCATTCGAACTCAGGAGAACTCGGGTGTTATCGCCACCTGCGTAGTTTGAGAGATAAAAACTGAAAGAGAAGTTGTTGACCTGTTTTCACACCCACTATGAAGGTAAGAACACCTGTGGAGCTAAAATATTCAACAGAAACCTCAGAAAAACCGTTTTTAATGGAAGGGCCTCTTTAACATTTTTAATTTTATCTTTTGTGTTTGGCAAAACCATGTATCAAGACAAGACAAATAAATAAGTCAATCATCAAACTGCAACCTAAAGTGTCATGGTGCCAAGTGCACGTGAACACCTTTATGCCTGAACGTGGTGTTTGTTATGGACAATCCATGATGAGCACACAAATCCAATAGCAAACCACCAATCAAGTTCAGATCTGTTGGGCCTTTCCTCCTAATCGTGCCTCTTCAGGTCTCACTGTCATTGAGCTTTGAAGTCCCCCAGTAGAATGAAGACCTCCTTGGAGGGAGTACTCTCCAGCATTCCCTCCAAGGACCCTAGAAAGGGTGGGTAGTCTGAACAACTATTTGGTGCATAAGTGCAAACAATAGCCAGCACCTGTCCCCCCACCCGAAGGCAGAGGGAGGCTACCCTCTCATTCATTCATTGGTGAACCCCAACGTACAGGCACCAAGATGGGGGGCTATTAAAATGCCCACTCCAGCTCAATGTCTCTCCCAAGGCAACTCCAGAGTGGAACATTGTCCACCCTCTCTCAAGGAGACTGGTTCCAGACCCAGAACTGTGTTTAGAGGTGAGTCTAACTACATCAAGTCAGAATTTCTCAGCCTCACACACCAGCCCTGGCTCCTTTCCCACCAGAGACATGATGTTCAACGTCCCAAGAGCTTGCTTCTGCAGCCGAGCATCGGTCCCCACCTCGGGCTGCTGCCCAGCTCACATTGCACCACTATGGCCCCTCCCGCATGGTGAGTCCATGGGAAGGGGGACCCATTTGCATCTTCGGGCTAAGCCCTGCCGGGCCCCATGGGTGTAGGCCCGGCCACCAGCTGCTCGCCAGCATGCCCCACCCCCAGGCCTGGCTCCAGAGGGTGGCCCCAGTGATCCGTGCCTGGGCAAGGGAACATGATGTCCAACTGTTTTTCTCATCATAAGGGTCTTTTAGCCTGGTCTTCATCTGATCCCTAGGACCTTTTTGCCATGGGAGACCCTACCAGGAGCATAAAGCTCCCGATAACAAAGCCCCCAGATCACTGGGACACACAAACTTTTCCACCACGATAAGGTTGCAGCCTGAGAAGAAGCATTTAGGAAGGAAGCTGTCCAGACTTGTCACAGTCCAGCTGGGTCATGTAGGTCACTGAGAGCAGAGTGGCATCATCATCATCCAGTGTGAAGAGGTGTCAAGAAATATACATGCGCAAATGATTTTTGGCATAGATGGAACGCCGTACATTAAATCCTTCAAACAACAATATGAAAGATTTGAACGTTCATCAGCAAAAATGTCCCAGCTCTATCATCTTTAAGTGCAACAGGTTTTTTAAGCTGTGAAACCCACTATTTCCAGCAAGTATCTGCCTGTTGAAGTGCCCTTGAGCAACATTTTGAGAGTACCAGCTCCAAATCCTGCAGTGTTGCAGCTGAGCTGACCTCTCACATTGTTGCAGAAGAATGACAAGAAATCTGTGTTGCAGAGATGAAACCTCAATCCCACAATTAAGATTTGTATTTACGCTTTCAGATTTATTCATATCTGCACAAATACAAGCTCGTCTTCTTCTCTGTTGCTCAGCGGGACATGTGTTTTTCATCAGGTTTTCAGACTGCTGGAGAATTTCAGGGGAACTGCCTCCGTTTCAGCTGCTCTCCAGCTTTTTTTCCCCTTTGATCCTGATTTCAGAGTTGCTGTGTTAATCTGGACTCGTGTGCACGTTCGTGCACTGTGTCTGCACCCCTTGATACGTCTCTTCCTGTGTCCAAGCTATTCTCTAAGTCAAAACTGCACTTATCAGATGTTTGGTTTAATTGTGTACATTACATGCGCCTGGGTGTGTCTGAGTGTTAATGCATGTTCCCTTGTTTGATTTATCTACAGCATGCCTCCTTGAGCTTATGATTTGCATCCATGTGGCTGGGTGTTTGTGTTTGAGGGGAAGTTCTTTGGAAATTTGTTTTGGCTGTTTTCCTTCGATTTCCTCTATACCCCACTTTTCTGAAGCTGTTGCGACTGGGCTGTTCAAACATCTTCAGACCTGAAAACAACCCTTTTCCAGTGAATTTCTTCAGTAATGGCATAAATCTGACACATGGACTTGATTGCAAATGTGCACAGTCTGTGTGTCTGTGAGATGCAGAGGGATAACTGCTCCCAGCTGCCTTGTCTGAACAGAAAGCACATCTGGAGAGAGAAAGGAGCAGAAGAGGAAGGTCAATGCTGATTTACCAGAGGTTAGCGGCGATGTCCTGATCTTTCAAACGTTGAGATGGAAAATGTCACTTTTGTATACAGACAATAACAGATACGAAAACCACCACAAATAACTTCAACAGCTGTGACTTTGTGCATCTTTATTGCTTAAAAATGGACGTGCTGCTTGAACATGGGAGTTTATTTACTTTATCTTTTCTCTCATTCTTTGACTTTGTGTGAGCTGCAACTTTAAACAATTTCGGACATCAGAATTTTCTGTGGAAGAGTGAGGAGGGAAAAGTGGGGGTTAAATTTACTGTAATGAGATGTTTGTAACTCTGGTACTGGTTCTGCAGAAATCCCCCCCAAGACTGAAATGCTTATTAGCTCCATGTGTTTTTTTTTTTTTTTTCATTTAAACAGGAGAAATAAAAAAGAAAGAGACTGTGTGTGAGAAGAAGAAACAGAGCCAGAGACTGGTTTGCTCTTTTTCTCTTTTTTTCTTGAGGAGGAAGGTCATTCCTGCTGTATGAGTCAGAGTTTTAAGAGAGACCAGAGCCCACCTCCACCCCCCACCAGAATCCCTCCACCATCCCACACTCACACAGTCATCCACCCATCCTTCTCTTTTAAGGAAAAAACCCTTCAGCAGCAGAGACAGAAGATCTTCACATCAATAACTCGGGTTCTCCTCTGTCTCAGCACTTCAGTTCGTCTCAGTTAAATATTCTTTAAAGTTTCTCCTCCAACTCTAAACTTTCAACACCTCTGAAGTTTTTTAACATTCATTCCAAACAAGAATACTCCCACACAGTTACAAATACAAAATGAGAATGTGAGAGCTCTCAGAGCCTCGGTGCATTCTGCAGTGGTTCTGGTTCTGACCTTTATGGAAGCGCAGCCCCCACAGATCAGCAGCTAAAATCCAGCTGCCATGTTCAGTCCAGTTTTAAGATCTTTTAGAATTGGGTTAAATAACAAATCTTCACATTTAAATGAGGGGATTTTAGGGGGGTTTAGTGAACCTGCTTTTTCAGTTAAAACATCTTCATCCTGATGGTCCAGCATTTTCAAATAGCATCATACTAGCTGGACCTGTGTTTTCTTATCATCACACTGTTACTGCAGCAGCAGCCCTGCATCCGTGATTAGCAATTAATGACATCAAACAAATTAAAAGTTCCAGTTAAGGATTTTATGTACAGTTGCACAAACACTGTAAATCCTGTAAAATTGGAGACCTCCCATTTTGTGTACAAACACTTGAACTTGTACAAATAGGTGAGCGGGTGACCTGAGCATCTACAGATGTATAAACATGGTGGGAAGACTCATGGTCAGGCTGTAAGTGTTTACATCGGTTGTAAACTCCACTCACTCGGCCCTCTAATTGCAAACAGACCACCAGAAACTGGAGAACATGTATGTGTGTTCATGGGGGATGTAAGTTTTCCAGCACTTCGCCCCCCTCCATCCTCTCCTCACATTTTTAGAATTAAGTGTAAGATGTATGTGCAGAGTAAAAGATGCATGTTCAGGCTGAAGGTGATGCCAAACAGACTTGTGGACTTCAGCCTCAGAAGGAGACTCCAACAAGCCGCATGATATCAGCGTTTGCGTTGCGTTGCGCGCGTCAGTTGGAGTAGTGAACGCGCGCGCACGCGGCTTCAAGTGGAGCTACGGCGCCCCCACGCGGATTGTAGATCCCACAGAGGTAAGTCGCGCGCACACGCGTGGGGGGGAGGGGGGGGGAGGGATCAGGGCTGGTTGCTGGGGCTGGACTGGGACAGGAGGGCGAGCGGACGGCTCTGCTGCGGGAACTAAACACGCATCCAGGACTTTCATTCCCACTTGTCCTGTACCCCATTTTTCCTTCTCGGCTTTTCATCCAGTGGAGATGAGGAGATAATCTACTGAAATCCAACTCAAGTTTTAAAGTTATCCAAGGTTCAGGTAAACTGCGCTATTACGCACAACCTAACAGCTTGACAGAATTGTTGCTTTCTTGCCTTTTCATTTTTCAATCACCTTCTATTTTCCCTCTCCCTTATTTTCTCTCACCCATCGGACAGTTGTGCTTTCTCAGTCAGTCCAAACTGCAGTTTGAGTTGGTTTCACAACTCCCAAGAAAAACCTCAAACATTTTCAGAGATTTTTGGTTCCGTCTGTTTTTGTGTTATCGGTCTTTGTCTGTTTTGTATGATGTGCTGTGGAGTAATGTTTGATAAATTCCTGTCCCGGTCTGGAAACTGAGAAAAGACTGGGAACATCTGCAGGAGCGACATCTGCAGTTCGGTATTTGTTCGCTAGAGGGAGCCATAGCAAAGCGCGAATAGAGAATCTCCGTTTGACTGAAACTCATTCTACAGTTTGTAGTTTTTAAGGAAAAAAAAAAAGTTGATTCTTTTATTTGCTTGTGAGTCGTTTTACAGCATTGGTTGATTGCTCAGTTTGATGTGAAGTGATGAGTTTGAGGGACATGAAAACAAGTAGATAATAATTAGAAATATTTGTTCTGCATCTGTAACCGCACGCTTTCAGAATCCCTGCATGTCTTAACTAATTGTTTTTATTATTGTTATTTTGGGGTTTTTTTCTGGACTGTTGCATAAAGTCAACAGAGCACACATCCAGTACTGTGAAAAAAGTATTTACACCCTTACAGGTTTCTTCTGTTTTTGGATCAAACTAAAATCTTTTAGATCAGCAGACAAAGATAACCAGCGTAAACACAACATGCAATTTTTAAATGATCATTTCATTTATTAAAACAAAAAGCTATTCAAACTAACATGGCACTATGTAATAAAGTAACTGACCCCTAAACCTAATAACTGGTCAGTAGCTTTGGCAGCAACAACTGCAGGCAAGTGTTTGGTTTTTGTTACAGAATTGTTTTAATTTAGCCACGTTGCAGGGCTTTTCAGCATGTGCAGCCTGTTTAAGGTCACACCACACATCTTAAACTCATTTAAAACCAGGCTTTTTTTCAAACAGTCAGAGATGGACTTACTAATATGCTTAACAAATACATTTCACAGCATTAAATATCCACAACAACAAACAGTTTAGATCTGATGATTATCTAACTGGCACATCCTTTAGGTTGTGACTCCACGCAGGCACATGAACAACAGTCAGACTCAGAACCAGCAGCTCCAAACCCAGAACATTTGTGCTGCTTGTTTTCAATCTGCATGTAGGATGATTTGGGTTTGTTCCTATAATTAAAATGGCAAGTGTTACAAAGTGAGCTATTGTTGGAAATTAACATCATCATTAACCCAGCTGTTCCATCACATGGACGTGATCTGGTTGAGCTTTGTGGAATCAGTTGACTTGAAACTTTTAATTTGAGGCCTGTTGCTGTTTATTTAGTTGAAAAGCCTCTTTTTGCTCCCACATGCAGGGAGACCAGGTTTATTCTGATGTCATCACATATAAAATATATAATTTTGCAGTCCCTTAAACAACAATACAGTTATGGGATTGACTTGAAACCAGATATTACAGTTGATTTAGCAACAAAATCAAATCATTTATTCTTATTTTGTTTCATTATTTTAAATCTAAGCACAATGACAGCTTTGTTTGACTCCTGCTATGTTTTCAAATCCTTTTAAATGTGTGCGGCAGCCATTTTCTTCATACAGCAACAGTGAGACATTTGTTTGTTAGACATTTAACTTGAAACAGATGCAAAATTCAGATGAAACGACACTCAGAATTCACTGATAATAAAGCAGTTTGGTGCTTATTTTAAAAGGCTTTTATTATTCTGTTTTTAGTACAAATTATCGTTTTTGTGGATGTTGCCAGTATGAATAACAAAATAGAGGAACAAGCCACTTTAGTTCAAGTGTGTCCTGCATCTGTTTGTCAAGACAGGAGAGGAGGAAGATGCTGGGGTTAGGAGTCGTCGTGTTCTGCCTACTTTTTGGAACCCTGACACATGCCGAGACAAAAGATTGCTCCAGTGAGTGTCGCATACTCTTCACAATCACAATGTCCAGACATCAAGAGCAATGACACAATTACCTTGTAACTTTTAAACGTGTTTGTTGGCGTGTTTCTTACAGATAAGAGAGAGTGTCCCATAGACGTATACTTCACCATAGACACGTCTGAGACCATCGCCCTGCAGGAGTCGCCTCCTGGAGCACTGGTGGAGAGCATCAAGGTTCTGCTTTTAATTTCAGCTATATTTTTCTCAGCCTACAGTTTGGATGGTCAGACATAAGCATGTTTCTTTCATTCATAATGATTCAGAGGCTGCAGAGATTTAATCCAGTGTGCTTGTAGTCTATGGAGGTTAGCTAGCTGGATATCCCTGTACCACAGTGTTGGTAGGGTTATTTTAGAAAGGTAGTAGATTACTTATTGAACGTGTAGTAAGTTTTTGGATTGCATCACCCCCAGTGAAAAAACATGCAAAACAGATATATGAAAATGTGCCGCTCAGCTGGGACCTAATATGCAAGTCGGGGTGCTACATACAGTTCAGTGTCTTGCCCAAGGACACTTTGACATGAGGTGATGGAAGCCAGGATTGATCAGCCAACTTTCTGATTGGAAGACAACCGCCCTTTCCACTGAGCCACAGCGGCTGCAGTTTGTATACTTTGTTATTTATTAAACAAAAACAAAGCCAACATGGAAAACCTGTGTGTGAAAAACTAAATCCACCTCATGATCCAGCAGCTTGAAGAACCTCCTGATGGTTGACTCAAAAACTGCACAGAAAAAAAAAAAAAAAAAAAAAAAAAAAAAAAAAAAAAAAAAAAAAAAATTGATGTACAGTGTACTGATACACTTGATGTATCAGCGTCGGAATTAAACTGGACTCCAAACTGTCCGCCTCCTTATATTTTTTTCCTTCTCTTTGAATTCTTGCTTGTATGTTCTCTCAATGTAAGTCGCTTTGGATAAAAGCGTCTGCTAAATGACAGTAGTAGTAGTAGTACAGTGTCTAAACCATCAACCCTCCACCATCATGCTTTAAAGAGGCAATTTCACACAAATTTCATGACTTTGTTGTTATTTCTTAAAGAGGCCCTTCCATTAGAAACGTTTTTTCTGAGGTTCCTGTTGAATATTTTAGCTCCACAGGTGTTCTTACCTTCATAGTGGGTATGAAAACAGATCAATAACTTCTCTTTCAGTTTTTATCTTTCAAACTCCTGCATAGTTTGAGAGATAAAAACTGAAATTTGGCTGGTTTCAAGCTGTAACTCATTAATATTCATTATTCGAATTTGCTGGACTCAGATTGGCTAACAAACTAGCCTATCAGAGCAAGGTATACTGTTTCTTGCCCCACTGCGCATGGTAACATCAGACGTTCTCGCTTCCTGTTTGCTACGTCTTATGCTACAGCTTTTAGCCAGCAGACTGCTAGGCGTGGTTTTAACCATATAGATTCAATAAATCACTAGACGCCTCGTCCAGCGCTGCAGCCTATTGGCGCTGTTGAGCCGTCGGCGGCCATCTTGAGTCCAGTACAGACTCCACTACTTTACAGTGTAATTACAGCAGACTGAAGAAATTCTGTCATGTTTTTTGCTATAAACAAGTGATTCAGTGTAATTTAAGATTAGTAGTGGTCTTAAAGGAGAACGCCCGTTTTTTGCAATTGGGGCCTTATTTATTCTGTGAGATGTTGTTTTACTCGTCATCAGTGGTACTTTTTTGCGATTCGGATTCGTCTCGGAGATTTTTGATTCACACGGCAAACACCTAAATGTCAATAAACGAGAGTCGGTTGGGCCTGCGTTCGCCGACCCTAAATCGGTTTAAAATCAGTTCAAATCCGTTATTTTTTTAATCTGGCCATTTAGATACTCTATTGTTTATTCCGTTCCAGTGCCATCTTGAATCCTGCGCTCATAGAAATGATAAACAAAGGAAGCTAAGCCACTGCACCAACAGAATGGGCACGCGGAGAGATGACGTCACTCTCCCGTAACTGTAAAAAATATCATTTCTATGAGCGCAGGATTCAAAATGGCACTGGAACGGAAAAAACAATAGAGTATCTAAATGGCCAGATTAAAAAAATAATGGATTTGAACTGATTTTAAACCGATTTAGGGTCGGCGAACGCAGGCCCAACCGACTCTCGTTTATTGGCTCGTTTAGGTGTTTGCCGTGTGAATCAAAAATCTCCGAGACGAATCCGAATCGCAAAAAAGTACCACTGATGACGAGTAAAACACATCTCACAGAATAAATAAGGCCCCAATTGCAAAAAACGGGCGTTCTCCTTTAAGTAGTATTTAGTAAAACACGACAAATATAACAGAGAAGCAGAAGTTATTAATCAGTTATTTTACTGAATATTTATATTATTATTATATGCAGTAAAATGAAATTAAAGCTGTTCCAAGTATCAGTGAAAAAAAGCAGTTTGAAAAAGACATATAAAAGATAAACATATAAAAATATTTGCAAAATATGTACAGAAAGTATATACAATATAAACTTGGAGGTGATGTGTGAGTATAAATACATGTTTCACAAGATGTAAGTTTTCTATCTTTATATTATAGAGCATTGCTAATTGATTAGAAATAGCTAAAATATTCAACAGAAACCTCAGAAAAAACATTTTTAATGGAAGGGCCTCTGAAATGGAAGTAAGTAGATTGAAAGTTATAACTTCATCCTCCATAATTTCTTCCGAAACTTTCCAGTTGTAATTACTTTTTCAGTAAATGTTTTTAAATAAATTCATGTGAGGGAGTGTAAAAGTCCAAATTTGAATCTTTATTTACCTTGATTTTTAACCCATAACAAGTAGTTCTAGTGCTAATTCTGAACCTGCAAACCAATTAAATGTAAAGTATAGGTAAAGCTTTGAAATGATGTTTCCTCCATGAGTGTGAATGTTACTTTTTGTGTTTTTATAACGTGTTGTATTTCCTATTTGCAGACATTCACTAAAGAGTTTGTTGACCTTTTAAAAGATGAAGAAATCAATAATGCCGTACAAATCAGATGGAATATCGGTGGACTACACTTCTCACAGGCTCAGAACACTTTCAGCCAAATTGTTGCCAAGGATATTTTCAAGCAGGTAAGTGACACACAAACACACAGATTTAATCTATTTACTTTCTTTCTCTCATGAGTCTAAAAATCCACCAGGTGTGGTGCTGTGAGAAAGTATTTACCCCCAAATTTCTTCTCTTTTCCTTTTTTTTGTCACACCAAAGTCTCTCAGATTTTCAAACATATTTTAATATTAGACAAAGAAAATCTGAGTAAAGAAAAAAATGCAGATTTAAATGAGAAGTTCATTAAAACAAATATCAAAACCAAGCTGGACTCATGAGAAACAGTCTGTCAGCTTTCACTCTGGAAAGTCTCACAAAGTAATTTTTAAGAATTTGGGACTCCAGTTCCTGGGACCTAAGAGACCCCTTATGGTGCCTGAAGGATATTGCAACTTAATTACTTGAAAATTGAGAGTTCTGCTTATAGAGAATTTCATTTCACTTCATGTTTATCTGGTTACACATTTCCTACCCAAACAACAAGCAAAACTAGTTTTTTTTTATTATTTTAAGGTCTTTTAATATTTCTTTTATAATAAGCTGGTGAATTACTGAAACATGTCTAATTGTTTACTCTTCCAGAATGTCGACAAAATAGTTTATTATGGAAAGGGCACCTTTACTGATTGTGCCCTCAAAGAAATGGCCAGAGAGATGTTGAAGGCACCCTCAGACCCCAAAGCTCTCCGTTTTGCTGTCGTCATCACTGATGGTCATGTGACTGGAAACCCATGCGGGGGTATTAAGGTGGCAGCCGATGAAGCTCGTGATAAGGGAATCCGAATATTTGTTGTAGCAGCATCGAAAATCATTGATGATACTGGGCTGAGGGAGATCGCCAGTTCGCCGGCTTCAGTTTACAGGGATGACTTCATGGCTGTGGATCTGAGCGGCGCGAAGCCGATATCACACACTCCAACCATCAAGCGCATTATTAAGACAATGGTAACACACAACGATACACTCAAACATTAACCCAGTTCCTGACCATGATGCTCATAGTTTGTTTCTTTTGTTTACAGAAACATTTGGCTTTTGTGGAGGTAAGATTGTATAATGAAACACAAACATCTGAATCAGACAGTCAAACTGTTGTTTTATCAACTCTAATGTTTCTCTTCATGTCAAACAAAACTAGTGTTACAATGTGACCAGCTGTCTGGAGACGAAGGGGCTTCCTGGTCCAAAAGGCCACAGAGGACAGAAAGTAAGTTTTCACAAACATTGATAGTATTTACATCACATACCGCCTGGTTCACTGTCACCAGAGAGCACTTGAAATTGTTGTTTGCAGGGTACTAAAGGAGACAACGGTGAAGCAGGACAAAAAGGACAACAAGGTCGCCCAGGAGACCCCGGCATTGAAGGTCCTATTGGTCAGCCTGGTACCAAAGTAAGACCATGGCACTAATGAATTCGGACAAAGTGCAGCATTATTTCAGTCTGTGTTTTGATACACTGATTTCTTTTTTACATTTTTCCTTCTCTGTAGGGTGAATCGGGTCAGAAAGGCGAGAAGGTGGGGCTTCATCTTAATTTTGGGTGGATCCAAATATCTTGTTTGGCATTATTTTATTTGCGTCGATCATTTCATTAAGACTAGCAGTGATTATTTACTGATCTTCTTTCTGAACACAGGGAGAGATGGGAACTCAGGGGAAAAAGGTAAGAGCTTTTTCATGTTGGTGATGTTTGTTCTTTATGATTTTGGGCGACAGCAGAAACTTTGTCTCCAACTGTTCTTGTTTTATTATTATTAGGGTGTGGCTGGGATTCCAGGACGTAACGGAACAGATGGACAAAAGGTAAAGTTTGACATGGAACCGTCCTTTCAGTGAGAGATTGTTCTGAAAATGACTCGCAGTCTTCTTTGTTCGATTCATTTCTTTTCATGAAATCTCCCTTTTAGGGTAAAATTGGACGGATTGGTGCTCCGGGCTGCAAAGGAGACCCAGGCGACAGAGTATGACACTGATAAGGATCTAAATCATCTGGATGATCTCCAGTGTAATGTCTTATGGTCTATTTATGGTCGCTGTTGAATGGTTTTCAGGGTCCAGATGGTCACCCAGGAGATGCTGGTGAACGTGGTCCTCCTGGATCTGATGGAGAAAAGGTAAGAATTCCCTTTCACCCTCAAAAACTCAATTCTTCATCCATTTAAGGTTTAACGCTGTTTCATTCTTTCTAGGGTGATCCTGGACGACCTGGAAGATCCGGTCCACCTGGAGATGCTGGACAGCCTGGACCACAGGTAAACTAATAAACTGGGAGTGGAATGTGTCCTTCACCAAGAAGTTAGAAACATGTTAGTGTCGGAGGTAAAAGGGTTAAACATTGATGTTTCATCTGCAGGGAGAGGACGGAAGTCAGGGATCACCAGGCCCTCCAGGAGATCGAGGAACTCAAGTGAGATGCCTGAAACAGAAAAATTCATTCAAACATAGACTCTTACACTGAACGGTTGATTTGTATGTTTTGTTTTTAGGGACGACCCGGTGAGCGGGGAAAACCAGGAGATGAAGTAAGAATACTTATTTCATTTTTAACCACATATTTTATCCACATGCACAATCTTACTGCTGTCTGATGACATCATTGACTGGTGTTTTTTAGGGGAGAAAAGGAGATGATGGGCCAAAAGGGGAACCGGGGCCAGTAGGTCCTAAAGGTGAAAAGGTACGAGCACCCTTGTTGCCAGTGCAACAAGTTTGAAAGATTCTAACTTTTCCTCCATATTGTATCCAAACAACCTTCAATATTACAACACAGGGGCTGCAAGGTGGTGCAGTTGGTAGAGCTGTTGCCTTGCAACAAGAAGGTCCTGGGTTTGATTCCAGGCTGATACCCTTCTGCATAGTTTGCATGTTCTCCCTGTGCATGCGTGGGTTTCCTCCCACAGTCCAAAAACATGCATGAGGTTAATTCGGGACTCTAAATTGTCCCTAAGTGTGAGTGTGTGGTTGTTTGTCTGTGTGTAGCCCTGTGATGGACAGGCGACCTGTCCAGGGTGTCCCCTGCCTCTCTCAGTCACCAGCTCTCTGCGATCCTGAACAGGAAGAAGCAGGTTCAGAGGATGGATGGATGGATGGATGGATGGATGGATGGATGGATGGATGGACTGAAGATTGGTCTAATTTGTTTTTTAGGGTGAAAACGGACCAGATGGACAGAGAGGAGTACCAGGTGAAGCAGGAAGAAAAGGGGCAAAGGTAGAAAAAACTCTCTTGTAATTGGAATTTAATAAAAAGAACAATAAATGACGCCACATGTTCAAAGTTTGGACACGTTCTCATTCAATTGAATGTGAAAGTGTCCAAACTTTTGACTGGTATTATACTCCAGTAGGTATAATACTGGTTCAGTTGCTGCATCTTTCTTTTATGTAAACAGGGCAACGATGGTTTACCAGGACCCAGAGGACCACCAGGAGAATCAGGAGTGCCTGGCAGAGATGTGGGTTAAAATTCACGTGTTGGAATCAAACCAATAAATCCTTTAAAGATAGTTGCTGCTTTAACACTGTTTGAACTTTAGGGTACCAAAGGTGACCCTGGAGATACTGGACCAGGGGGAGAACCTGGGCGTATTGGACCTAAAGTAAGTACCTGCGTGTTTGTGTCTTCATCTACGTAGTTGCATCACACTTGATCTGTTTCAAGTCGATTGCTGTTCCTGTTCATTATCGTGACTGTTTCAATTTTCTCTTCAGGGAGACCCTGGAAGACCTGGATTTAATTATCCTGGTGGAAGAGGAGAGTCGGTGTGAAACATGGTCATTGGTCTATTCAAATTTTCTAGCTCACATGACACACTTAGCCAACACAAATCCTGTTAATCCACAGGGTGAAAAAGGAGTGAAGGGTAGTCAAGGTGTTCGTGGAAGCAGAGGCGACTGTGGTCAAAAGGGAGACCCTGGAACTAAAGGATCACCAGGAGAGCCAGTAAGTACTTTTTGATAGGTAGTTAAAGTTTAGATCTTAATTAAGATAACTAATGAGTAAATTCTTGACTTTTAACAGGGTGAGCCAGGGTCTCAGGGGGAACCTGGGTCAAGAGGACCAAAGGGAGAACCTGGCAAGGACGTAAGTATACACAAGACTTCAAATAGAATTATCAGCTGATAAACTGAACAGTGGCAGAATCAGACTTACAGTGTTATTCTCATTCTACAGGGAGGTCCTGGCCCAGAGGGAGATCCTGGCCTCACTGTAGGAACATTTCATTTTATCCCACTCGTACCATTAAAATACAAACACAGAGCGGATGGGATGATATGATTCTATTATTTATGTCTCCTTCAGGAATGTGATGTTATGAACTATGTCAGAGAGACCTGTGGTTGCTGTGGTAAGTTTAGTTACCTCTAGACAATCATCTGAAAGTGCTATGTTTTAGTATTTGGTACATATGAATGTTTTTATCTCTAGACTGTGAGAAACGTTGTGGAGCCCTGGACATCGTCTTTGTTATTGATAGCTCAGAGTCTGTGGGTCTTACCAACTTCACCTTGGAGAAGAACTTTGTCATCAACACCATCAACAGACTGGGATCTTTTGCCAAAGACCCCAAGTCAGAGACAGGTTCAGTTGTCAAAGTGTAATTCCAAACATTTTTAGGATCATTGGCAGGTAAAGCAACACCTTAACATGGCTTTCTGTGTTCCCAGGCACAAGAGTTGGTGTTGTTCAGTACAGCCACAACGGGACCTTCCAGGCTATCAAGCTCAATGACTCTGGGATTAACTCACTGACTTCGTTTAAGGTTTCACAAACACAGACACAAATAAACACATATGTACTCATCACTTCTATTTATTTGTACTGTGCAGCACAGGCTGTTCTTTTGTCTATTTGGCCACATGTTTCTTAATTAATAAAAGCTGATCAGGTCTCTAGTCACATGCAGCAGAATGAAGTCTCATATATATGCAATGAAAACTAAATATTAACAGAGTAAACTTTTATAAGTGCCTTAATGTTATCATTTGTGCCAAAAGATGATAGACCTACCAATAAGGATTCATCTGGTTTGTTCAAAATGTGCCAAACTGAAACCAGCTATAAATGGATCCCATAAAGATAAATATTAAAAATGTTCATTGAAGACATTATAGCACTATATTGTATTTAGACTCTGTCCAGTAAACACTGTCTTCCTAACAAAGATGTATACTATATTGATATAACTGTTTCTTAAATTATAGCTGAAAATTGTCCCAAACAAATGGACCATTCCCTCTACACATTAACCTTTCATTCACAAATTACTCTTAGATTTTGAAATTAAAGTTTCAAGTTTATTTATTTATAAAGCACCAGTTCATGACAAGGTAATTTCAAGGCACTTTACAGTAATTAAACTGCTTTGACATGATTTACATGTAGATTAGAATGGACTGTTGCAGAAAGGACAGGAAAGTAGAAGTTGTTGTGGTATAGATCAGTTAAATTTGCTCTTTTAATTGGAAAAGAATTTAAAGGTGGGATATGGAACTCGGAACACAATAACAAAGCTCGTTAACACCCCCCCCCCACCCCACCCCCGCGTGTGCTCTGATGCTCAGGCTGAATATTCCTCACCAAACCCACTCTGATCCACATTCCGAATAAAATATCATGAGTCAGCTCACTAATCATGTTCTCCAGCCCCGCTGATCACACACTGATTCTGATAAAAGCAGCTCCTACCTGTTTGAAGCTCAGTCATCGATTCAGTCCGTGGCAAAGAGTTCACAGTTGCACCGCGGCTCCAAAACTTCCTGCAGTCCCTCTTAAGATCCTCTCTCCTCCTCACACACCATCCTGCACGCCCCACTTATCAAATAAAAATTTAAAAAGCAATCAAATCCTCTGTGGTGTGTCTTCCAGTCCAAAAAGTGGCCCGGAGTTCCTCAACTTCACCAACATGTAGCTCTGTGTTGTTTCCACACAGAACTTGCTCGTCACATGGGAAACCCCTATGGCAAGCAAATAAGGTATATAATCACCACATGTCCCCGGTGCTTCCAGCTGCTTGACCTGCAGACTCAACAGCACCAGCCTGGCTGTGCTGGAGTATTTACGGTATTAGGCAACACAAACTGGTGCCCGCTGCTCTGCCAGCTTTTGGCTGGTAGATGTAAACAAAATGCCAAGATCGTACCCGCCAAAATTAATATTTTATAATATCTTAGTTCAAATATAATTTTTAAAGGAAATGTTGTATTTTCATTCTACAACCCTCTAAACACCCCGTAGAGGCATTATTTTGTTAAAAATATAGCTTTTAATGAAAATGCTCCATATACCACCTTTAAGCTAGTTTGCTAAATTATAGCATTAAAATTTACGTCTTTCAGGAATATTCAAATGTCTTGGTTCTTTTTGCCATCCTTATACTGCATTTTTCTTTTTCTTTTTTCAGAATGTTTATCTGCCTTTGACTATTACATTAGTAAATGTTTACTTGAACTGTCAGTGCTAATATGCTAGCGGTGCTATCTCTGCAAGACACTGAAATGAAAATATTATAATTTTATTTCTTGAAAAAGAAGGGGGGGATGGTATGTATTCTAGACAAAAGTGAGATATCAGATTTAAAACACCAGCCTAATGTTAGAAAGACAGCACAGTTTAAATAACCTTTTGCTTGTTTTCTCAACATAGTTTAGTTTTTGAACAGTAAAAACCTTAGTCTTAAAAACTGGGATTGAAAAATATATTTATAAAATACTGTCAACTATTTTATCCCATTATTTTAAACAACATACAACCATAGCGCTCGTACTCTGCCCTCTGCTGTTCAGGATGCTGTAAAGAAGTTGGAGTGGATTGCAGGAGGAACGTGGACTCCATCAGCTCTGAAGTTTGCTTATGACAACCTGATCAGGGACAGCCGCAGAGCCAAAGCCAAGGTTACTGTTGTTGTTATTACTGATGGACGTTTTGACCCGAGAGATGACGACACCCTCCTCACCTACCTGTGCAAGTATGTCCGGTGCAGAATTTCTAGATTTGGTGCAAGACTTTGCTACAAAGGAGGGAAAACTTATTTCATTGCTTGTATTTGTGTTTGTGCGTACTGGCGCACGTGAACAGTGATCGCAGTGTCGATGTGAGTGCCATTGGTATCGGAGACATGTTTGAGCAGGTTGAGGAGAATGAGAGTTTGCGGAGCATCGCCTGTCAGAGAGATGGGAGAGTGATGGGAATGAAACGATTTGCAGACCTTGTGGCAGAAGAGTTTATTGACAAGATTGAGACTGTTCTCTGTCCGGGTAAACTCACACAAACATCATGCAGAACATGTTGATTTGGAGAACAAGCAAATTTCTACTCATGTCTCTTTTTCTAAATATTGTTATTTTTTCTATTTTAGAACCGATTATTGTATGTCCTGATCTGCCTTGTAAATCAGGTAAGATTTATTCTGACATATGATAAACTCCTTTATATTTATGTTG
Source organism: Pachypanchax playfairii (assembly GCA_006937955.1). Lineage (NCBI taxonomy): Eukaryota > Metazoa > Chordata > Actinopteri > Cyprinodontiformes > Aplocheilidae > Pachypanchax > Pachypanchax playfairii. The sequence goes on from SSNP01000051.1 coordinate 3,298,993, forward strand.
CTTCAACATTTAGGTCTAGGTACCACCTTTAAAAGGTCAGTAAGCTTCAATTGAAGTGATTTCAGACGTTGTTTAATGCTGTTGCAATATTTGAGTATGACTGAGTAAAAAGTAAAGTAACTTCTGTGATCTTTTTAAGAACTAAACTCAAATCAACAGCGCCAACGTAACTCCTCTGTTTCTGCGACGTTGATTTTGTGTGGAAACGCACATAAGGGTCGGACTTGGGTTGTGTGAAAACATCTAAAGACAGCTTGAAATTGGACTCGTTTTTGTGGCCATGGCACTGTTCAGTTCAGACAGCAGGCTTTTTACATATGTTTTCTAACAACAATACACCCTGAGCAGTTCCCTTGAAGCGTACTGACAGTTTTACACTAATTTTACTTAGTCATTTAGATGAATCTGTCAACACTTTATTTCACTTGCTCTGATGTCATTTAATGGGGTTTTAGGCTCCTTAACACCAAACAAACATATTAGGCCAACTCGCTGTACCTTCAGCATCATAATTGGCTGTCTTGATGCATGTGTGGGACCACGCCCACATTGTTGTTCCACCCACTTGTTGCAGGAGGGGGCATCTCTGTAGGGGAAGCCCCATCCCCTTGGAAGCTACTGGCTGAAGAAGGCAGTCCCTCATTGGTCCCCACCTCTTTGGAGGGTGTGGCCAGCCTGTTGAATGGCCTGAGCGAGCAGCAGTACGGGGTTGGCATAGCAACCATGGCATACACAGCCCAGAGAGCCAAATTCACCAAGGGAGTGGACAGGGAGCAGTGGACCAAGCTGTTCATCGACTCATTCAAATATGTCTACGGAGACATTATTGGAGACCCTGAGAAAGCCCTCGGACTTTGCTAGTGCTAACATGCTAACCATGCTACCTCGCCACTATGACCATAACTAATAAGCTTGCTTATGGGCACTCAGTAAATGGTGTTGATAATCTTATCATTCTTAAGTACACAGTTAGGCTAATGCAAACAAAACTGCATGACTCAAATGCTTGTTATGTTCAACTTAACCACTGAGAGCAAACGTGGCAGTTAAAAGCCAAAATGTGAATTTCTTCTGCTCACTAAATGTTTCTGAACGAACACATAAACAAACTTGTTAGTGACACATACATATCAATTCTTCCATCCAGCCTAGATGGAATATGGATGTAATTCGTTTGTTGCAGGCAGAGTCGACTGTAGAGGCGTTCATGTTCCAGTGACTTTGTGATGAATCCTCATTTCCACTGTGAATCACAAGCTCAATGAATCACTCAGACTTTAAAGAAAATATTCTTTTTTTCACTGTTTTTTGCACAGATCCATGGTTACGACCACTACTTGCATTCCAGAACAATTAATGCTGGTTAAATGTTATTACACCTGGAAAATATCTTATTTTTTTTATTACTACACAGTATTCTGTATATGAGTCAGAGGTTTGTGTATGTAAATGTTTGGTTGATTAACTTGTAACTGAAGGAAGTATTATACATTATTATTTTGGCTGGTGCATGTTTTCTTTTTCTTTTTTTCCAGCATGTGGTTTGGCTCGTAAAGTATGATGACTTGGGAGAAAAGACCACAATGTAGCTTTAACCAACTGGTATTTTACCAGCTCTGTGACTGCAACTGAATGATGTGTACTGGGTTGTTTGGTTTAAAATTCAAGTATTTTTAAAGGAAATAATAAATTGTTAGAGCATACCCAAACAGTTCTGTTTGATGAAGCCAATGCTGTTATTGTAATACTGAGAGAGTAAGATGGCTTGACCGCTGCAAGCATGTGTGGATTTAAAGCATGTTATTGTTTTCTTTTCATTCTTTTAAACATCTGATGTCCAGCTGTTGATCATTGAACTCTATCATATTTATGCATGTGTGTCTGTTTCAGATCCTGCTGTGGCTAGTTGTGTCCAGAGGCCAGTAGATCTGATCTTTATGTTGGATGGTTCTGAGAGGATGGGTCCAGAGAACTTCCGCAGGGTCATAGAGTTCATTGACAGGGTGGCTCACCGCCTCGTCCTGGCGAACAGCAATACAGATGAGAGAAATGCACGCCTGGCCTTGCTGCAGTACGGTAACTCCAGAGAACAAAGGGTGTTGTTCAGCCTCTCGTATGATCTCAACTTGATCACAGAAACGCTGGGAAACGCCACCTACATGGATTCATCTTCTGCTTTGGGCAGTGCCATCATCTATGCTGTCAACAATCTGGTGATCAAGGAGGTACTGTACATTTGGACTCATTTATTTTGCTTCTGTTGCTTCAGTGAATTCTAAACAACATAACTCTTAGTGTTTTGATTTCTGTCAGCAGTAAATCACTTTGTAGAAAGTCAAAATTCTTCCTCTTATTTGAACTCAAAATGAACTTTGTCATGACATGGTTGTTTATCCAGGATGCTGTTACTGTTATAATCTATAAACTGTAGTAAGTAGACACATAAGATCTCCTTCTTTTGTTAATATCCTCCTTACAGGTGCAACAATGTGGTATTTTGGGGGGCCAGAGCCTGCACACCACAGATGTGCAGCTGAAAGCCCTGCTACTTACCCACACATAACATTGTTTTTTTAAGAATCAAATTAAAAGTGAACCTTTTTACAAATCCTTTGCAAAGTCAGAACTGAGTATTACTCGTCCCTCATAGAGGAGAACAGGAACAATCCCAGGTTTCTGTTTAGTACTGTAGCCAGATTAATAAAAAACCCAACTTCTGTTGAACTGTGTATCCCTGTAACCCTCAGTAGTGATGACTTCATGGAATTCTTTACTAATAAAATAGATTCAATTAGAGAATAAATCATAATATCTAAGTGAGTTAACACAAATACATCTAAACCATCTACATGTATATTGGATCCTGTTCCAAGCAGACTCTTTCAAGAGGTTTTTCCATTGATTAACACATGGATATTGGACATGATCAATATGTCTTTAATGAATGGATATGGGCCTAAGGCTTTTAAGGTTGCTGTAATTAAATCTTTACTTAAGAAACCTGATTTTGATCCAGAATCTCCATGTAATTATTGACCTATATCCAATCTATCATTCATTTGAAAGTTTTCTAAATAAAAAAAAAAAAGACAGTTTCAAAACAATTATGCGCAGTGAATCTTTTTGAGAGAAAGTGGACATGTGTCTGTACTTGTCCTTTTAAATCTCAGTGCTGCATTTGATCATAAAATCCTATTAAAGAGGCTTGAATATGATATTGGGATTCAGGGAACTGCATTAAACTGATTTAAATCATATTTATCTGACATATTCCAGTTTGTTCATGTAAATAATTAATCTTCTTCATGTACCAGAGTCACTCAAGGAGTTCCTCAGGGTTCAGTGCTTGGACCAATCCTCTTTGCATATATATGCCACTACTTGGTAAAATAATTCTGCTGGACGTTTCTTCCTGCTAAAAAGGAGTCGTGTTCACTGTCACACTCCTCAGCATGTGAGCTTGTGTTGACTGATGATTCAACCCAATCAGCTGGTTCCTTATAGGAAGTATTTTATACAAGATCTTTATGTAAAGTGCCTTGAAATCTAATGCATTTTTATTTATAAAGATAAATAAAAATGAATTGAACTGAACATACAGCAGGAAAGTATGTGAATCAGTAAAGGTCAGCAGTAAAAGAAATAGTTGAGGATTATCACATTTTTTTAGTTAAAAAAAATCTCCCATTTGTTTACATAGAGGAAGCAAAACTTTAAAAAAATATTTGAACCAGCCACTAGGGAGGCACCTTTTTTATTTTACTTCATGGTTCAGTTTGGATGTCTAACAAATACACCATTAGTCAAAAGTTTGTGTACGTGTCAATCCTCCAGTTTGAACCATGTTACATCAGTGTGACACGTATATTCTCTTTAGAAATGTGGGTTTTGTTGACCTTTGGACAATTTAGGTGATTGGAAGAAGACTCTATTTTCTATATATATAAGCTTGAAAAAAACAGACATAAAGATCATATTTTAGATGACTAACAAGTGTTTTGTGGAATTTTTTGTAAGATAAATTCTAACAACACGATACAGCAATACACAAACAGGAAGACAAAAGGCCATTTCACAAGTCTTATGAATTATTTTCTTTGACATAATTTCTCCTAATTCTAACAGATTCCTTTAATACTGTTTGTAGACTCAACGTTTATCGAGACGCAATGCTGAGGTGGCTTTTGTATTCATCACCGACGGCCACACGTCCACTGAGCAGCTGGATGAGGGCGTGTCCGCCATGAAGAGGGCAGAAGGTGTTCCCACAGTGATCGCCTTAGGAAATGACTATGATGAGAGTGTGCTGAGAAAGGTGGCACTAGAGGATAGCTCAGCCATCTTTAAAGGAGAAGATTTCCCCGTACTGAGCAAACCTGCATTCTTTGAGCGTTTCATCCGCTGGATTTGCTAGTGGGGAACTACAGTGCTCTATGCCAGTGGAAACCAACCCTGTTGCTCAAGGTCCACAGTCCTGAATGCTTCCACACACCTGATTTAAACAAGTGGATCATTAACAGGCAGAAACTCTTGACATTCATAGAAGGTAACTGAATCATTTAAATCAGGTGAGCAGGTAAACAAAAGTTGCAGGACCTTGAGGACCGGAGTTGGGAGCCACTGCTCTACACTAAAAGAGTTCAAAGCAATTAAATGACAAGAACCAGCTCCTTTAGTGTACAACATGAACACACACGTACACACCTCTGTCATCATTATCATTCCTGGATATACAGCACTGACATGGTTACAGGCCCTGTTGCTGTGAATCAAAATCTGTTTACAAAAGCCAAGACAGCCTGTGCAGGATCGACACTTAGTATTCACACACACACACACACAGATCTGTAGTTGTTTGTGTTTTGTCAGCACGTCTAAGCCATAAGAATATGTTTCCCAAAGAAGATGTTCGCATAACCAAAAGTTTAGCAAATACAGTGTTGGTTTTATTTAGGTTTTCTTTTTTATTATCATTTTATTTTCTTATGATGCTAAGATTTTCACTCTTTTTTTCATGAACACACATAGACACTGTCTTAACGAAGTCACTACTTACATAAATGGTGCTAAAAAGCAACCTGTGGGGTTATGAAAACTTTCTCTTTACATTATATTTTCATGTTATCTTTGTATTTTGCTCAGTGCATAAAAGTATGTTAGACAAGTCTTCTCAGGAGGAAAAGATATTACACATAGATCTCAAACTTTTAATCACAGAGAAATCCAGAACAAATCCACAAATATACTGTATTACAGCAACAAACAAAAGAAAATGAAATCTGTACACAATAAGTTCAAATAAAGGCCAATGTTTGACCTCAAAATGTGGTTTGTTTTTGCAGGTCATATACTGTATGTGGTTTATTCACTTGTTTGGGATTCATAAAGAATAAAATGTAACTCAACTGCAAGCAAACACTGTAGTGAAAAATACATTTTCAAATATACACCAAGTACTTTTTGTGTTTTTACTGTGATATTTATCACTGATCTCTCATAATACTGTATGGAACTTAGAAACAATTTTAAGAAAATATTCTTAAATAAATTCTGAGATTCAGTGAAGGACATTCTGACAAAATCAAATCCATAAAGACAGATATCATGGGTCAAGGAGGAAACAACATGTAAACGCAGAACCATTTAAGGAAAACAAACACAATAGATTTGGAGAAAGGTATCTACACCAACAGGGTTTGTATTCCAACACATATGAAATTGGACCCCATTTTGTATCAATAACAGCTTTCACTCCTCTTTGATGGTTTTCCACAAGAGTGGCGAGAGAAGGCCTAACCCTAACCCTCCTCCAACAAACTTTACAGATTTCTCAGATTATCCTATAAACCCAAACTTCACTCTCTCTGCTTCATTATTCATTGTTAGTGTGATTTATACCACTTGGCACTTGACCAGGTGACGTGAGGTTTCCATACAGTTGCTTGACCAGGAAACCCCACTCCACAAAACTCTTACTGAACAGTTTTTGTAGAGTGGGGTTTCCAGTGGAAGGTTGAAACTCTCTGTGAATGGAACCAGCAGCATATTGGAGACTTTTATCATTCACTTTAGCGGTTATTGTGGGCTTTTATGTTGATTTGAAATCCCCAAAGATTTCCACTTTCTAATAGTACAACTTATAGTTAATGTCCCAAACTATGTTTTGGTGGTATACCATCTCAACAGCATGCTGTGGTTGTGTAGAAAGTGCTGTATAAATAAGTATGGTATGGTATGGTATGGTATGGTATGGTATGGTATGGTATGGTATGGTATGGTATATTTCCTAAACTCCTCCTGGTGACCTATATTGAATCCCAAATGGAAATTGCTTTATGATGGGCATAATACACCTGTGGGTACAGATCTGACAGACACACCTGAGTTAAACATTCAACAAGTTCAGCCAAATGTGTCCATATTGTGCATGAAGCCATGTGCAGCATCCAGATGTAAAGATACCCTGTAGGAACAATAAGTTTGCCAATGAAAGGGATACAAACCACAGATGTTAAGACTCAAAAGCTCCTAACCATGCACAGAGGGTTCCATCCCAAATCCAGCACCCCGAGGCTGTACATTAGCTGTAAAGAAGGAGGTCAAGGACTAGTGAGCGTAAGGGCTACCATCCAGAATGAAACATCCAAGATCCATAATGGCCCCAACCGATGACGTGCTCAGCAGGAACAGAGGATGCTGCAGGGACCATCATGGGAAGACAAGACCCTAAATGGGATTTACCACAGAACCTCAAAAAACCCACCAAGGACTAGAAAGTGCTGGACTGAAGGACAGCACAGAGGCTCATCACGGCAGCACAAGAGCAGGCCCTGAGTACCAGAGCAATAGAGACCCATATATACCAAACCAGACATGGCCCCAGGTGTAGGTTGTGCCAAGAGGCCCCTGAGACAATCCAGCACATAACTGTAGGACACAAGACGCTGGCAGGAAAAGCCTACATGGAGCACCATAACCAAGTTTCTGTCATAATTATAGGAACATCTATGCAGAGTATGGACTAGAAATCCCAAGGTCAAAGTGGGAAACACCTCTAAAGGTGTTAAAGAATGACTGAGCTAAGATCCTGTAGGACTTCTAGATACAGACTGACAGAATGGTAGTGGTGAACTGATCAGATATTGTGGTGGTGGACAAACAGCAGAGGAAAGGTGTGGTGGTTGACAAATCAGTACCAAGTGATTAGGCCTAATCAACCAATTAGTAAAAAAAATAATTAATTAAAATCTAAGGCACCAGCCAATTGGGTTGAATTGTTAATTCAGCGCAATCCCCCATCCTGAATAGGCACAATAGGCGACAGTGGAAAGGAACAACTCCCTTTTAACAGGAAGAAACCTCTAGCAGAACCCGGCTCAGGATGGGCGGCCTTCTGCCTTAGCCGACTGGGGTCTGAGCTGACAGGAAAGAGACACAGGCAAACACCGATGGATTTGGGCCAGTCGTCATGTCTATAGAAAAAGAAACTGTTAATGACAGCAATAACAATCAATACAAACATGGAGAGTAAAGAGAGACAGCAGAGTGAAGAAATGTGGTCAGTATGTCCCAGAGTCGGCGGCAGAACAGATATAATCGGGGGGCATTTAATATCAGTGAGGGGGCACAAAAAGCCGTTCAAGACCTAAATATCATGTAAATGCTTAATATGACTAACAGCCATCAATCAACACAGCACAACAGCACCAATTATCCTACAAACAACATTCTGCAAGATTCCGTTACGTACAAGCACACTGTGCAGCCAAACGGGGAGGCAACGTGCATGACAGGCTGCGTTTCTCCCTCCCCATCCCTCTTTCTCATACATCCCATAGACTTATAAAAAGCGAATGGTGACTCTAAATTTAAAAAATTCAGACAGACCAAAATATTCCAAATAGTGAAAGCCAATGCTGGCGCCATGAAGTGAATTGTGTGCATTTCTTACCTTTAAAAGAGTTGCAAACGGCGGCTGTTGATGCTAAACTTCCTGAGAACCGTGTCCTTCCACTCGGTTGTGCATTTTCTGGTCAAGTCTCTTTCAAACACCAGCTGAACCAACTGCGCCTTTCTTTTGTGGAGCATTGCGCGTCTGTGTTCGGAAAAGACGTTTCTCAGGGTGGAAAATGAGTTTTCACACATGGCGGTAGAAGCTCCAAACGTTAAAGCATGTTTGAAGGCAGTCAGTACAGTTGGCATGGCGGTGAGATGCATGTGGAACTTGAAGAGGAGTTTTTGTACAGTCCAGTTCTCGGTTGGCTGTGATTGTTTTTGCGAGCTGAAAAACTGTTTCGCAACCTCGTACTCCGTCTCTACAACAGGTGATCGTGACAAATCCATAATGTGCTTCACAGTCTTCGCGTCCAAAAATGTTTCACTTTCTGGGTTCAGTGCAACAAGCGCGCGGGCCATCTCTGAATTGCGCTCGCTGAATCTGTGGTCCATTTCTCCAAGTACTGAATCAATAGTGCTGTAGTACAGTCTCTTCAGTTCTGTTGGGCCAGTTGGCTGGCCTGCTTGTGGTGAGTGGGGTAGGGGGGGCACAATGACTCATTAGGGGGGGGCATGGCCCGCGAATGCCCCCCCATGACGCCGACCCCGGTATGTCCTCCGGCAGTCTAAACCTATAGCAGCATAACTAAAGGGAAAGCTCAGAAGAACCCAAGCTAACCCTGACTATAGGATTGTGCAAAAAGGAAAGTTTTAAGTCTATTCTTAAAGCTACACAAGGTGTCTGCCTCACGGATAAAAAGTGTAAGCTGGTTCCACAGGAGAGGAGCCTGATAACTAAAAGCTCTTCCTCCCATTCTACTTTTAGAAACTCTAGGAACTACAAGCAGACCTGCAGTCTGAGAGCGAAGTGCTCTGTTAGGAGCATATGGAACAATAAGATATTTAATATAAGCTGGAGCTTGGTCGTTCAAGGCCTTATACGTCAAAAGTAAAACCTTAAACTTTATTCTAGACCTTACAGGGAGCCAATGAAGTGATGCTAAAACAGGAGAAATATGATCTCTCCTTCTAACTCTCATCAGAACTCTGGCAGCAGTATTTTGGATCAGCTGGAGACCTTTAACAGCACTATTAGAACATCCTGATAATAATGAATTACAATAATCAAGTCTAGAAGTAATAAATGCATGAACTAAAGTTTCTGCATCACTTTGATTCAGAATGCTCCTAATTTTAGCAACATTACGCAGGTGGAAGTAACATGCTTTATATGAGAACTAAAGGACATGTCCTGGTCAAAGATAACACCCAGGTTCTTTACCTTCTTGTTGGAGGCCAAATTAATGCCATTTAACGTTGATGACTGACTACACAGCTTGTTCCTAAGGTTCTGGGGGCCAAAAGTCACAACCTCTTGTGTGGTGCCGAGAGTGGTTTATTGTTTAAACTGCACCTAAAAGTTTTGACATGCTGTATTAAACCACATGATGGAGAACTGGTGTTCTCTGGCCTTTAGGCTAACGGCACAGGCCTCTTGTACCATTTCTGTGTGAACCCAATGTGGATTAGGTTTTGGGAATTTTTACCTCTGCCAAGTATGTAGGTAATGTTTTCACCAGGGTTTGTTATTTGTCTGTCTGTTGGCAGGATAACTCAAAAATGTATGAATGGAATGGATGTGTCCTTATTTTTAGGTTTTAACATTTGATTCTTTCATTAAACTGTTACTTTTGTTACCTTTAACAACTGGGTCTGTGTTATATAATGTTACTTCCCTTTCCTGCCCTAGCCGGGTCATAAAACAAGTGACTGCAACATCAAGAAAAAGGAAGATGAGAAAATAAAGAAATACCAGGGGCTCAGAGACAATCTGGAGAAGATCTGGAAGGTGAAGGCATCAGTGGTGCCTGTGGTCATCAGCGCACTCCGGGCAGTAACCCCCCAAACTGGAGGAGTAACGACAGATGATCCCATGAAAAACATCCAACATCTCAGTCCAGAAGAGGGCAGTTCTGGGAACAGCAAAGATACTGCGCAAAACCCTCAAACTCCCAGGCCTCTGGTAGAGGAGCTGAGCTTGGAAGAAGGAGAGACTGCCAGCAGAGGGCAATGATGAGTTTTTATATAAACATACACTATATTACAAAAGTATTCACTCACCCATTCAAACGATCAGAATCAGCTGTCCTAATCACTTGGCCTGGCCACAGGTGTATAAAGTCAAGCACTCAGGCATGCAGACTGTGAAGCAAGACATTTGTGAAAGAATGGGCCACTCACTGGAGCTCAGTGAATTCCAGCGTGGAACTGTCATAAATATTCCACAGTCAACTGTCAGCTCTATTATAACAAAATGGAAGCATTTGGGAACAACAGCAACTCAGCCACGAAGTGGTAGGCCACGTAAAGTGACGCAGAGGGGTCAGCGGATGCTGAAGAGCATAGTGCAAAGAGGTCGCCGACTATCTGCACAGTCAATTGCTACAGAGCTACAAACTTCATGTGACCTTCAGATTAGCCCAAGTACAGTACGCAAAGAGCTTCATGGAATGGGTTTCCACGGCCGAGCAGCAGCAGCCAAGCCACACATCACCAAGTGCAATGTAAAGCGTCGGATGCAATGGTGTAAAGCACATCGCCACTGGCCTCTAAAGCAGTGGAGATGCGTTCTCTGGAGTGATGAACCACGCTTTTCCATTTGGCAATCTGATGGACGAGTCTGGGTTTGGAGGTTGCCAGGAGAACGGTACATTTCAGACTGCATTGTGCCGACTGTGAAATTTGGTGGAGGAGGAATTATGGTGTGGGGTTGTTTTTCAGGAGCTGGGCTCAGCCCCTTAGTTCCAGTGAAAGGAACTTTGAATGCTTCAGGATACCAAAGCATTTTGGACAATTCCATGCTCCCAACCTTGTGGGAACAGTTTAGAGTGGGCCTCTTCCTCTTCCAACATGACTGTGCACAAAGGTCCATAAAGACATGGATGACAGAGTCTGGTGTGGATGAACTTGATTGGCCTGCACAGAGTCCTGACCTGAACCCAATAGAACACCTTTGGGATGAATTGGAGCGGAGACTGAGAGCCGGGCCTTCTCGACCAACATCAGTGTGTGACCTCACCAATGCACTTTTGGAAGAATGGTCAAAAATCCCTATAAACACTCTCCTCAACCTTATGGACAGCCTTCCCAGAAGAGTTGAAGCTGTAATAGCTACAAAGGGTGGACCGACATCATATTGAACTCTATGGGTTAGGAATGGGATGGCACTTCAGTTCATAGTATGAGTAAAGGCAGGTGAGCAAATACTTTTGGTAATATAGTGTATATCATTATATGTCCATGGTTGAAACACAGATCCAACACCAGACTAATTAGACCTATAGAGACTGACTTCATACTTCAACCATGCTTAATTACTTCAACAAGACAATTAAATTCAAACTGTCAATAATAACATACAATTAGATAAATAACTTTAGACAGTGTAACTTACCCCCCTTCCAGATTATTTTCCCGCCCACACCCCGTTTTAAGAAACTGTTTACTCTTTGCTGGTATTAATGAATTATGGGAGTGATAACCGCTGCAGTATGTCCGGTTAGAACATAATAATGTCCCCATGAGGAATAACCAGGCCAATTTGTCCTTTAAATGTTTAATTCTTTGAATGAAAGTGGTTTCTGAAAACACAGATACAAACAGGAAATAAATAACTGTTTCACATGTAACTGTCTCGTTTGTGCAATGCTAATTAGCTGAGATCGCAACCTGCATAAAGTCAACTGCTACTACCGCTAGCAAGAATCTGCGCATATAGAAATAATATACAGTCGCTAATGAATCTTCACAGTTATTCACTTACTTGCTAATGCACGCACAAATCATGTTCTGACAACTTCAGGGAGAAACTCGAACTTATCCCGATACCTTCATCAAACGTAGTTGGGTCCTTGCTGTAGGTGGCCGAAAATGTGCCTAATCAAAACTAAACAATATCAATGAGCCTCGCCGCAAGAAGGTGCTGGAACTGCACAGATAGGAACAACCTGGCCTTTTAACAGAAACGTTTGAAATGTGGGGACCTTGGCACAAGTGGGGGCTGGGCGTGCTCTGGGCTTTGATTGACATGTTTCACAGAAAGCTGGAAAGCGAGAGTGATGTGTTCTCCGTTACATCAGATGGTGAAGGGTCATGCAGACTTCTTTTGTTCTTATACTGTTAATATGCAAATAAACCAATCGACAGCCTTAATGCAGAAAACTGGTTTAACTGCTTCTTTCTTGCCCACTGCTGAATTTTTTTTTTGAATGACTGATTGCTGTTTTTCCAAAACAAAGGCTGTAAACAAAAGAAGTCAGAGGGGCTGACTCTTCATTGATTTGATAATGAATCCTGCCGCTGATCACCGGTAAATGTAAATATTTGCAGCCAGAGTTTACGTGCAGTAACTCAGTTGCATCATATTGAATGCAGTTCACCATGGGATGACTGGACCACTAGTTATAGTAGCTACTCACAGCATGAACATTTTTGTGTCACACGGAGCATTGTGCCAATCGTCATTGTGTCCACATTACTGCGACTGCTGCAGACAGGACATCTTCTCCGTATAATCACTTGCTATTCAAACTCCAACTCTCTGCGGAGGTGGGGCCGAGACGCTGCTCTTTTTATATTCAGCAGTGGTAGAATCATGACGTCACGTTTAAAGAAAATAAAGTTTCAGCCAATAGCAATGCCTTATTCAAATTCAAGCAAAGTGTCATGTTTTAAACCTGAAGAGGGCGCTCCACTAACGTTTTTTTTATAAAATGAATAGTTTTATAAAATGTGCAAAAATACTTAAAAGCAGAACCAAGAAATGTAGGCAGGACTATTAAACACTCATTTATAGAGTTTATCCGCAAAAAAAGTTGATTTAGGGGTAAGTTGCACTTTTAGACCCTTTAAAATTTGTATTTTTCAAAGTAAAATTCAACTTTATTGTCAATTCTACCACACATACAAGACGAAAATCAAAATGTTTTTTCTCTCTGTTTCTGATGAAATATGAAAGAACAGAACTTGAGAAAATATAAAACTATATAAGTAAAATGGAAAGCCAGTATATTACTGTATAATCTGAACATCGGTGCAGATGGATAGGGCGCCACCTAGTGCAATGTCAGTTTGAATTATTCTGATCCAAAACTTACTCGTGTTTATTACTACTACTACTACTACTACTACTACTACTACTGTCATTTAGCAGACGCTTTTATCCAAAGCGACTTACATTGAGAGAACATACAAGCAAGAAATCAAAGAGAAGGAAACAATATAAGGAGGTGGACTGTTTGGAGTCCAGTTTAATTCGGACGCTGATACATCAAGTGCGTTTTTTTTTATTGCAGGATAAAATAAGATACCCGGCTGGTTTCTTTAAAATAACTAAATATGAAAATAGGCCACTTTTTTGACAAGCTCTTTGAACGGAACGGTTCCACAAAGTATTAAAAATCTCCATGCTATTTCATCTTCGGTATTTTGATCCCGTTCGGACGCCGTAGTTTTGTGACAGCAGTCGTAGCTTCGAGGAGGAATCAGCGCTTTCGACAGGTAAATCTAAGTTCTTTATATAATTCGTGATCTGCTGCTTTTATGCGGTTAAATGCATTTTGTTACAACATTTTTCAGCATTGCAAAAACATAAATGCAAAAACAGTTCTCAGATTTCAGAGTTTCTAAGTTCAAAGTTGAAACAAAGTCTGAAACAAACAGGCGGGCAAAAAGAAAATCAAAGAAAAACCTCAGAAATACTCAGTGATTGTTGCTTATCTATATTTGTTGTTACGAAATGCGCCAGTTTGAGAGCAGAGACATCATGCTGAAGAATTTAACTGCACTTGAAATAATTTGTGTGAGTGTGCGTGCATGCGCGTGCGTGTGTTAGGCTGTCATCATGGAGGACCAGCCTCTCTCAGCCCTCTGCACCCCTGCTCTGGTGGTGGATGTGGACAAAGTGAAGAGAAATGCTCAGAAGATGATCGAATGCTGTCAGAAACTGGGAGTCCAGCTGCGACCCCATATGAAGACCCACAAGACCCTGTACGGACTCTGGGTTTGACCTTTCATTCAGTCTGTAAGTGAAGGAGACTGACTCGCGCTGTGTTTGTGTTGGTCTGCAGTGAGTGTGCTGATATAATGACTGCTGGATCACGACAGTGCATCGTGGTCTCCACCCTGGCGGAGGCCTGTTTCTATGCTGACCATGGATTTGATGACATCCTCTATGCTTACTCACTTCCTTTTGACAAGGTTCTCTCAGTTCACACCAGAGCTGTGCTTCTCTGGTCTTTTACATGCCATTATTATGAAGAATGTTGTAAGGAAAAGGGGAAACTCTCTTTCCTTCTTCAAGAGTAACGCTGGTGGAATAACTGATAAGTTACACGTGTATCTTTAGGTGGAGCGTTGTGCAGCCCTGTCAGAGAGGTTGGATCTCTTCCAGATTCTGTTGGATCACCCTGATGCGCTAGAGCAGCTCCGAAAGAGGCCCCTTAAAGAAGGTCGCCAGTGGCACGTCTGGCTGAAACTTGATTGTGGCAACGGGAGAGGTAAACGTGCTGGAAAACCGAGCCGATCAGCAGCTTCCGAGCCTCCTGCTGATCAGGTGTTTGCTTTGTATCATAGCTGGTGTCTTACACTCAGAGCCTGAGGCGCTCAGATTGGCCCAGGCCATCAACGAGACGGAGGGCGTGGAGCTAACAGGTGTGTACGCCCACTGTGGAAACACCTACAACTGCAGAGGACAGGAGCAAGTACAGGCTGTGGCCCAAGAAACAACCGGCTGTGTGCTGCAGTTCATGGAAAAGTGAGAAGAAGAAAAAATATACCGATAAAAGCAAATAAAGAAATTAGAGTAATTGCTATTGGTCTTCTTCTTGCAGACTGAAGGCGGGAGGTATCACCTGTAAGTCCAGCATCGGCTCCACCCCTTCCTGTAGTCTTCCAGTAGAAGACATGTCAAAGCTGAGTGAGGTGCATCCTGGGAATTATGTCTTCTATGGTGTGTTATTCTTATTGTATTTGTTTTTAGGTTGTTCTGCGGTTAATATACAGTGATAATTTTCTGGGTTTTGGTGGTTTTAGACGTGCAGCAGTCTGGGATCGGCTCATGTAGTCTGGAGGACGTGGCTGTGAGGGTTCTGACAAGAGTCATTGGACACTGTCCACAGAGGAACCAGCTGCTGATCGACTGTGGATGGAGTGGACTCAGGTACCTTCATGAATATGTTGTAATGTTCTAGACAACAGGAAGTAATCTAAGTCCTGGTGTCAGAGGAAACATGTAAAGTAACAGTTTTTCACATTGTTGTTTGTTCCACTCAGTTTGGACGGAGCTGGAAAACTTCCCACTGGATACGCTGTGATCGAAGGGCATCCAAACCTCAAGTAAAACTCTGTCTTTCTTCTCAGTCATGAAACTGAACTCAAGTGTAACTGAACTTCTGATGCGCGGCGTCTCCCTCCAGGTTGTTGTCGATGACTCAGGAGCACGGGAGAGTGGAGCCCATCTCAGGTCAACTGGACTACAGCCAGTTCGCTCTGGGCACTTTGCTTAGACTGATCCCCTACCATGTTAGTACTGTCTTATATGATCTATAAGAACCAGCGATTTAAAGAGACTGTGAGAATAAAAAGCTCATTAGCTTATCGTTTAGTTTCTTCCTCTTCAGGATCTCCTGCACATTTGCAGAGATGCACAAACTTGATGAAGTCTGCAATAAATCCTCCACACTGTTACTTTAAATGTGCTGATGTTTTACAGTGTTGCTCTTCTGTCTTACAATCTGTTTTTATCATTATAATTTCAGTCGTGTGCAACAGCCGCGATGCATCCTGTTTACCACGTGCACTCTGAGGGTCGTCTGCTGGGGACGTGGACGCCCACTCGTGGGTGGTGAACACCACCTCTTCACTTCTGCTTTAAATCTTTAAAGGAAGATTCCTCTGCAGGATATCTGCAGCTGCTTTGACTTTAAATTGTAAAAAAAAAAAAAAAAAGAATATTAGAGAATATCATTCCAGATAATGTGAAAAATCCAAATAGATTTTTAACTGTGTTTCCTGTATCTTTCTTTTAATTCACTTTTTAAAGTTACAGAGTTGGCAGCCGTTTTCACTTCATGTTAAATGTAAAGAACTCAAGGAAGGTTTAATGTCTTAAATAAAGAAGTCTGTAGTCCTCTGAATATTTTGTCATGATCATTTTTCTGTAAACTTCAGACACTGAATAGATTTAAAACTTTGGAAACATGCAAATCCCAAATATTATATATCAGATCCTACAAAACGTGTGTAATATGATACTTTTTGCAATATTTGCACAAGATTGAGAGATGGTGAGTTGTAGTTTTTACTCCTTTTCAAACATAAAATGTAAATATGATGCAGGTGAAGCATGTTTCAAATAAAACAAAATCTAAAGAATAATAAGACGAATTTGCTAGATTTGATTTTGCCATTTGACGTCATGCAATGTCCGTAGCATTGAATTTTGGGAAATGTAGTTTCAACCAAAAGCTGCGTTCTAATTGGCTGCTACGTGACCTTTCACTGGTCACGTGGTTTAAAATCTACAGCAGGATGGCGCGGAAATTTGTCACACCGCAACACAACTAAACTCATGTTGTTTTAAAGTTTTGTTTACTTTTTGTAACATATTTAAAGTTCAGCGAATCTGACTGTGACGTTTCAAGTAAGTTGTATTTACTGTTTGAAGCTTCTTGTCACACCGACTCGGTTTAGAGACGGTAAATAAACCCGTTCTAAGTGATGTGTGTCGTGTCTGTCCAGAGATGAGCGTGTTGGAGGTGAAGTTCGTCGGTGATGGAGATGTTTTGGAGCACATCGTGGATAAACAGGAAGGTAGAAGAACTCCCGATTCATCGCTGTTTAATGAGCAGATCTGGTTCCTCGGTGTGTCGCTGACCGTCTGGGTGTTTGTGGTGATTTTACAAGGTGTTCCGAGCAGCGCTGGATCCGTTCAGAAGATCATCAAGTTTAAGAGCCCAGCTGGACAGAAAGAGCACGATCAACATCCGCCCGAGGATGAGGAGGGAGTTTTTGATGAGCAGAATTATGTACAAGCCTTAGGAACAGAAAACACTGAAGGTATCACACACATCTGCGTTCAGATACGTGTGTGAAATGATTTGAAGTGATAAAATCACCTTCAGCTCCCAGTCTGAAGCTTTTAGTAAGATTGTTTTCATTTCAGAAGATGAGGAGAATCTGTTCAGGGTGGCTGGTTCCTCCATTTTCACCTTCCAGAGAGTCAAACGAGGCCACAGCATGGCCCAGACCGGTGAGTCTAACCCGAACCCTCCAGCTTCTGCTCGCATCAAACTTCCTCTACAGCTGCATTCAGCAAAGCCTTGTTCCTTTGTGTTACAGCAAGCGAGCTGGCTCGCACTCCTGGGAAAAGTGTCAGCTTCACGTCCGACGTTGAACCCTCAACCCCGACTCGAACAACCCGCAGTGAGTCCGCCAAACCTCCAAACCTCAGTCCTGTATTTATGTTTAAGTCTCTGATTCTTGTTTGTTTGTCTCCGTTTAGACCACAAAGCTAAAACCAGGACACCACAGGGGGTAAGAAAACTCTTCTTCTGGTGAGAAATTTCAGTCGCTTCAGTCTCAGTTCTGCTGTTTGTAATATCATTATTATCTGAAACAGAAGAAGAAGGTCCAGTTTGTCTCCACGACACCACACAGACTCAGGAAGAGACTTACAGGTAAGTCTCACCTGATGTCACTCTATACAACCACTGCATTAGAAGTCATTTGGGTTTTCATGATTATTTTCAGCGCCAAGTCTTCGGTCAGACAGCGACAGCGAGCTCTCGCCCTCTGACTCTGGGGAGGAAGAGGAGGAGGAGGAGGAAGATGAGCAGCATCGGCTCGAAGAAGATCAGAAAGGAAAGAAGGACGAGAAAGTGAACGCAAAAAAGTCAAGAACTCCCAATAAAGTGTCTGCGGCTCAGAACAAGACTCCTGCCAAGAGGAGCAGGACCACAGCAGAACCCCTGAACCAGCCCACCATGATCGAGGAGTATTTCGAGGCTCACGGCAGCTCCAAAGTCCTGACGTCAGACCGGACCCTGGAGCGTTTACACACCCCTAAACTCGACAGGGTTTGTAAATTACAGCCTGTTATAAAGATGATAAATTAAATTCAATCTAAATGTTTTTGTTTTGTTTTGGCAGGAAACTTTGTCTCGTTTTTTAGACGGTAAAACTTCTTGTTATTCGAAGGAGATCCAGCAGCTGCACGACAAACACAGGAAGCACTTTAACAAGTGGATGTTACAGTTACAGTAAGTGTGGCTGCACCTTTTCACCCACATGTTCACGCTGATGTGTCTGAAACTGCAGGTGTGTGTTTGTTAGGCTGGGATTCAGCGTTCTGGTTTACGGTTTGGGCAGCAAAAAGGATTTACTGGAAGACTTCAGGGTGTCTCACCTGTCACAAGAGATCCACCTCGTGGTCAACGGGTTTTTCCCCTCCATTACTCTGAAATCGGTTGGTATTTAGAAGAACACTCACACATTTTCATCACCTTTCCCATGACCACGTGGTTTTGTTTGTTGCAGATACTGAATGCTCTCACGTGTGAGGTTCTGGACCACGAGGGAAGTTTCCGGACGCCGTCGGATCAGATCCAGTTCATCTCTCAGACCCTCAGAGACAGTAAGTGTGTGTGATGTTTCTCGCTTTGCTTATTTAAATGTGTGTGTTTTACATCTCCCTCTGCGTCCCTGCAGAGTCGGACCTTCATGTGTATTTAATAATCCATAATATCGACGGGCCGATGCTGCGAGGAGAGAAGACCCAGAGTTCACTGGGGCAGCTGGCGTCCTTACCCAACCTGCACGTAGTGGCTTCTATAGACCACATCAACGCTCCGTTAGGTGGGTGTTGGCCGGAGCGCGAGCGGCAGCGTGAGCGTTACTGAAGGTTTCTTCTGTGTTTCCAGTGTGGGACCAGTTCAAGCAGAGTCAGTTTAACTGGCTGTGGTGGGAGTGTGTGACGTTCAAGCACTACACGGAGGAGACGTCGTATGAAAACTCGCTTCTGGTGCAGCAGACTGGCGCTCTCGCTCTGTCGTCCCTCACACACGTGCTGCGCAGCTTGACTCCCAATGCACGGTACGTGTTGGTCTGATTATACTCACAGGATAAAGTAGGTACTAAAACTCTGGAGTAAAAAGAAAGATGTGCCTCCTTCTTACCATTAAAATACATCTCAGATGAGCTAAAACATCAAAATGTTTCCTTTAAAACTGGTAGAAGCAAAAAAATCTCCACCAGTTTGACGTAAACACAAATTCAAAGATTGTGTTTGTACTCGGCTTTAAGGTAAAAACGTACTTTATATCTGTGAGTTTTATTAGGGGTCCCGGGCCCCTCTGCGGATGAATGCATGTAGCTGTGTGTGATCACAAACACGCATGTTCCATCTATTGTCATACACAAATAATCTGGGCCCAAGAAAAGAACCTGGAAGTTTTAGCTGAAGCACTACAAACAAACATCCCTCCATGGAAACGAAGGGGGCGTCGTCCCGAGCGTCTCCGCCTTCCTTCTAGGTGTCGCTTCTTTCTCATCGAGTTTGTGGGAATTTATTTTTTATTCTCTACGTGTTCTTTGGTGGAGAAAAAAATCCAGATGAAAGGACTGAATCAGTGATGTTTATCCAAAGGGTTTTAATTAGAATCCTCAGATGTGGATGAAATGAATGTAGGACTGTTTTTCTAGTTTTCGCTTGATTTTGACATGTTTCATGTGCATATTGCTGCTCATCTAAGGCTCCAGGTTTATTAAGTTTGACGCCCTAATAATGATCAGGTGACTTTTTAATTCATTTGTTTTTTGCAGAGGAATCTTCAAACTGTTGGTGAAATTTAAGTTAGAAAACAAAGACAATCCCTCGTATGCAGGTATCCAAACGTCGGCTCCTCCTGTTGAACTCTGTAGTTTTGGTATGACGCTGAGCAGCTGTAAACTTTTTCTGTGCAACACGCAGGGTTGTCATTCCAGGATTTCTACCAGCGTTGTCGAGAGGCGTTCTTGGTGAACTCTGATCTCACTCTGAGGACTCAGCTGACCGAGTTCAGAGACCACAAACTGATTCGAACACGCAAAGTGAGCTTCGCTTCAGATTTAAAGCTGTTTGTAAACCCTGGTGTCGATCCCTCCTTTATCCTGCTCTCTCTCATGTTCCTACAGGGAGCAGACGGAGTAGAGTACCTGATCGTTGCCGTGGATACGAGCACGTTGATGGACTTCCTGGAGAATGAAGAGGATGAATGAAAGACTCGAGACCTGTCTTTTCTAACTCTTCTATTGAGCGAGTCACTGATATGAATGTTAATGTATATTGGATTTAAGCCAGTACAACAGAAAAGTTCTAAATCTGAGCAACTGTTTGGCCTAAATGTGCAGAATTCACTTTGTATTTTGAGTCGTACATGACTGCAGAGAGTAAATTAAGACCATTAAAAACATTTGCAATCAAAATGTTACTGGATCTGTTTTTTAATTATAGAAATAGATTTAAATGTTTAGCAAAACATACATTCTTTAGTTCTTAACAGACATGCGGCGGTAAAGAGAAACAGTTATTGGATATCTTGGGATAAACTTAACCACAAAAAGGAAAACGTGGCAGTGAAATTAAATTACACGTGTCGTGCAGCATATTATTGCAGGAAGAAGCAGGAAATGATGGCGAACCCTGAGGTTTGAATTCGAGGAAGATGGAAGCTGCGTGTTGTGGAACATGCTACTGTTGAATCTCTGCGCTTTTCTGAGCTGGAAATCTCTGACTGTCTCCTGAGTTCAGCGTGAACATCTGCAGTTTGTTCTGAGTGGCCGTATGAACGACGCGAAGCTCCTCTTCATCCAAGTCCCTCAACAGAAGCAGAACTGCATCAAGGATGTGAGTCTGAAATGACAGATTATTGGAAAAAAAGAAGAAATTCCAGGTTTAAGTAGAATTCAACACATTTCAAGGTGATGTTGCTACCTTTCTCACAGTTTGTCTCTCCAGTGTAGATGGAGAAGAAAGAGAGGAGAATTTGTCCCTGGACAGAGGCTTCATCCCCAGCTCTTCTCTGATTTTACTAAAAACACACAAAGTATTTTTGTTTAAGTTATTGTAGCTAATTGTTTAACATCTTAGGTGAGTAAAACCTACTTGGTCTCCTCCATGTTGTAGTTCAGTGCATCATTCTCTGTCTCTGCGTCTGGAAGTCCGTTATTGGAGATCTGGTTCAGGGTGCTGACTGGAGGCGGGCTGACCTCGTCACCTTCCATTAGAGCAAGTGCAACTTCATCCTCAGTCACAGCTGCAACCACAAAGTAGCATCCAAGTATGAGCAGGTCTAAAGGGCTCGACTTTTCTCTCACCTGCACTTTTCATGGTCTAAAGTGAAACTGACCCTGATTGTCGAGTTTCTGGAGGCGAGGAAGGCAGCGCAGCACGGTGAGCCGATACTTGTTAGGGTCATTTCCACAGCAGGGGTTTTCAGCCAACCAGAGCACTCGGAGACGTGTCAGCGGACGCAAATAACACAACTCTGAGAGGGAAGGAATCATGTTCCTCCTCAGGTAAAGCTCAGTCAGAGACACACAGCCGGCCAGCGGAGACAGAGATGAGATGCTGTTAACACTGCAGGCAGAGAGAAACACAGTCAGGGATGTCAGGGGAAGTGAGGGGGAAGTGAGGGGGGAGTGAGGGGTGGGGGGGTGGGGTGACCAACCTCAGTGTCAGCACCTCAATGTTTGGCATCTGAAAGAAGATGGAAATCTGAAAACACAGTCATACAACTTTATGTTAGTACAGGGTTTTAAACTCTTTCACATCAACATACTGTTTGACTCACGTCAGTCAGGCTGCATCCCCTGCAAAAAGAACACAAAAACAAATGATTACAGCTACAAGGTGAAGCACCTGTACCTGCCAACTACAGCAAACTGCGTGAAGACCAAACAAACGCAGTAAATGACTCGTGTACAGAAACTGTACGCACTTACCAGCAGTTAAGTTTCCTCACATTGTCCAAGTCGGAGGCCTTCGCTTTAGCCAGAACCAGTTTCCGTGTTAGTTTCATATTAAATCATCAACATCGACACAAAAACAAAGAATATTTCCAGCTGGATAAACGCATTAACAAACCACAAAGGCCGCATCATTACAGGATGAACGGACAAACATCTCAGCTGCAGAGAAATGTCGTTTACAACGCGAGCGCGCATGCGCGTATCTAATGAAGCGTCCATAGTTACGCCTAAAATCGATTGTGCTTTTTTTTATCTTGATGGTTTTTATTCGTATCTTTTCTCGTGTAAAAGTTTGACACTTAATATTTTAATTATTAACTTCTTTTAAAAAACGTAAAACAAATGTCTGTTATTATCGTACAAACTAGTATGTTTTATTAAAACTCAGAATCCCACAATGCACTGCAAGCCACTGACTAAACCGCGCATGCGCCTTTGGCGCTCCCTCTTTGGACCTACGTCTCCTCGAAGCGATGGTGAGGCAAATCAGTCCCTCGGAAAATCCTAGTCAATCTGACAATTTGTGTCTATAAATGATACATTTACACACCCGGGTGTGTTTGTACTAACTCAGATCAACTGCCTCAATTATTATTTTTGTTATTTTAGGGATTAAAATCATAGTAAATACGATGTTTTTATGTCCCACTGAAATAAAAATGGCTGCCGTCATAGCTTCACTCAGTCAAAAGAGCCGGGCGGGCTGGTTACATTAGCTCACCGTCACATTTCCTTATTTCTGCTCCTGTTAAGTGTTTCTCTGTTGAACACGGAGACGTTTTGGACTAATTTTAGTTCAAATTATAGAAACTTGTGTTTACAATCAGAGTTTGCTGCTTATCTGCTGCTGCAGCTTGTTACTGCTGATATTCTCATTACATTTAGTTTCGAATTACTTCATTTGTAAATTAAATAAACATTCAGACTGTGAGAAACGAGAGTGTGTTTAATGTAAATATCTGTTTTTACATCTGAAGTATTTTGTTGTCCTCAGGCCAAACGCACAAAGAAGGTTGGGATTGTTGGAAAATATGGGACCCGTTACGGTGCGTCTCTGAGGAAGATGGTCAAGAAAATAGAAATTTCTCAGCATGCCAAATACACCTGCTCATTCTGTGGCAAGGTGAGTATCAGGATCTGCACAGAACATCAGGGGCTTTAAAGAAAACTAGATTTCTAATGTAGAAAATCTCGTTTACAGACTAAGATGAAGAGGAGGGCTGTTGGTATCTGGCACTGTGGGTCCTGCAGGAAGACGGTGGCCGGTGGCGCCTGGACATACAAGTATGTTCCTTTCTCTACTTTTATTCTACAGAACAAACAAATTACACACCTGTGCATTGTTCTTCATATTCAACATCCATGTACCCACTACAGAGATGGATGATTTAGATTTTAAAGTCCTGAATCTAAAAGAAAACTGTAAATGTCTGGGTGCGTTTAAACTGAATACACACCCTGGATTCAGCTGTAGGAAGTGATTCAACTGGGTAACTTGGTTAAACATGGTGGTTAAGCAGTAAAACCATGTTGCATAGAAAATTCTGCTCATGCGGCTTCATTTACAGTGGACAATGTTTATGTGCTGGTGCCCAGCAGTTTTTCGCATGTAAGCGTTGTGTGCATTTATCCGTCGGTGGTCATTTGGACTGTAAACAAGGGTTGCAGTGTTCAGTATTGATAAAATATAAACAGAAATAATATAATAATGCAATTAAATTATATTAGGAGAGTAAAACTCTAAAACAGACTGATTTATATACTCGTAGAGCGGATCCACTATGACACAAACGGATGCGCCAGATACGTGTGCATGGACGCGACGGTAACAGCACAGATTAAGTTAGTTAGTAGGACATTTTTCTATATTGAATATTAAAGAGGCCATTTCACACAAATTTCAGGACTTTGTGGTTATTTTTGGAAGTATTAACCAGTAATACGAAACATTTAATATCTTAAAAATGTCAGGAAACACTAACAGACCTTTCAATCTGTCTACGCCAAAGGTCGGCTGGTTCCGTCAGGCTTCAGCAGCAGCTCGTTCATATATATTATTCAAATTTGCTGGACTCTGAGAGCAAGGCATACTGTTTCCTGCCCCGCTGCGCATTGGAAACAACAGACGTCTTATGCTACAGCTTTTAGCCAGCAGCATGCTAGGCGTGGTTTCAACTGTGGGAGCTGATGAAAACTAATGACCAAAGGAGTTGTGATGAAACAGATACAGGCCATTCGAATTTGTGTTTTATCGCTACCTGCGTAATTTGAGAGATAAAAACTGAAAGAGAAGTTGTTGACCTGTTTTCACACCCACTATGAAGGTAAGAACACCTGTGGAGCTAAAATATTTAACAGAAACCTCAGAAAAAACTTTTTAATGGAAGGGCCTCTTTAAGAACTTATGATTGGGCAATAAAAACTAGAACAAATGTTACTTTTGACACTATTTCACACTGAAGATGTCAGACACGTCTGCGTGAACGCCAGAGCAGCCTAGTTCCAGGCACATGACAGTGTGTGAGAACACCAGCTGAGGTGCTCGTGTCAAGCAACTAGCAATAAATAGCGATATTCAGTGAGATGCATGTATGATGCATCCAAATGTTTTGTGCATATATCCGTCTGCGCCGTGCATATAAGCTTATGGATTCTCTATGACACGGGAACGTGCCCAGTAGTTTTGTGCGTTATGCATAAAACCGTTGTCCAATGTAATTTAAAACTGTCATTAAATGAAGTTATCTTACTAGAAAAAAACAGGACTTTTATTCCTCATTTGAACCTACTAGTATTATTGAGTGAGAACCTTCACCAATGCTCCCTGGAAGTTCTGTCTGCTCATGTTTCATAACAACATGCTTGTGTTTAGAACAGGGGTGGGCAACTCCAGGCCTCGAGGGCCACTATCCTGCACATTTTAGATCAGACATCTCCAACCCTGGTCCTCGAGAGCTACTGTCCAGAAGGTTTTAGATGTGTCCCTGCTCCAACACAGCTGAATCAATTAACTGAATTACCTCTTCAGCAAGCCATCAAGTTTAGCAAAGGCCTGCTAATGAGTCATTCATTTGATTCAGCTGTGTTGGAGCAGGGACACATCTAAAACCTTCTGGACAGTAGCTCTCGAGGACCATGGTTGGAGATGTCTGTTTTAGATGTTCCCCTGTTTCACCTCACCTGATTCAAATCTGCAACCTCTCAGCAAGTCCTATAGAAGCCTGTTAACGACTTGTTCATCTGCAGCAGGTGTGGTGAAACAGGGGAACATCTAAAATGTGCAGGATAGTGGCCCTCAAGGCCTGGAGTTGCCCACCCCTGGTTTAGAATGTAGAAAGAACTCAGAGCGCAAACCGTCACCATGCAACTCAGTTGTCATTCACACACAAAACTAACAAATGTTTATTTTATCAACTTACTGTATTTTTTGACCATGAATAATCACTTTATCATCAATAGCTGCACGTGAAAAGTGTTTCCATGGTGACAGTTTACCAGATTTCCCCCAAAATTTAATCTGCTGGTCGGGCCCGGATATAGGCATGGGCAAGGAGGGGCAATGCCCCCCTAAATGCTGTGACTGCCCCCCCAAACCTAATGGCAGGCAAAAAACCAAAATTTAAAAAATATCTGTTGGAAAGTGGTCTGAGCGCTGTCTGCTCTCTGCCCCTCCTTCAAAGTAGCCTCTGATTGGTAGATACATAAGGAGGACGTCACTTCAGTTCCTTGCTTGTGGTAAACCTGAACTCCACGTCTCATTCTCACAGCAGAGTTAATCAGCTCAGCCGCTGTTTCGAGTTTTCCTCTGCCGTCTGTCACCGAAATTATTTATCCTTATACTATACTATACTTATCCCAAAACGCGTTCTTGTTCTCTGAAAGAACTTCTCTCCCTGTCTCTGTCGCGCTCTCGTAGTTTTTGTCGGCTAATTTGAGCCGAGTCACTATGCGCAGATTTCTAGTTGCTAAAGCTACTACTGGCAGTTGTAGCGAAGCTGCCGCTGGCAATGCCAAGACCTCAGCAGGAGCTGAGTCTGAATCTTTACCCGGCTCGTCGGGCTGTACAGCTCCTCAACTCGCCACAACTTCTCCCCCCTGCGCCCAGTCCAGTCCCAGTACCTCGATTTCCTCCGGCTGCACAAGCACCACAGCCCCCGCTGTCCCCGGCTCAGTCGCGGCCGCGGCTGATATCGACATGGCCTTGAACGCTGTAGCACCATCACAACCCACAGCTCTGGTTTTCCCCAAGCGTAATTTTGGGAAGAACACACGCTCTTTCTGCCCAGGCTGGTATCGTGGGAGACCATGGCTTGAATATTCGTCAAAGCTTGATGCATGCTTTTGTTTCCCATGTCGTAAATTTGGAGGGAACAATGATAGGGATCTGGTTTTCACAAAACAAGGATTTAATAATTGGAAAACAGCATTGGAAAAGGACAGGGGACTCACAAAGCATGCATCAAGTCAATGCCACATAAAAAATGCAAAAGCCTGGTCTGAAATGTCTCAAAGAGAAGCCACAGGGGGAACCATTAGTAATTTAATTGGGCCCACACAAATTGAAAAAAATAGATATTATAAATCAAAACAATCAGAGAAGTCGTTCAGTTCCTAGCAGTAAATGAACTTCCACTTCGTGGCAGTGTGGAAAGTTCAGATGATGGTGATTTTTCTGCAGGACTGTTCTTAAAAATGGTTGACTACACATTGGCAAAGGACCCCAAATTTAATGAAATAAACAAACACATGCCATCAAATGCAAAATACACCTCTCACAACATACAAAATGAAATAATTGAAACACTGGACAAAATGGTGTTAAATAAGATCAAAGATAATTATGACAAAGCAGATTATCCTGGGTTTTGTATTAAAAGTGATGGAACCAGGGACAGATGCAATGTGGAGAATCTGTCAGTCATAGATTTGTCTGCAAAGGCATTCCAGAGGAACACCTGATTGGTCTGCTTGACCTCAGTCAGTTAAATGCTGAATTTATTACCACACAAATTCTTGAGCATCTTTCTGACTCTGGCTATAATGCGTCTGAAATTATCAGTCAGTGCTATGATGGCGCTTCTGTCATGAGTGGGGTCAGGGGTGGGGTTCAGGCCTTATTGCAAAAGAGGGTAGGGAAGGATATTCCTTATATCCACTGCTATAACCACCAGCTGCACTTGGCAGTGATCCATGCGATGCAAGCAGAGCCATGTGCAAAAACCTTTTTTGATCTATCAGGATCACTGCACTCTTTTAGCATAGCATAGTTATTATAGTCTTCTATACGTCTGAGGGGTTAGGGAGGATTTTACACCTCAAAATATTTGCCCCCCTGAAAATTCTGCCTGCACCCTGTGGTGGGGTTGTCTAAATCCGGCCCTGCTGCTGGTCTTAAATCCATTGCAAACTTATCCTGAGAATTTCATCTGTGTTCAGAACTTTTCAGGTTTCTTTCTCACAACCTCCACGGCGACATGTGGTAACTGGTGGGCGTGGCCTTGGTGCAGAGACCCATATAGTTTGTCTTGACGTGTGTATTTTTTCTTCTCTTGCAGCACAACGTCAGCAGTCACAGTCAAGTCTGCAATCAGGAGACTGAAGGAGCTGAAGGACCAGTAAACCTGTGCAGCTGTCGCTTGTTGATTTGGGACTTTATCTTCTTAAATTGAACTGAAATTGACTTCCTCTGAAAATAAAGCTGTCTGAATATGGAATGTTTTGTGTCTTTTGTAAATTTATTTTAATTGTTAAACCTTGTGGGCTGTTGGTTTTATTTTTCCAGCCAGCTGTGACTTCCTGAATGATTTTAAGTTGATTCAAACTTTTTGATCTGAGCAGCAAATTCAGTTCACAAGAAGCAAAACATCTTATAAAACCAACAGGAAGTCCCGTTAGATTCAACTCACTAAGTATCTTACAAAGCTTTTTTCTTCAGGTTTCTTGCACATAAAATTATGTGACTCCAGAGGATGAAAGTGTTGAAAGTTCCTGGAAGATTCCAAACATGTTTAAATGAATCAGCTGATATTTTTTGGCAAGTTTAAATGTGTAACTCTTTCCGGTGTGTATTTAGGAGGATCAGATTCATCCTCAGTGTCTAATCAGCCCAAAGTCATTCCTTCATTCATTGTGATCTTATCTTTGGAAGAGAAACCCAGTATGTTTTGGGGTTTTTTTTAAACATCCAAGCGCGTTTCCTGTTGACGGCAGTAATCCGTGTCTCCAGCAGAGGGCGCTGTGCTGCGGTGCGTTCAGACATGGCGGCGTCCAGTGTGTTCAGACCAGGTCTGTTCAACCATAAAGTAGCGATAGTGACCGGCGGAGGCACCGGGATCGGTAAAGCGATCTCTGCGGAGTTGTTGGAGCTCGGTGAGTCGACTTATAAACCAAACAGGTGTTTCATTCTCAATTACACGCAGCACAGACGGTTTTACGTGACGACATTGAAATGACAGCAAAACGAACTTTGATACACATTCACGGTAAAAGTTCTGATCGTGTGAAGGTTCAGCGTGAGGTGGTGTTAAATGTTTAACTGTGACATTCTGGTCAGAACCCAGTGGTTTAGACAACAATCAGGAACCAGCAGCCGGATTCTTCTTGCAGTAGATGGAAACAGAGTTTCAATTCAGTGATCCCAGTTGGTTTCCTGCAGGATGCAGTGTGGTCATCTCCAGCAGGAAAGCTGAAAGGTTGGAGGCAGCAGCTCAGGAGATGAGACAGAAGATCCCTTCCAGCAGCCCTGCAAGTGTCACCCCTGTACCGTGTAACATCCGTAATGAGGAAGAGGTGAGCTCATGTTCAGCCTTGAGATCTGCTGCTCAGTTTGAAGGTTTGATTTGGTCCCCGTGCTGCAGGTGAAGGCTCTGGTCTCGTCTGTGCTGAAGCAGTATGGTAGGATAGACTATCTGGTGAACAACGGAGGGGGTCAGTTCAGCAGCCCTGCAGAGCACATCGCCTCCAAAGGCTGGAAGGCAGTGATCAACACCAACCTGACGGGAACATTCTACTGCTGCAAGGAGGGTAAATACACACTCATCTGTGTGTGTGTGTGTTTATTTGAGCTCTTACTGTTTTCCCTCCACACAGTCTACTCCGCCTGGATGAAACAGCATGGAGGAGCCATCGTCAACATCATCGCCGACATGTGGAAGGGCTTCCCAGGCATGGCGTAAGAACCTCCCCGTCAAGTTCCCTCACAGTTCTTCAATCTGTTCACTTCCATCTGTGTGTCCTCTGACTGGCAGCCACACGGGAGCAGCGAGGGCAGCAGTAGATAACCTAACCAAGAGTCTGGCCATCGAGTGGGCGTCTTCTGGAGTCCGAGTCAATGCTGTGGCACCTGTATGTCCAGGTCATGATCAGCTACGGCTTTTATTAGTGTGTGATGTTGTGATTAATGAATTAGTTTCATTTCAGGGAACGATCTTCTCCAAAACTGCAATGGAGAACTATAAGGAGATGGGACCACATCTTTTCAAGATGTCAGTTCCCTTCAGTCCTGCAAGGAGACTGGGAGTACCAGAGGAGGTCATCACACTCACACACACACACACACACACACACACACACACACACACACTCACACAAGGTCAGGATCACGTGCACAAGGATCAGCTGGGCGTGATCCTGGTAATTTTCAGCATCAAATGAATCATTACAGGGAAAATGATTAGAAAATAGCTACATGGATATTTGCACCTGCAGCAGCAAGTTAAGAACTGTGTGAAAATGATCTGAAGTGTTTTAGCTTTTTTTTTCTTTAAATCCAATTTATTTACTTAGAGGAGGCAGGACCTAAAAGCTGTAGAGGGACGTGCCACTAGAGGGCGCTCATTTTGTCCCATCTTCAAGTCCACATTATGTTCCTGTCTCCAGTTAATATATACGTCTTTGGTTTGACTGTGTGTTAAATAAAAGTGGACGTTATTTGCCAATTTTTAGGGGTTATTGAACATGCACAGCTGATATTTGGTGTGAAAAGAAATAAGATGCAGCAGTTGTTATTTTAAATAAAAATGTTCTGTTTAAATTTCAAGTTACATCTTAAGTGTCCAAGTTTTTCTTAACATTATTTAAGAAATTTATATTTTAGTTCAACAGTTTTGTACAGTCAGCCCACTGAACATAAACGCTCCCTGTTTTCTCACTAAAAATTTGTTTCGTGAGACAAATAAATTTTCAAGACATCAATGTGTTTAATTCATTTCAAAGGTTTGACTGTATCTTTTTAATTGAAAATTAAAAATTTATTGAAAATAACATTAGATAACAATAAAAACATGTTTTATAGTTAAAGATCAGAGTGAGTCACTGAAAAACCCCAAACCCAAGAGAACATCTGCAGAACAAACAGGAAATGCATCAAATTTAAGAACATAGTTCATGTTTTTGATTGAAAATGTAACACTAATAAATATAAATCAGATCTGGAGGATTTTGCAGGAATTAGGTTTCATGTTTTCTTTGCTCAGATCTCCTCGGCCGTGTGTTTCCTCCTCTCTAACGGTGCCTCTTACATCTCTGGAGCAACACTGAAGGTCGATGCAGGACAAAGTTTGTACCGCACCATGTGGGAGATACCTGGTAGGAACACCGTCCACACCCAGCTGCAGTTTGATCTTCACACCATCATTAGAATGATCAGATATTAAACATCATCATGGAGTCCTGATCTTCATTTATATGTTTGTGTCCAGATCACACAGCGTGGCCTGAAGCTCCAGAGGGGGAAAACCTGGATGCTCTGAAGGAACTGTTCAACCCACAGAGCAAACTTTAATTCATCTTCACAACATGTGAACGATCAGAAAACAACATTCACACAAGCAGTTTCAGAATCAGGTGCTTCAGTTACAGAACCAGTCTAATCTGGATCAAACAGTCTATAATACTGATAATTATCAAAACTTTTAAAATACAAATTACACACCTCCATAATAACTTAACTCTTAAATCTTTATGTAAATTGTAAAAAAATAATGTAACATCTTAAACTGAATGACTTTTTCAGAATTAAAGTTTAATTATGAAATGATCATTTTATGTAAATCTGTGGAAGGTTACCACTTTACTCATCCTGAAGATGTTCCACCAGGCTAAGATCAGGACTCTGCAGATCAGTCAAGTTCCTCCACACCAACCTAGATCTGCTTTATAGACAGCCTTCTTGACTGGAACATCTGGATTTGATGATTTGCAGGGATGATGCTATATGTTTTGTAACATCTGTCATGCGTTGAATCAAACTCAGGGGATTTAAGTTTGAAAGGTTGTATTTATATTTTGAAGTAAAACAAGGATCTTTACAAGAATCTAGTTGGTGTTACCTTGCAGCGAGAAGGTCTCAGGTTCAAATTCGGGCTGGGGTCTTTCTGCATGGAGTTTGCATGTTCTTGTGCATGTGTGGGTTTTCTCCGGGGACTCCGGTTTCCTCCTACAGACCAAAAAGGTTAATTCGTAACTCTAAATTGTCCCTGTGATGGACTGGCGACCTGTCCAGGGTGTCCTATACAGGGGACACCAGCTCCCCGTGACCCTAAACAGGAAACAGCGGTTTTAGAAAATGGATGGATGGATCAATCTCCTGCAGCTGAGGATGGAACATCTGGGCTGGGATGGACAAGAAGAGGAAAATATTGCATAGAGTGAATATTAAAAAAAAATAAGGAACACGAGAGACAGCAGCTCAGTCATTTAAATCATGGGGAAAAAGTGCCTGTAATATTTGTGACACGTAGAAATCTAAATAAGACAAATATGAAGTTGTAATAAAATAAACTATAAAGTTCATCTGTTGGTGAGTGAAGCTCATTCAAACAAAAGAGGGATAAAAAGTGTATAAATACTTAGAGTACTGATGAGTAGTATACTTAAAGTTTATGTTATTAAGCATGCTTAAAGCTGGAGTGCGTAACTTCTGTCGCCCCCTAGCGGAATTTTTGCGTCATTACAACAATAAAGCTGGCGCTTCCATATGACGTAAGCCCAGCTGCCACCGCTTTATCTCTGCCGTTGTTATTCCAACCGGTATCTGTATTAATCAAGCTTCAAATTCAGTCTGTTTACTTTACCTGGCTCTATATTTGTTTCAATAAATATCATTTCATTGTTGAAAAAATCAAGAGAAACCAGTAAAATATAAAAATACTGGTAAAAAAAACCGTCAGAGTTCAGGTTGGATTGTTTACAGGTTTGATTGTTCACTTTAATCTACATTTAACAGTTTGGTGTTGAAATTTATTAGTCAGCTGTTGGAGCCACAATGATCTATTTGTCTTATTCAGTGAATTTTTTCAGTTTTGACACGATGCAGAATCCTGCAGTCAGCTGCTCTGATCTGACTGACTGAAAAACCGTTACACTGGCAAACTGACAGACACAAACTGACACAGATAGAGACAGAATCAGCTGATCAGCTGGAACTTCGGCGCTCTGGGTTTCATCTGGTGCGCATTTTATATTTTGACAGTGTGTGCGGACCTGCGGATCACTGTGTGCACCCGTGAACATCAGCCAGATCTCTTCTCTCCACCGAGGAAAAGCGACGCCGATACAAATTCGCGTTTGCCTTCTCCTTCGGTCACTTTCCTTCTTAGCCAATAGTCCCTCTGCCGAACGTCCAGGAATTTTTTTTTTTTTCGTGGTAGGATCCACTTCCCGATAAGTGTCTCTCGGCTGTTTATTTGGATTCTCCGCCATGTCGACCTTCCCGTTCTGCCGGCTGCTAGGAGACGCTGCGTTCTATTTCTTATTATTTTTCTTGTTGTGACATAAAAGACGTAATTTCATGTGCGACAGCGCGGGAATGTCGCACCCGACACGCAAAGTAAAAATGATATATATTGAAAAATACCGTGAGATGTTTGAGGAGCCGATCGGCTTAATCTGCATTGTGTCATCTCCTCTGATAGTGGCTTGGCTGAAACGGACATCCACGGACATGTAAAAGTTACGCACTCCAGCTTTAAGTTTAGCAAGTATGGACCATGTACTTGTAGTGTACTGGAAAGTATGCTAATTTAATACTTCTTGAACTAAATTAGAACATTTAAAGTTTAAAAGTATACAAGTACACTAATCTATATACTTATTTAAAGTATACTTTGTTGTAGCATATTACTTATAGCATATTATTTATATACCTAGAATATAGTATTATTATTATTATTATTATTATTATTATTATAACTCATGTACCGACTTCAATGTATTTACAAAATGTTGAAGTTTGATTTAAAATTGTTGCCTTGCCTCTGTCAGTGCGTGTTCCAGGACAGCTGTGGCTACAACGTGTGTAGTTTACCGACACCAAACGTGTCAGTGTGTGAATGGGTGAATGACAAACTGTAGTGTGAAGCACTTTGGGAGTCTTCTGACTAAAAAAAGCACTACACAAGTACACGCCACTTACCATTTTAAAAACAAAGAGCCTCTGACCTCAAGTCCCTCTGGAAAAATGTCTCCAACTGAGAACTGAAGTCCTTCTTTGTTAAAAGAAAAGTGCATATCTTTGGGACCAAATATAAATAACTCAACAGAAATAAAAAGTTGTTTTTTTGTTTGTTTGTTTTTTTTTTTTACATCTTTTCAGTTACTTTTTCTGAACAGTGAAAAGTCTTCTGGTCAGATAAAATTGTAGTAAAGAAGTCTGAAATATCTTATAAAACACTAATTTACCCACTTAAAAGAAAAATGTCACATTTTAGTAATGAGTATAAATAAAACTCTTCTTCCATAAAGTTTCATTGAAAGGAGCTTTGCATTTTGTACGTTGGTCTTTTGTCCCGAGCGCCATACCGTAATTTTACCGTAAAGCGCTGCTCATTGTCGCTCAATTTTACTCGCGAAGCAGAGGTCACAACAAACCAACAAGGTACAAGAATGTTTCTTTATTAAACTGTTTTCTGCTCGTACTTTGTTCAGCTGTCTCAGATTGTAGTCAGACCTTATTTCTATAGAGGAAGCTGTGAGGAAAAACAAGCCTTTAAAGCAAATTTCTTGTTTTTTTTAATTTGTTAACATGTTATTGTTGTTAGCTAGTTTGCTAACTCAGGAATCTCCGTCTGTTTTTATAATTATAACAATTTAGTTTAGATTTTAATTATTTATTGCGATATACATTTCGATTTATTCTGATGTGTGAACACGCGTCAGCGTAAACAGTCGATGTGAAACTACAGTAACTCTCAGGTGCTTTATGTAGATTTTAAATAAAGAAAAAGACTGGTAAACAATCCGTAGTTTAAAGACACACTACGCTTAAATGATATTACACTTAACTTTACTTAAAGAATAATAAGTGTTTTCTGACACTTTGGATTCTTTGACCCAGATTACACCTGTTAAAACCTTTTTTCTTATCTGTCAGTTCCAGTTTATTAGAATTACAGATCCGGATCTTTATCGTGCACTGATACAATTAGACTGTTTGCTGTCATCAAGTTATTTTCTTAAGAAACACCTGAGCAGCATTTGAGCTGTAGGAAAATGTATTCTCCTGAAAAAATGATATCATTATTAAACCACAGTCCACCGATAAAAGTGGGGCTGAAGATTCGTTGCAGCAGGACAGAGAACATGTGCGTGTGAATGAGAGGCATACAAGTGAAACAGAAATAAAGAAGGTGGAGGATTTCAATCAGTGTCAACAGTGTGGAAAAGAGGTGAAGAAGCATGTGCAATCAGGTTAGAATTAATGGAGAAAGGTGTCCAGAGTGATGTGTGACAAAAGAGTATCAACAAGAATGAAAGGAAAGGTGGAGAAGACAGTGGTGAGACCATTGATGTTGCCTGGTTTGGAGACAGTACCACTGAGGAAGGGACAGGAGACACAGCTAGAGGCAGCATGAATGAACATGTTAAGGTTCTTTGGGAGTGACGAGGATGGACAGGATCAGGAATTAGTCCATCAGAGGGACGACACATGCTAGATGTTTTGGAGATAAAATCAGAGAGGCCAGACTGAGATGGTTTGGACATGTAGAGAGGAGGTATAGTGTGTTTATTGGGTTAAAGGATGCTGAGGTGGAAAATATCAGGCAGGACGTCTAAAGCAATGTTTCCCAGCCCTGGTCCTCAAGGCACACTGACCTTCATGTTTTATGTTTCCTTATTTTGAAACGTGATTCAAATTAATGGATAATTAAAGCCAAGTTGTCTGGTAATTTGCTTATTTAACTCAGCAGGGACACATCTAAAACATGCAGGACAGTGTGCCTTGAGGACCAGGGTTGGGAAACATTGGTCTAGAGCAGGGGTGTCCAAACTTTTTGCAAAGAGGGCCAGATTTGGTAAGGTGAAAATGTGTGGGGGCCGACTATTTAGCCTGACATTCTTTGAACCATTAACATTAAATACAAATTAACTTTTTGGGATTTTTTTTAATTACAAATGGCATACTTTTACTTTTACATTTTTTTTTACATTTAGGTTTTTACCGAAATCACAAACCACAAAAAATTAAGAAAACTATAAAGGATATCTAAGTTCATGTGAAACATTACATATTATTCACTATTATATGCTCACTGTAGGAAAAGTGCTGAAAACAAAACAATGATCACTGCATATTCAAACTGTGATTTTGACCATCACAAAAAAATTAATTAACTGAGATTTAAGAATTTATTCAACTCAGAGGACTTAACAAAGGTCTTGCCTGCACTAATGTGAAGGGTGATACTGGGATCTTGACTGCAGTATGTAGTCCATGTCTGGCTCAAGAGCAGTGGTTTTGATGCGCAAGACGTCACGCAGGTGAGAGTCACTCAGTCTCGTCCTCATGCGGCTCTTGTTAATGTTCATAACGGAGAATGTCTTCTCGCACATGTATGTGGAGCCAAACAAGCTCAGCATTTTCTTAGCAAATGTCCGAATTGCTTGGAACCTGCCTTCATCCAGCTGGCGGTAGAAGTTGACAAGAGGGAGCTGTTGGTGCCGACTGCGATGCTCGGCGTCACACTGCAGCTCAATGAGCTCCAGTTGCAGGTGGTCTGGAGCGTCATCAGGGTCCACGGAGAAAGGAGAGGAAAAAAGCGTGATCTCCTTTTCAATAGCTGCAAAGTCCCGAAAGCGCTGCTGAAACTCCTCAACCAGAGATGAGATGTCTGCTGCATACTTTGTCATTTGCGCACTGATATTGATCTGTGGGAAACTGGTCACAATTTCCTGCAGCGACGGGAAATGTGCGGTATTGGGCTGCGCCTGTGACAGGTGTCTTTGGAAAAGTAGCAGCTTGGTCCGAAAGGCTTTGATGTGTGAATACAGTTGGCTTACCACTGCATTTTGCCCTTGAAGGCTTGTGTTCAGCGCATTCAGATGTCGCGTTATGTCAACTAAAAATCCCAAATCAGCCAGCCAAACAGGATCATTTAATTGTGGCATGGGTTGTCCCTTTTTAGTCAAGAATTGTCCAATTTCCTCCCTGAGAGAGAAGAAGCGCTGCAGCGCAGACCCCCGACTGAGCCACCTTACGTCGGTGTGATACAAAACATCTCCGTATTCAGCCTGGATGTCGAGAAGAAACTGTTGAAACTGGCGGTGGCACAGCGCTTTGGAGCGAATATAATTAATAGTCTTTATCACCGGTTTCATAACATTATCATATTTCATATATTTGGCACAGAGAACTTCTTGATGAATAATACAGTGGAGTTTAATAGCGCTGCCTCCTTCTTCGCTGACTTTGTTACAGACAAGGCTTGATAATCCACTCCGCTCGCCAGCCATGGCAGGTGCGCCGTCCGTAATAATCCCGGTGACTTTATTCCACTGTAGTTTCATGTCATCTACGGTGGAACAAACAGAAACAAATAAATCCGTTCCTCTTGTTTGGCCCTTCAGACTCTGGAGGTCCAGAAGCTCTTCACTCACGTTCATGTCATTGTCCACTCCTCTTAAAAAGATCAGTAACTGAGCGGTGTCGGACGCATCTGTGCTTTCATCGCACGCTAACGAGAAAAAGTCAAACTCAGTTCCTTTTGCCTCTAACTGTCTCTTAATATCTAATGAAGCGTCTTCAATTCTCCGTACCATAGTATTACGAGCCAGGCAAATATTGGCAAACTCTTGCTTCTTCGCGGGACAAATTTTCTCAACCATTTTCATTACACAGTCTTTAATAAATTCACCCTCAGTGAAAGGTTTGCAGTGCTTTGCAATCAGCGTTGCCACTTCGTAGCTTGCCTTTGTGGCATTTTCATTTGACTCACGGACTCTTGTGAAAAAGCTTTGCTGTGCCGTTAAAACAGCTTCCAGTTGCTTCACTTTTTCACCGCGTTTGTTCCCAGTTAGCTTGTCGTAGCTAGCATGTTTCGTCTGGTAGTGCCTCTTGATGTTGAATTCCTTGAAAACAGCCACAGTCTCTTGGCAAATTAGGCAGACACAGTTGTTTCGTATTTCAGTGAAAAAATACTCAAATTTCCACTTGTCCTGGAAGCGGCGGCCCTCGCGGTCAACTTTCCTTTTTTTGTTTACAGACGCCATGTTAGAAATGGGCTGGGCTGAAACGATCACGCAAGGTCAAGGGTCACGGCGGCCAGAGTGCGGCCACAGGGCTACTGCCATCTTCTGGTGAAATGAAAAATATGAAAAATAGCTTTTTGTACACATGTATTTTATACTGTGGTCAACAGTGCTGGCGGGCCGCATATTATTGATTTCATGATAGAGGCCGCGGGCCGGTAAAAATTTGTCCACGGGCCGCAATTGGCCCGGGGGCCGGACTTTGGACATGTCTGGTCTAGAGGAAGACCAAAGAGGAGATATATGATGTAGTGAAGAAGGACATGAGGTGATGGGGTGAGAGAAGAAGATGCAGAGGACAGATGGAGACAGATGACTTGCTGTGGCAACACCTGAAGGCTTCTGCTGAAAGAAAAAGAACATTTTATGCAGTCATTTTAAAACGTTTTGTTTGACCAGGTGGGTCTGATGGCAAATGGCGTTGCAAGTTGTTTCTGTATGATATAGACCAATGTCTCGTGACCAGGTAAAAGGTGAAATGACGTCTGTAGGTGAAAGTGTGTCCACACAGTAATCTGCCAAAAACGAATGAATCTTAGCATACCGTAGGTTTTTAACTCATTCAGCGCCACACAGATTTCATAACCCCCTCAGTGCCAGAGATATTTAGCATTATAGCAGAATATTTTCTCCTATGATTATGTGAATTCTGAAACCATCAGCACAAAATTTAGTCTTTCTTCTTTCAAAAGCAAAAAAAAAAGTCTCTACCTCTTTCTGTTATTTAATAATCTGCAGTACAAAAGAGCAACTTTTATGAAAATCTGCACATTTCAGGACTAAAAACTGAGATAAAGAGTATTTGTTGTAAAGAGGTTTTTCAAGCAGATCAGTAAATCTGATGTAAATATTTCATGTTTCAATGTTTTACTACTTTGAAAGTAAAAAAGTACTTTTGATGGTTTAGTTTGTCTAAAAAGAGTAATTTATAGACAATTTTAACATTTGAATAAAATATAAGAAAAAAAGCAGCAGATTAATGATTCAGATACTCTGTGTGTGTGTGTGTGTATATACGTGTGTGCGCGCATCTGCACGCGTGAATGCACAACTTAGTCACTTTGTTCACCCCCAACGGCCATTCGTTTGTTTATGAACACTTACCGTGTGTTTTATGCGGTGAATTGTTCTTTATTTTGCTCCCTGCTGCCTTCAGAAGATCCTAACAGGAGATACTGGTTGGATAAATCCACCTCAGTTTCACTAGAATCGCCAGAAGAATCTCAATGTCAGGCTGAAGACATCACAAGTCCGAAAATGATGAGCTGGAGCAAAAACCGCGCCACCTGACACAATACTTGTTCCCGGTAGATCCGACAGTCGCGCTGGAGGGAATTTATCCATGTAATAAACTCCACCACCTTCTCATTAGGAATGGGTACCGAACCCCAGTATTAAATTAGCCCTGGGGCTGATTCTGACGGTCCACCCGGATCGATAAGCTTCAGCCTTATCAGTCCTGTTAACGGTAAATTAGGGTTGTATTTATCTTTTGCGGGAGATATAAACACAAGCCAAACACTGTCAGCCTGCTCCTCCTTAACAAGCACACACACCGCGGGAAGGGGGGACAGCTGCGCACTCCCGTCTTCGTGTCATGCTCTCACTAGAAGCTCCGCCCACCAGCAGGTACACAGATACGATGGCAGAGTGAACGAAAAGATCCAAAATTTGGCTTCATTTTACAAAAATAGATGCCAATAATGCACGTTGTCACAAATGCAATAAAAACTTTTGCTTTAAAAGGTGGGAACACGAGTAATTTCACCAACCACCTTGTTAAAATACACCAAATACTAACAGAGAGATGCACAGTGACTGAGTGCTGCTGCAATAACAACAAGCCCTGAATCAGAGGGCTTATTTTACACTATACACTTTAATTCAAAATCGTTCATTTTGGTTCTTAATAGAACTGTTTTATAAGGAAATTATGTTTGATATTTTTTATTTGAATACATTAAACGTTTTTAAATAGACAACATAGTATTTTTAGTTTCTGATATAAAACAAGTTGTTTATACAGAGTTTATACAGTTATTTATTTTGTTGTTATTTATTTTCCTTGTTTTGTTGTTCCAATTGTTAAAAAATAAAATAATTATAGTTTATTATTAGGTTTTTTTTCCCCTTGTGTTTTAGTCTTTCAAAAAAAAAAAAAGTACCGATTAAGTACCGGATCGATAAGGAGTATCGTTAAGAGTAGTAGTATCAATAAATCCTTAACGATACCTATCCCTACTTCTCAATTCCATAAATTCTATACTAGTTTGTAAAAACTCTCTCTGAACAATGAGATCGCATCACAGCAGTTTCACAGGCTCTGAACCTGCCGTTCGTATTCACCGTATGTCTCGTCCTGAGTGTCTGGCTCCTCCCCCACTGCACACCCATTTTTACATGGTAAATCAGGGTGATCTCACCCAGAGAAGTGCACCACTGCTGGATCATATGACCACATACAGCCTGTAATGAGTTAAAATTCACCGAGCAGCTGCCCAGAATGCTTTGCGGGATTAAAGCCAATAAAAGCTGTAGAGACGTCAAGACGTCAATGGCACTGAATGATTTAATGAGGGGAGTGGTTTTCTGTGAATTCTGTTGCCGTGGTAACTCAAATGCCACCTCAAAGGTACCTCTGGTGAGCAACCTGGTCAGTTTGATGTGTCATACGTGTGATTACATGTGGCAGTTGGTGCTGTGGGGCATCTCGAGCTGCATTGCCATGGTAACCCAAAATAATGGAGAATAATAGGGGCCTCACCTAATGACTGTAGGTCTGTGTGCTGTATTGACCTGCTTTCATTATAGCTGGCCCCTAATAAAATACATGTTTTATTTAATTGTTATTATTTATCAGGTTTTTGGCAGGAAATGTTCAAACAAGTTTAATTTCATATTAACTTAAAAAACTCAGCAGGATTTAGTCACTTAGTTTCATCTGGAAGTTTTACTGAACATTTCCACAATTAAACCAAAAAATAAAATGATGCATCATATTTAACACAAAACCAAAAATATATTGAGTTTTACATCTCATCAGTTAAACATCTGATCAAATTAAATTTAGATTTTAGACCAACTTTTTAAGTAAAAAAAAAAAAGAGACAAATTTGTATTAATTTTGACACACCTGAGTTGTTCTTCAGTTCCACTCCACTTTACTTGCAGAATGTTTAATTAAATCTCATCTAAAGAAAATTCGTGAGAAAACAAACTCCAATTTGTTTAGTTCATTTTAAGATGAAAAATCCCCCAAACAAAACATTTGCATTAATCACATTTCCTGCATTTTTATTTAAAAATCTTTTCCAGCTGTTGCTGGTGTTTCTTATTAAACAACAATAAACTGGATGAAGCCGATGTGAAACAAACATTTAAACATCTTCTGATTGTTACTGCATCAAACGTTTGTTTCTGGTTCATCACATCTGTTTATTAAACAAACATGTTTTTAAAGCAGTACAAAATAACTTTACTCTGAACTCCCCGACGGCTTTACTAAATAACTTTAGTAATTCGGGTCGCAGCCTAAAGTGGTGTTCTGATGATTTATGCTGCCCTGTCGAAAAATGCAGCCATAGTTCGAATTAACAACTTATTTCATAACGAGATGTCATTAGAAGTTTATACAGTATTCTTGTTTATGGCGAGTGTGCCCTGTTAATTATTTAATCATATTTTATTATCCTTCCCTGATATTTTCTATATAAAAGCCCTCTGGGTCCTTATTGGCCATGTTGGGTCCTTCTCCTCTGAGTGTGTCCAAACATTTGCCTGTCGCTCTGACAATGCAAAGTAAAAATAACATCATATTTAGTGTTCCTGTCCTGGGAGAATTTATTTGATAGGTAAAATGTATTTATGGAAAATATAGAAACAAAAAATTAACACTAAATCTGTTTATTGAAGTCAAGACTCTAGAACGGCATGTGTGTACCACATCTCAACAGGTAGCATATTTCAACAGAACATCGGTTCGAGCAACAGCTGTCTGAGAGACAGCTGCGGAAAAGTTATTTAGTACTACTTGAAGCTTCATATTCATTTCAAAATAAAAGAATCTACTTTTTAAATGAGTTATTGTGTGAAATGAAATCTAATTTAATTGGGTTTGTAAACAACTTGAAGAGAAGAAGATGAAAAGCGTTTTGTTTGTGTTCAGTATGGGAGGCGATCATGGCCACAGCAAGCTGTCCATGCCTGACTGGAAACAGTGGAAGGTGGAAGGAACGCCGCTGGAGTTCACGCAGCAGCGGCTGGCGACCCGAGGCCTCAAAGACCCGTGGGCACGGTCAGGATTTACACGGATGTCAGAAAGGTCTTTGTAGCTGAGATCATTCCTGACTCTCTCTCTCTTTGTGCAGAAACGAGGCGTGGAGGTTCTCAGGAGGCTTCGCCCGCGCTGTGACTCTATCAGATGTTCTGTTCAGAGGATTTAAATGGGGCTTTGCTGCTTTTACTGTCGCTCTGGCTATCGAGTACACCATGTTTCCTCCAAAGAAGGGCGGGCACTAAATCTCATCGTAATTCCTCCCCCATAGCTAATGTCATCAACTCATACGCTGCTCTTTCTCTTAATTAAATATCTTTTTGATCTCCACTTGGATTTACTTCTGTGTTTTGTTACAAACATCAAGGTTTTACTGATATGATACATTTTAAATGTTTCTTCAACAGATTAGAGAGAAATCATGACATCATCGTTTTAGTCCTGTTTCCGCTTCCTGCTTAGTTTCTGGAAACATAATTTTAGACATTTTACTGTTAGGATTACAAAGACCAGCACCGCTGTAGCTAGCAGAGCTAAGACATCCAGACTGAAGTACTGGAACCAGTTGAGGTCACGGAACGCAGCCTTCAGGTGCTTCGCCCCTTTATGTCTCATCACAAACTCTGTCCAATAGACGGAGAGATCGAGCGGGTCCATCGGTCGGTCGTTATGGAGCATTGACAGCTTCTGCACACTCTCTTTGTACCTGAACACACAAACACACACTGTGCTGAAATACAACAAATAACCAAAGGGCACCACTGACCACTGAACCACCTGTCCGAGGCCTCACCTGGTGTTGTTGATGATCTCATTTAGCGCCTGCAGAAGACTCTCTGTGGTGACAGTAGTTATATCCAACACGAGTCCGGCTCCTCTGTGCGCGATCCTCTCTGCATTGTCAGGCTGGTCGCCACCAATCGGCACCATCAACATGGGAACGGCATGACACAAACCCTCGAACACACCGTGAGAGCCGGCGTGAGTGATGAAGGCTCGAACCCCGGGGTGTGCTAACAGAATCAAACACAGCATGTGAGACATCTGTCAGTTTTCACCTGGTCTGTTTCAGGACAAGCTCCAACACACCTAGCAGGTCGTTCTGAGGGACCCACTTCATCATCTTCACATTATCTGGAACTTTGTCAGGAATCTGACCAGTGAACCTCCAAAACACCTGCCAAACAGAGAAACCTGCTTTTAGTTCATGATTTAAGACTTTGATCTGATTTTGCTGACTTCTTGTACCTTCTGAGGAATCTGCCTGAAGGCCTCGAGAAACACAGAGGTGATCTCCTCAGGTAGAACATTCACCATGGAACCCAGAGTGAAGACTATGAACCCGTGCTGTCCGGAGACCCACTCGATCAAATCCTGCAGAAGCACATCGGCGCTCGTCTTTAAACGTTCTAGCTGTGTAACAGTTCAGTGAGGATGAGGAGAACGTTCTTACATCAGGAAGTGGATTCCTCACGTTGCAGTTGATTCCACCAACCAGAATCACATTAGGCATGAGCGGACGCGGGAACTCCAGCATAAAATCAATCCTGATTTAACACAATCACAAAGGAGAGTCTTCTTACAGCTATAACTGTTCTAACTCAAGATAAATGAAAACCTGAAACTACAGGGAATAAAGTTACGTTAACACCAAGCACACCATTGTTTTTCTTGTGA
This sequence comes from Pachypanchax playfairii, assembly GCA_006937955.1. NCBI lineage: Eukaryota > Metazoa > Chordata > Actinopteri > Cyprinodontiformes > Aplocheilidae > Pachypanchax > Pachypanchax playfairii. The sequence continues at coordinate 3,342,530 of SSNP01000051.1, forward strand.
AATTACCAATAAGTTTGATGTGTCACATGACCCTCTTCTTATTGGAAAAAAAAAAGTTTGATCCAAGATGGCCGACTTCAAAATAGCCACCATGGTCACCACCTATCTTGAAAAGTCTGCCCCCTCACATATACTAATGTGCCACAAACAGGACGTTAATATCATCAACCATTCCCATTTTATTAAGGTGTATCCATATAAATGGCCTACCCTGTACAGTTTTAAATCAACTGCAGGTAATTTGTGATGTTTGAGTAGAACATGTTGAGTGAAGAAGACCGAAGAGAACGTCCTTTAAAAGAAACATTAGTCAAAACATAAAGAAAAATACACAGAATAGAACTAAAATAAAATTCTGTGGTGAAATTTTCATATACAGAAATGATTGCAAAAGACTTGTTTGAAATGTTCCATGTCAGAGAGAATATAAAAGACACGGGAAGGGGGGGGGTCTTTAAAAGGGTTATGTTTGGTTTTTGTCAGCATCACTACATTTATGTAGAAATATTTAATCCGGCATGTCAGACCTACAATATTTAATATATTACAGAAAATTTAGCCTCCAAATTTTGGATTCAGGTGTTCAAGTCATGCAGACGACTTCTACCAACATCAGGAGCTCAGTGAACTCAGACGTGGAACACTATCCGGATGCATCCTGTGCAATAACATTTCCACGCTGCTAAATATTCCACAGTCATCTGTTAGTGGGAGGAGCTGGGAACAACAGGAAGCTATAATTTAATCTACAGAGCGAGTCAGAACATACTAAAATGAGCAGAGAGCAGTACTCAGTAACTTTCTGCTCAGTCAACAGCTACAGACCTCCAAACTTCAAATAGACTTCAAGCTAACTCAAGAACAGAATGTAAAGATCATCACGATGGCCGTGCAGCTTCATCAGAGTTTTGCATCATCAGGTTTGATGCAGTGATGTAAAGAATACTGGACTGATTAATCATCTTTATGTGGGCCTTTTTCTATGGATTAGGCTCCGCCCTTTAACAGGTGGAGTTCCAGGTTTCTGTTTAATTAACAGATAAGTAATAAATCTGTTAAAGTGAGTTTTCTGAATGTGTTAATCATTTCTCACTTTACAGCAGATAAAAGTTAAAGAACATTCTGAGGTGTGCCTGTGTGTTAAAGGGTGAGAGAGAGAACATAATGATGTTTTACATCTGTGTGATTGTCGCTGTGGGATTTTTACACCTGTTACCTCAGGAGCCAGATGTCAGACTCTGTTAGCACTTCAGCCACGCCCACTTCCTCTTCAAGGAACTGATAGGCTATTCGGTCAAAGTGCCAGTAGAGCAGGCGACAAAACAAAGGCTCCAGTACAGCTACCTGTGTGTCAGAAACAAAACGGTCATCAGAGAGGATGAGGAAACATTTAAAGAGGCCCTTCCATTAAAAACAGTTTTTCTGAGGTTTCTGTTGAATATTTTAGCTCCACAGGTGTTCTTACCTTCATAGTGGGTGTGAAAACAGGTCAACAACTTCTCTTTCAGTTTTTTTCTCTCAAACTACGCAGGTGGTGATAACACCCGAGTTCGAACGGCCTGTATCTGTTTCGTCACAACTCCTTTGTTCGTTAGTATTCAGCAGCTCCCGCAGTTGAAACCACGCCTAGCATGCTGCTGGCTAAAAGCTGTAGCAAACAGGAAGATAGACGTCTGATGTTGCCATGCGCAGCGGGGCAGGAAACATTATACCTTGCTCTCATAGGCTAGTTTGTTAACCAATCTGAGTCCAGCAAATTCAAATAATGAATCATGATGAGTTGCAGCCTGAATCCTGACGAAACCAGACGAATTTTGCCGCCGACAGATTGGAAGGTCTGTTAATCAGTGTTTCCAAACGTTTCATAGATATAAAATGTTTCATATTACTGGTTAATACTTAAAGTGGCAATTTCACACAAATTTCATGACTATGAGTATCAGATGTTGTGTCTTCCAGCTTGTTACATCTTATGCTAACAGCTTTTAGCCAGCAGCATGCTAGGCGTGGTTTCAACTGCAGGAGCTGCCGAATACTAACGAACAAAGGAGTTGTGATGAAACAGATACAGGCCGTTCGAACTCGGGTGTTATCACCACCTGCGTAGTTTGAGAGATAAAAACGGAAAGAGAAGTTGTTGACCTGTTTTCACACCCACTATGAAGGTAAGAACAGCTGTGGAGCTAAAATGTTCAACAGAAACCTCAGAAAAACCTTTTTTAATGGAAGGGCCTCTTTAAGAAATAACCAAATTTAAGTCATTAAATTTGTGTGAATTGGCCTCTTTAACAACAACAACATCAGGTGTTGTTTACGTGAACGAGCTCAGTCATATGCTGAATTATAAGTGCTCACCAAAGTGTTGATGACTCTTTGCTTGAAGTTCATCCTGTCTGTGAATCCAGTGAAAAATCGAGGTACAAACGAGGGCGGGGACGGACATCCTGCAGCCTTCATGTCCATAGAACATGGAGTTCCTCTCAGTAAATTCACGGTGGGAATTCCTGTAAGTCATTTAAGAAAAAAACTGGTGACATCGTTTATAAACTCAGAGAAAGTTCCAGAAAGAGGAAAACTCACTGAATTTCCAAGCTATTAATGATCCAGTTGGAACCATGGGGTCAGTCAGGACGGCATCGAACCCCTGCGGAGTGAAACCAGTTAGATGCTTCATCCTCCAGCAGGTTGTGTAAGTTGTGTTCTGCTCACCTGCTGAGCCAGGTGAGACATGAGACTGCTGTTGAACAGCAGACTCTCTGCAGTGGTGTGAAGCAAACCAGCGACCTTCTGCATCTGACTGAACCGCGTTTTTATCTTCTCCACGAAAGGCTGTGCTGATTTCTTCAAGATGTCCGTGTGTGAGGACATCACGTTGTCCATGTCAGCCTTGGTGTAGGGGACAGGATATGTGATGGTGTCATAGTGTTTCCCCGGACCCATCCGTAAACTGATCTCTGGGATTACCACGGTGACCTGGTGCCCACGCCGACCCATTTCTTGAGCGATGGCTTTTATTCCCACCCAGTGACTCCCATCCATGGGCACCACCAGCAGCTTACCTGAAAAACCCGAAGAAGAGTCGCTTTTTGCAGGAAAACTTTCCATTTCTTTTGCCTTCTTTCCATTTGCAAAAGTGGGGATTTCCGTCACAGTTGGCTTTTCTTTGGCACTTCTTACCTCCACAAGCACGTACAAGAGCATAAACACAAACCCTGCTGCTTTCAACGCCATTTTTCTTCCTATTTTATGTACCGACTTTGAACGCAACACGGAGAAAAACAACAGGGTAAAATGAAGAACATAAACAAACAACAGCAGTGAAACAATCCGAAGTGTTCTAAGTCCTCTCACTGATCTGATGCTGTGTGTGTGTGTGTGTGTGTGTGTGTGTGTGTGTGTGTGTGTGTGTGTGTGTGTGTGTGTGTGTGTGTGTGTGTGTGTGTGTGTGTGTGTGTGTGTGTGTGTGTTTGTGTTCAAAGTCCCACATTAACACAGGAACTCTTTCAACTGGGTCAGTTCTTTGTTTATCGAGTCATTGATTTACTTCCATCCACACTGTAACTGTGTGTTTCATGAGGAGAACTAGGAGAAGGTTCAGGATGAAAACCTGCAGCGTTTCAGGAGAAACAACATTTTACTTAAATCCAGACTTTGAACTTTGAAAATGAAAAGAAAAACAATGTTTTTGTTTCAAGTTTTAACAAAAAATGAGTCAAGACTGAAAAGTTTGTAACATTATGTGGAACCAATAGAAATAACAATGTTCTCCAGCTTTTGTTGCACCACAAATACAGTTACACCATCAGCGGAAAGGGAAAGTAGGAAGAGGACGTTTTCATCTGGGTTTCATGATTAACCAAGAACTTTCACCTCTTCACTTCTGTTCACACAGAGCACACACAATCACCTCATCATGTATGCAACCCTGACAGGGCATTTTCTGATACTTATTGTTGCTGTTAAATGTTTACAACATATTTTTGCTTCCTCTCTGACATGCTCATGAGCTGAGCTCGATGAAAGATTACGGTGAATTGCTACGTTTTAAAAACTTCTGTCTACTTTATAATTTAATTCCTATCAAAACTATTTTCACAAGATTATTGAAAGCACTTCCAAAATAATTTATCTTTTAATCCAGAAATAACATTGAACACCAACCTACAAACTCACAGCTAGGCTTCCATCCAAAGTATATTCCTCTTTGACAAAAAGTGTACAAATCAATTTATTAGACCATGTTTTACTGATAAACTATTCCCTTGTAAAATAAACAAAAACAACATAATTTACAAATTTGAAAACAAAAAAAAACGTTGATAAACTAAGAACAGTGTATATTTAAAACTCCCCATTCAGTTCAGCCAAAAGTCAAAGAGACACATTTTAAATGATCCTTCTAAGGAACTCCTGAGAAAACACGTTAACATTGAGGATAACACGTGTAGCTTTGTGGGAACAATGTGGAGATGATAGATCACATGTTCTTTGAGGATTCAGATGTTTTGGAACAATTTTCAACTTCAGATTGAAATTCCACTCCATATATCAAGAGACAATTGAAACTCTTCTTCGAAACAAAAACAAAGAACTGTGTTACAACTTACTTCTCGGTCTGGCAAAAAAGTTCATATATAAACAAAGAATACTGAAATTACCCCCAACCTTTAAAGGTTTTATTTTTGAATTCAACATGTACTTAAAATCCCTAAAATGCATTAAAGATAATAGTTATTTGTCCATGTATGAATAACTTTGTAAACTTCAAGAAATGTACAATAATTCCTTGATTGTATTTAAGTATTTTTTACTGCCTGTTCAGATGAATGTAAAGATAAATGTTTGTCTTTCTTGTTCTGTATATGAATGTAAATAAACATATTTAAAAAAAAAACTCTCTCATGAGCTACATCACAAACCACATTCTAAAATCCCAACATTCATATAAACTTAAAGGCATAAAGTTAAAGAGACTCAACGAGGCTTCAACAACATGAAACTATTTATGACTCCTTCATTACAAGATTAGTTGTCTTTAATTCATGTAATGTTTTTGCAATAGCATGTTTAAGCTATTAAAGTGATTAAATTCATCAGTCTTTGCTTTAACAGACAAAAACTAATTAATTCAGCATATCTTCATTTACAAAAAGTAGCAAAGTCACCGTCACCTTGTATTATGACATTAAACTAAATTGACAGTTTGATTTAATTTACTTGAAATTGCACATGCAGATATTACATACGTCATGACTCAATAAAACACACCGAGCCTCTGGATTATCTCACCTTCATTCATTTTTCTTTTTGTTTATAAAGATGTGATTGGTGTATTTTAGGATTGGACTAGGCTTAAATAAGTTTATAATTCTGCTAGCTCTTTTTCAAACATCTGACAACATGTAAATATTCTTTGTAATTTTGGTGAAGGTGGAGCATGTTTGAAACAACACAAAAATAAATATATATTGAAATAAAGGAGCAGATTTTTGTGGTTTTTCATCTCCAGATATTTGCAATATGTATATATGATTACAGCAGTGGAATGACAGTAATATGTGCAGGTGTGCTGGGCTGAGATCAGTATTTATTCATAAATGAGTTAAAGTCTGCCAAATGCCAACAGCTTTATGATGTAAATTTAAAATTGCTCAACATATTGTTGTAAACAGAGCAAATTTGTTTTAGACCAAATAGAAAATACACATTAAAAATCGTCTTTAGTCACTTCTGTTACTCATTTAAACTATTTTCTATAAGAATCAAAATATCATTTTTCTTGTTGGTGGCGGTAACGCTCATTACAACAGACCCTACAAGTAGAGCATCGAGCGGAAAACTCGATCAGCCACCGTCTCGCGCTGGTTGCTGCTAATGCTAAAGTGTCCGTGAGCAAAACAAGTATTTACCCAGCGCACGAGCCGGTAAGTAAGAGCAGAGAGATATGTTACATAAACGCGACCATGACGTCACGATGTGATGAAAACTGTGAGGGAGAAAATATGAAGTAAGTTAAAAACACAAGTTTTAGTTTTCAGCAACGACCTAAAACTTCTGTCGGTTTTGTTTTTGTCTGTTTTTAGCCCAAAACAAAACAACAGAAACGCTAACCATGATGCTAAAGTTAGCTAAACTAAAGTCAACTTTTAGGATTTGTTTTCGAGTTGTTGCGTCATCAGCTCCGGGATGTTATGAGCTCATTACGTTTGTGTTTTGTGTTTTTATTGTATTCGATTCATTTTTTATTTAAAGACTCCGGATTTCGTTCAGAGCCAAACGCCAAATTTGTGTCTCAACACACATTAAAATGTTTAGAAGTTACAAATAATCTCAGTTTTCTGATTGAATCTGCTGCAGAGCGTCATGTGATAAATAACTGCTTTATATTAGTCTGTAGTATGTCTCTGTAAGATCATTTGTAAATAATTTGTCTCCAGATCTTGCAGGTATGATGCATCTGACTGGGATTCGGTCTCTCATTCACTTTCTATAAAAGTGGAATATCACAGGTGAGTTGATGAAAAGTTTGAATTAGAAAGTCCCAGTAATCTGTAACTGCTCTTTGTGGTTTTTTGTTCGTTGTGTACACACTCGTAATCGCTGCTGTTCTCTGTCACAGAACTTTGGAGTATAATTTGAGGTGGAAGGGATCCATGTCTTCCCGTCACTCCCCTCGACTATCCAAGGCCTCCAAGACGAATGGACAGAAAAGTCCTTCCCCAAAGGATGAAGTTACACAGAGTAAACCGAGAGGTAGAAGACGGAGGGAGCTGAAGGAAGCTGATCACTGTGGGGTTGATGAAAACGGTGGGAACGAGCGTGACATCTTAGACCTCATCCTTGAAGAAGAACCTGTACATGTGGTCCATAACGGACTGGATGAGTCAGATGAGGACCTGTCCTCTGACTGCAGCAGCGTAGCATCTGGTCCTTCCATCTCACATCATGCCTCCACCAAAAAGCCTAAATCTTCTCAGGCTCTGTGTGCAGCCTGCTGTGAGCTCTATCAGAGAGCAAAGAAAATAAAAGCTCCAGTTATGAGCAAACTCCTGGATACCGGTTAGTACGTGGAGCATTTCCTTGGTTAAAGGAAACAATTGAGTTAAATTTTTTGACAATTATTTGATGATTCTTTAAATGTCCATTTGTAGTCCTTTCAAAATAAAACTACAATGGTAGAATGGCCTTTGACAACGGGAAATGTATGTGGGTGATTGTGTGTGTTAAAATACAGCATTTGTATTAGTTTGATGTTGTAATCGCAATTTTTTTTTTACATGAAAAGAAAAAATGATTCCATCTCAAAGAACCTGGTCTTCTCCTCAGATCCTGAGTCTTTGACATGTGACCAGTGGATACTGATCAAAAAGTGGACACCCAGAAACCTGCCTGATGAAAAACGGTAAGACCAGTGTAACGGCGCGCCGCCATTACTTCACAAAATATATATTTTAACAGATGGGGGTTGGTTTATGTCTGAAATGATACATGGTGTAAGTTTACAACGTATGAATATACAGAAACAGTAAACGAAGGACTGTTTAAAAACGGTTTATTTTCTGGCGTTTTGAGTAAGAATATGTTCCTTTGGGTGTGTACGTGTGAAAGTTGTTGTCCCATTCGGCGTCATCCTGCGCTGCATTGTGGCAGCTGTTGTCTGCAGTATACAAGCACAGAGAGAACAGTGTTATAATACTATAACTTTGCTTCTTGAATAATCTGTATGTTAACGTAGGGAGAGATGATTGTTAACTGAAAACATCACATGGAAGATCAGTCGTTAGGAGCGGTTACTCAGCTTAGCTTCTCCATCGTTCTGAGGTTGTGTGTGGGGAAATTGTGACCCGGGACCCGCACACAATTTATTCGTTCCAGTTTGGGATGTAAGATGTTAGGAGGGAGGATGATCTTATTTAAACCTAACAGATTATTGTGGTTTATTGTTTTAACTAGGATGTGAAATGTTAAAGAGGTCCTTCCATTAAAAACGGTTTTTCTGAGGTTTCTGTTGAATATTTTAGCTCCACAGGTGTTCTTACCTTCATAGTGGGTGAAAACAGGTCAACAACTTCTCTTTCAGTTTTTATGTAATTTAGGAGGTGTAATGTGATTTTTTTATATTTTGTGAGTCTTGTAAAGAACCCTGTGGAATGTTTCATTCTAATTACTCAAACATTTTGTGAAGGTATTTAAACCCATTGTGCACTCAGAGAATGGTTTTTATATGTGGATGACAGAACACTGTGAAGAAAAATAAATAAACCTCTGAAAAGTCATCTTGACTTGGTGCTTCCATCGACTAACGGTCCCATGGCCGCTCGACCAAGCTGACAACCAGTTTGTGTTGCTTGAAAGTTTTAACACTGTCATTGAAATTTATTCTGTTTTTTCTCCTCAGGAAGCTTTTGAGCTGCGTTCAGTTTGATAAGATGATCTCGTTAAAGCGAAGACAGCGACCTGTGGGATCAGGAGAATCGCTCGCCTGCTCGAGGCCACACACTTTTCTTCTCAGGTATTTAACTGGTGCAGATTTTCAGATTATTTACCTAGTTTGTTTTTTAAATGCCTTATTGTGTCAGGAACCTGAGACGTGTCCGACTGGCAGAAAGGAAGGGGAGAAATAAGAAGAGGAGGAAGAGACGGAGAGCTGATTCCCAGGGTTCCCGAGCTGCTAAGCAGCAGCGTCTCCTGAGCGACGCTCACCTGCAGCGTAACGTTCGTACCTGTAAGGTTGACAAGTCAAAAAGTCACAAAAGTTCTGGAAAACCTGGGAGTTCTAAAATGGCCAACCGGGCTGATCCTGATGTGACTGATGAGCTGATTCCCCCATCAGTTGCTATAGAAACCACCAAATCAGCAAAGCCAACAGAGGTCTATTCCAAGCAGAAAACACCAAAGAAGACGCGTGAATTCAAAGATCTGCTCGCTCAGTTACAGGGAAACATCAGCAAGATCGTCAGAGAAACACGTTGACATGACGACTCAGACGTTCCTGCTCGTGACCTCAGATTTAATTTGTGGTTTGGTTCTGTTGGGTCCAAATGCCCCGGAGTTTATTAACAAAGGACTGTCGCTATTCAGTGTTTGTTTTTCTTTTTACTAAAATATACTGCGGCATGTGAAATGCAATGGAACAACGATGAACACATTATTTTTTCTTTGCTCTAGCAGTTCTGTTTTTATGAACTGTTTTGTTCCAGTTCATCGTATTTAAATTAGTCTAAATGTTGTTTCTGGTGTGTTGTTTTAGACACAGAGAGAAACATTCTCCTCTCTAACAAAAATAACATGGAAAAGCTCCTATTCTCAAAGTTTCCTCATGTTGCTGCAATGTGACGGAATTATTACTCTGGATTTAACTACAGGATTTTTTTCACTTAGTTAAACCTCCAAGATTGAAAAGTAACTTCACCTTAGAAAAAATATGTTAAATATGTTTTAACATGATTGTTGATGTTCTGAGAAGAAATCGGTTTGTTCTGAGTTATGAGAACTTGTAATGTTGCATCAAACTAAAGTTATTAAAAAGTGTCCTGCTTTCACTTCTGGACTTTTCTGTAGATGCTTTTCTTCCTCCGTCCATCTGGTGGCGCCATCATACAGATATTTATACAATAAGCTTCATTAGCATCCTTGAACAGCCAGAGCATGTGCAGAAAATACAGTTTTTAAACTGCTGACATCATCTACACTGTCTGAGCTAAAGTAAAGACAAACACCTGGTTATGAGACACATTTCAGCAGTTTGAATGAGAAGCATAAATAAAGGTGAATATCAGTTATTTATCTTTAGAACAAGTAAAAAACTGACCAGGTGCCTTTTTCTGGTGTTCAAAAGTGAAGCTGGTTCATGGGAGCCTGCAGGTAAAAGCCCCGCCTACTCACCTGAACACAATCACAGTGGTTTTTTATCATCATAAAGAAAAAGGAATATTTGAACAAGGTCAGAACCACACGAATCAACAGATGCCAACACTTAGAAAAGTTACATGACGTGTATTTTTTTTTTTGTAAACGGGAAAATGTCCCATTCATGTTCACAGAGGGGGCGGGACTTAAAACATGTTGGAAACAACCACCAGAGGATGTTTGTTTTGTATATTATCCTGTGATTAGTAACATAAAATCTGAGTTTAACTAAAGATAAAACCAAATTCATCCTGGTACTGGTCTTTTAAATACTCCTATAGTCTAAAGGACTAAAACCTACAGTGAGACCTGATTCCTTTATGATGGTCTTGGAACAGCCTGCTAGAGAACCTCTGGGCTGCAGAGGCTGCTGATGTTTTTAAAAGAGGCTGAAGCTCTTCCTTCTTAGTTTATCTTTTAAATGATTATGATTTTGATATATTTTTATTTTGCTGCCCCGCAACCTGACCACAGATAAGCAGAGTAGAATGGATATCTTTATTTGTTTTCCTTTAGGTTTTTATTCTTATTTTATTCCATACAATATTTTTATCAGCTCATTTAGGTGCATTTTTGCTGCTTCTGTCTGTTTTTATTTTTTTTAAGGTTTAATTTTTATCTTGTATTTTTACTCCAGTGTTTTCCTGATGGGGATCCTCCATAAGGGGGGTGTTGTTGGTTCCTGATGTGGACGAATATTTTTTCCTCACAGGAGCATCAAACCAGATGTTTATTAGCTCATATCTTTTATTTATCTATTTAGTAAACATTTATTTATTCATAATGCATTTAGGAGACAGTATCAAAAGAACAGATTATTTTTTGTGTATTTAAGGAGGTGTGATCACTGTTTTTATTTGTTTGTTGGTGATGGGGATGGGGGGGTGTTTTCTCAGAAGCCTCCGGGCCTTTTGGAGTGAGTCATATTTTTCATAGTTCGATCCCTGACTGACAACTGTATGAAACAAAAACTACATACAATGTTTGAAGCATACAGTCGTAATTTCCCCCGAATTTTGATATGATCCGAGTGCCACTCAGCACTTACGCACGAGACACACTGCTGAAGGAGAACTGCAGGCAGACGAGAGCTGAAGTTTGACCAGGTACCAAAGTAAATCACTTATACTGTACAAATAATGTAAATATGATGATGTATCACAGAGACTGATGTCATTGACACATATTACGTTACTTGCTAGTGCTGCCAGGACTAATCAACAAATAGGTAAATGAAAAGCTGAACAACAAACTCAGCTGTGTGTTCGTCTGTGTTTACACAACAATGGACATAAGGGTCTTCTTTCAAAGAAAAAAATGATAAAATTAATTATAATTATAAATATTATGCTTTATAAGTTGTTCATTATATTTATATGCAAATCAAGAGGAATTTATTTCAATATATTCACAGTTGAAACCAGATATTTACATACAATTCAGGAAAGAATATAAAAACTTTATCAACGTTATAGATAAATAAATATTGATGGCTTTTAAATTAGTTACATGTCAGAATAAAGAGAGAGTGTTGTTACATATTTATCACTTTTTATCACTATATATATTATTTATTGTACCTTTAATCAAAAAGAAAACTCCAGATGATTTTATTCTGAGCTCAATAAGTGTCTGATGGGTTAATAGAGTCCATTTAAGTTCATTGGTGACGCACCTGTAGATGCATATTAAAGCACCTCCAAAACACAGAACCTCTTTCTTTGACAAGAGAAAATCAAAAGAAATAAATCAGAAGAATAATTGTGGACCTCCACAAGTTTGGCTCAGTTTTAATCACAATTTGGGTGGAATTTACATTTAAAAACACATACAAATTATCTTTTTATTTTTAAATTTAACATATACAATTTTTATTTATTAATAAAAAAAATAAACATTTAGTCTGATTTGATGTTTGACAGTGAAAAAGTGTTTTTGTGCTTTTATCTGAAGTGTATCTAAATATCTGATTTCAACTTTATATTTGAACGGAGGGTGAGAGAGAGGACGAAAGAGGACAAGAGAGTGAGAGAGGACGAGAGAGTGAGAGAGAGGACGAAAGAAGACAAGAGAGTGAGAAAGGACGAGAGAGTGTGAGAGAGGACGAGAGAGCGAGAGAGGACGAGAGAGCGAGAGAGGACGAGAGAGCGAGAGGGAGGACAGAACAGAGAAAGAACAAGATCCAAGTGAGAAAGACACCAAGTTGTTTGCCAGAATTCATTAGATCATGTTCACTAGTGCAGTGTTTCCCAACCCTGGTCCTCAAGGCACACTGTCCTGCATGTTTTAGATGTTTCCCTGTTCCAACACGGCTGAGTTAAATGAGCAAATTACCAAACAACTTGTCTTGTAATTTGCTCATTTAACTCAGCTGTGTTGGAACAGGGAAACATCTAAAACATGCAGGACAGTGTGCCTTGAGGACCAGGGTTGGGAAACACTGCACTAGTGTATCTTGTATATTTGTAATTATTCTATATTTATTAAGTCATACAGGCTGTTTTTGCACAACTAGACTAAATAGTTATATAAATAATGTAGTTGTTTGGCAGGATTTAAAAATAATATGGTACAACACATAGAGACTAACATAGAGGTATATTGAGAGGTCTTGTTCCTTAATTAATAACTCTATCAGTGGACGAGTGGATAATCTTTGGAATCAACTGAAAAAATGATGAATTGATTTTTTGCATGAGTTTACATGATTTCCTTAAACCGCACAGGGTTGCTCAACAGTGCCATGTTTAAAGATCTGTGTGCTGATAACGGTGAATGTGGAGGAAGGGTGTGGAAAGGGAGACACAGATAAGGAGCTGGAGGAGGACGGGGGTGTGCCTGTGACAGTTTTCTTAAAAGTTTGTTTTCGGAGTAGGTTTCACTGTTTACATGTGGGATTAGTGAATTTAGAGATGATGGAGATTTACAGTCAAAGCAGAGTCAGGAAATGTGTCTGCCGAGACGCTCGAGTCCACGTCACACACAGATGAGAGATATGGACACAGTCCATCGGTAATATGATCAGATTAACAAGGTTTTCTACAACGCAGTTTAAAGGAATTCTATTAGTCATCATATGTCATGTAGACTTTAATTTGACGGTCTGTTTGTGTTCATTTTTTCTCATTTTTTAAAATCTGTTAAGACTTTATCATATTTGTACTTGCATTAAAAAAAACGGCTCCTTTTCATATTTAGCTGAATATAGAACGGTGTGAATAAAATCCTTTTTTGGGACAGACCTTGAAGTTAAGAGCTGAAATTGTTGTTCACTTTGCGTTCAGACAGAATTCAGTCTGATGTGAGAAGGACGGACTTAATGCTTCACTGACGGAGATCTGAGGGACTTTACAGCCTCGTGTTTACAGAACCGAGTAGAGGCAGGCTGATACTCATCTCACATTTATTTACAAGATACAACACTCTCTCACACATGCATGTTCCTGTGAACACGCTTTCAATTCAATTCATTTTTATTCATAAAGTGCCAGGTCATAAAAAAAGGTGATTTTAAGGCATTTTACAGTCAGTACACACACGTTGACTCTCTGGTTTGAGCTGAAACTCTGACTTCGTGTCCTGATTTAGCCGAGCAGGGAGTTCTGGACACAATCACTGTTTGATTCTCATTGGCTCTCCTTCCTATTGCCAGTTGACCCTGGGGACTGCAACCCAGAGGTCTCAGGGGCTAAAACAATTCAAGCAACACACATGTAACAAGGCAGCTTCCTGTGATAGATTCACTGTCAGCAGCTGACACCTCGAAAACAGGAAAAACACTTCTGCAGGCACACAGATGCACCGGACTGTTTGGGGGAGGACTTTCAACGCAACTATAAAAGCTCTTCAGAATAAAGTCCGGTCTTCACTCTGCCAAGAGAAAAGGGAGACTGTCTCCATCATGTCGTATTATGAGGTAAGATGTTCTGATCAAACATAGAAGTTTGGTGAAAATTACAAATCTGTGGTTGGCTTTTCTCTAACTGAAATCCACCATCTGTCTCCAGCATATTGTCTTTGACACGGACTACAATGAGACAGGTTCTGGTTCTGGTTCTGGTTCTGGAGAGGTGGGAATGGATCTTGAAGAGCCTTGTAACATGGAACACATGACGCCGAGTACACAGGTATTCCTACCTGTTGCGTACACCCTCATCTTCATTCTGGGTATCACGGGAAACGGCCTGGTCATCTTAGTGCTGGGTTGTCAGCGCAGGTGAGACAGACTGAGAGTCGAAGGTGGGAACTTTAGATCCACTGAACCGAGTTTATGAGCTGATTCTGTTTTTGTCTGCAGGTCAAAGTGCAGCTTGACCGACTGGTACCGCCTCCATCTTTCAGCAGCAGATCTTCTCTTTGTTCTGATTCTGCCGTTCTGGGCGGTGGACGCGGCCCTGAGTGACTGGCGTTTTGGAAAAGCCACTTGCATCGGTGTGCATGTGATTTATACAGTCAACCTGTATGGCAGCGTGCTCATCTTGGCTTTCATCAGCTTGGATCGGTACCTGGCAGTGGTCCGGGCCACAGACACCAACACAGGAGGGCTGAGGCAGCTGCTGGCTCATAAAATGGTGTATGTAGGTGAGTAAAACCTCTCCTCTCCTCTCCTCTCCTCTCCTCTCCTCTCCTCTCCTCTCCTCTCCTCCATCACTAATCTCAGTTTATCCTCCTGACCTCTATAGGAGCGTGGATGCCTGCTGGACTTCTTGCAGTGCCGGACCTGATCTTTGCCCGGACTCAGGAAGGAGGAGATGGTTCCACTCAGTGCCAGCGCTTGTACCCTGAAGACAGCGCTCCTCTGTGGGCTGCTATCTTCCAGCTTCAGCTGGTCCTGGTGGGTCTAGTGACGCCTGGCCTGGTTCTCCTGGTGTGTTACTGCATCATCGTCACCAAACTGACCCAAGGCCCTTTGGGGGGGCAGAGGCAGAAGCGACGGGCAGTCAGGACTACCATCGCGTTGGTGCTTTGCTTCTTCGTGTGCTGGATCCCGTATGGAGTGGGGATCTTTGTGGATGCTCTGCTGCGACTGGAGGTCCTGCCCTGGAGCTGCAGGCTGGAGGCCACTTTGGGAATGTGGCTGTGGGTGGCTGAGCCCATGGCGTACGCACACTGCTGCCTGAACCCGCTGCTGTACGCCTTCCTGGGGGCTGGGTTCAAGAGTTCTGCTCGCAGAGCCCTGACTCTGAGTCGGGCTTCTAGTTTGAAAATTTTACCCCGAAGACGCCCCGGGACTTCTACGACTACCGAGTCTGAGTCCTCCAGCTTACATTCCAGCTAATGTCTCATTTTATTGTGTGTGTGCATGTGTGTGTGCATGTGTGTGTGTGTATGTGTGTGCATGTGTGTGTGTGTATGTGTGTGTGTGTATGTGTGTGTGTGTATGTGTGTGTGTGTGTGTGTGTGTGCAGGTGTGTGTGTGCGTGTGTGTGTGCATGTGTGTGTGTGTATGTGTGTGTGCATGTGTGTGTGTGTGTGTGTGCATGTGTGTGTGTATGTGTGTCACCTGTACAAACTGTGAAATATATTATAAACCGTATATATTCATCCATATACTCACTTGTTCCTGTGCAGACATGTGGGAGGCTGCTGTCTATATCCAGCTTTCACTAGGTGAGAGGCGGGGCTACAAACTGAACAGGTCACCGGTTCATCACAGAGCCGATTGTATTGTAAAATGTACATATTGTAAAACCTTCACAACAAAGTAAACAGAAAGTATCTGAGTAAACGAGGAGCAAGTCTGCTGGTCCATGACGTCTTCTCTCTGGAGTTTCTCATGTAAATAGTGTTAAAATGTTGTTCTGCTAACAAACTGCATATGTTTGTAATAAAATATGTAACATAATCCTCATTGTGAAAGTCACCATGTTTTTCTCTTCATGACTGAAAGTGTCTTGGCCTCCACTTTAATCACAGCTAATGCACAAGTTCCCGACCAGCAAGACGATTGCTAACGAGCATAAAAACATTTTTATTTTATCGCCAATAAGAAAAAAACACTGAAGTGTAACAGGAAGGTGGAACAGAAAGTAAAATAATCCTGAAACAAATTTATAATAAATCAACTCTCAGTTGATAGAAATCACAACGGTCCCCTGGAAACTTGTTGCACATTTCCTGCACTTTGCCACAGAGCTGCTAGTTCTTAGCTGAGGATCATTGATCCATTTATATTTTTAAATAGTTTTCAGCTGTGTGGCATCTGAGTTCAATGATCCAGAGCATGAACACAGTGAAGATCTACCTGAAAATGAAACCGTGTCTGCGCTGCAGCATGTGATAACCAGGTGTGCTTCACTCGGCGTGTTTATATATGCGTGTGTGTGTTGAGGGAAATCAGGTTCGATTTATTTAATGAGATAAACAGTTTGCTTCTTCTGCGTGAGACAGAAGGAAGCATGGGGGGGGTAAACGGTTTAGTTTTTCAGACCCTCTACGCTCGCTTACGTTCACAGAGGCTCTTCCCACATTCTTACTTCCACTTGGAAGTGTGAGAAACAGAAGCTGGAAGTTTACTGCTTCCTGTTTCCTGGCGCAGTAACGAGATGATGAAGAACGGAGTTGTGTGTTCAAGCGAAAAGACTGTAGGTTAAATACTTCATGTTGAAGAGTCGACTGAGGCAGCGACTCGGGTCATAAATCAGCAGCTACATGCAGCTTTCTGAAGTGGCTTGTATGTGTAGAAACAAGTGGAAAACACACTTACCTGCTGCCTTTTTCAGCCCCCCCCCCAACCCTCTTCAATACATTCACAAGTATACAAGCAAAAGAAAACACACAAACATACACACACAATCCACTGCTATTCTTAGTGTATTCAAAACAGGAAAGACTTCCTGCAGCTCATTTTAGGAAAAACAAGCAGCTAAAACAATTAAATACCCAAACAGCTCTGCTCCAGCAACACACACACACACACACACACACACACACCCACAAGTGTGTTTTGGTATCCTTATGGGGACCGTCCATTGACTTCCATTGATTTTAGTAACTAGATCTATACCTAACCCAAACCCTTTTCCTAACCTTAACCATTACTGATCTATAACTAACCCTAAGACTAACTAAAACTCTATTCACACCATACCTATAAACCTAACCCCTAACCCTAAAAAGGGGAGTCCCCCTCATGGGGACCAGGCTTCGGTCCCCACAAGAACCCTCGGACCCCAGAAAGATAGTAAAAGTCAGGAAACGGGTCCTCAGGAGGTCAGAAATACAAACCCAGACACACACACACACACACACAGAGCGGTTATAAAGTGTGCGATCCACCTCACAAAATTGTGTTAACATGCTAACACTCTCATGAAAACATCTGTTGCATCTCGTGTGTGTGTGTCTGTGTGTGTGTGTGTGTGTGCATACACACTCATATAGCCTATTAATGTCCTTCTGATGCAACAGAGAATGTAAATTCCCATAATGCTTAGGTTTAATTAGACAAACATCCCATTTGACATAAAATTGTGGAAAACATGGTTTTCACTGGGTACAGGGAAGAGGAAGGGGCCTTACCATCGGGTGTTTTTCAATAATTCTATTTGTTACTTTTCTATCTGTTTATTCTCTTTTCTTGTATATGTGTTTAGTACTTAATTTAAAATGCAAATTTTTTTTTTTTTCGTACCTTGTAGTTCATAGAAATGAATTTTATGTTAAAGGAGAGGAGAAGAGGGGGTAGGATTAAATAAGCTTATGCTTCGTCCTACTCCTTTTCGGACACATTAATGTGTATTATTGTCTTGATTATTGTTTGTTTGTTTTTGTTTTTTTTGTTTTTTTGCACTTGTTCGAAATAAAGCATTCAAATCAAATTGCCATAAAAACATTTTTTTTCTGGAGTCACATTTGATTGATTCTTACAACAGCATACAAATTTGCAAAATTAATTTGCACAAATGTGCTAATTTAATAATGCAACTAAGTCTTAGAGAGTCTTAATCTGTGGGATTAATTTTGTCCCTCTCGGTATGTCAGATTCTCTGTGTCACTCACAACTTGGCTTCAAAAGCTTCCAACTTCACCCTTACGTTCACACCGGCCCAACCATCAACTTCATAAGCGGCAAGTTTATATGTAAAGTCTATGGTGGACGGACGTCAGACAGACGTCAACGGCTCTGCGGCGCTTTGTGAGCGTTATGAGCGGCAACTTTTCAAGCTTTTCTAGCGTTTCAGGCGTTGACGCTTGAAAAGCTAGAAAAGCTCAAAGTTCAGCTAGCTGAACTTTTGACGTCCATAACGCTCTTGAAGCGGCATGTCAACCAATCAGAGCGTCTCATCGTAGTGACGTAAGACGTCACAGCACGTAGCCGGAAAGAAGCGGGATCAGCCAAAATGGAAGATAAATTAACCTCATCCAAACGTAGCTCCTGGAGCAAATGGTTAAACTCACCAAACTCAGAACGCATCTGAAGAATGGGGTGTATCCACAAACGGCGCTGATGCACCCGACGTTGATATTGTCTAGATCTATGAAGTAAATAAATCCAAGCTACTGTCTCAATATGATCCGCCATAGCTCCGAACATCCGACAACAAAGGAAGCCCCGCCTTCGCGCTCTTTTTCGGTCAGGCTTTACGAGATTTAACGCCTATGCGCTCTGACTGGCAGGCGTTATGAGCTTCAACTTCAAACGTCAAATTTGGAGCGTTATCAGCGTTGCTTGACGTTGACAAAGTGGCCGGTGTGAATGCACCATTAGTGTGTCACATTTATTACACTGTCTGACTCACTGAAACAAAACCCAGAACAGTCCCAGAAGGTGGACATGCGCCAGTCACCAAAAGCAGTATCTGCTGATCCCGATATTACTGATATCACAGTGTCAAATCCATAAATTCTTTAATATTTCTGTCTCATGTACAAACATTGACATTGTATTAAAAAGTAGATGAGAACGTATCATGAATTGACCACTGTTTTATTACAGGCTGAGACAATGTGCAATATTTCACATTTTAGAGACTCTCCTAGAGACAACTTGGACACAGTCAGGGACGGACTGGGACAATAATTCAGGCTGGGAATTTTGATATCATCCCAGGCCACCACCACCCGATTATTGCAAGACGCCAAGAGTGTGTTCACCTAAACCTGAGACTAATTTTACAATGCAGTTATTACCAGTCTGCGTTTTGTGAAAAAAGCAGAGGGGGGGATTTTTTCGCAATTTTGTTATCCAGGTGGAAATTGGAAGAAATTCGGGAGAATGATGGTCCCGGGAATGCATTAAAATTCGGGATTCGACCAGGAAAATTAGGAGGGTTGGCAAGTATGGTCGGATGAGAAAGAGGAACAAAAGCAACTTATCACCCCCAGGGATAAAAAATAAAGGAACAAGGGGGGGGGATCAAAAGCAGAGGGGGGGTAAACACCCCCCCGGACAAATCGCACCCTGGTTATTACATGATGAAAAAGACCCTAAAAATAATTTTAAGCCTGTTTTCCCAGAATCTGAGCTGTAGTAAGATCAAGGGAAGATGGTTATGTGTACTGTGTTTTGTGTGGAACTAATTTAGTTTTGACCCATTTCAATAAAAATACATCATTGGATTGAAATAGCCCTTAATCCAAAGCAATTTATGTAGCTGATATGTAGCTGATAGAGCAAACTAATATTCACAATGGCTTTTTTTTATAACCATACCCCTTAAAATTTGATTTTATTAAAGACTGAGTTATTTAAGGCTGTAAAAAAAATTAAAACATAAATCCCTTATCCAAGAAATCTAGTATGAAAAACATTAACAATTTCATTGACACTACACCTGTCCTAGGTGAAGCAACTGATTTCCCTGTTATATTTTGACATTTTGGCATATGTTGTAATTTGTATACGGTCCCTGCTCCTTCGTGCTGCAGCAGGTTGCATGGAGACTGATGAAAGTCTCCCAGCGCGGAGGACGGCTCGTTTTGAAGAAAATATGATTATAGCTCACAGTCTACCTCACTGCACTCTCAGAAATAGAGGTACGAGACAAGAAAATTTTTGTACCTATAGCTAATTTTTTTTAAAATGTTCCCTTAAAGCAGTACTTAGGAGCTTTCAGTTTAAGTTTATTTTGGCGGCGCCACTGGACAAAAGCGGTATTATTTTACGTGAACGAAGCCTGCATTTCCCATGAGCACCAGCGCGTAGCGTCGTAAAATCCAGATACCCCGTCCGCCAGCAGTTGGATTGAACTACATTACCTTTCGGTTTCCAGTGGCTGAGTGAATGAACTGTCAACCTGGTGGCCAGTTATTTCTTCCATGCAAATTTCCGAAAGCTGGCATCAGCATTTTGATTTGAGAATAGAAAGATACTTACTAGTCCAGCAGGAACAGAGCCACGGCAGCATCAGTCGGAAATCCCTCCTTGACTTTGAGCTCACGCCAGCGAGTGAAAGCCGGGCCTATGTTGATTCTTGACTGTCCTTTTATCCAGTTACTCTCCCTTTTTCTTTTTTTTTTGTCTCCTCAGACAAAACTTTTCGTTTTTTCGGGGCTTCTGCCGTGTTAGCTGCAGTTGCGCGTAACAGGTCGCATCGAGTTCCGTGTTTATGACGAATGGGGAAAGGGGAAGTGACGTATGCCGAAAAGCAGCCTATCCATTCGTAGTTTTTTGTGTGGCAGGGTTCCCACCATCCTCCTCAAAGTTGTTTAGTGCCAGTGAAAGCGATACAGACCCCCTCAAGCCATGACAGAGGTGTCATTCAACTTGTTGTAAGTCACCATATGATCACAGAAGTTATGAAACTATTTCATGAAGGTTGAAAAGTTACTTAGTGTTGGTTTAAAAGTACAATATTGGTCTTTAAAAGGTCAGAAATGCCCCTCTGAGGGTTCATATTGATATCAAGTACAAATTTGTACCATTTCAACTGCACCTGCAACCCTGCAATTTCAGAATGTTGGTTTTAGACTTCAAAACGTGGCATAATTTTACTGTTTTAGTGTAACAACTTTATAAGGTACAAAAATGGAACCCGGACCACAGGGTACACCCCCAGCGACAAGAAGGGTATAAATTCTTGTCGCTGGGGGTGTACCCTGTAGTCCACAAAGTTGTTCCACTAAAACAGTAAAATTACACCACATTTTGAAGTCTTAAACCAACATTCTGAAACATAATATTGAAAATGATGGATGAAACTTAATAAAATGGAGATTAACCAGCCTTGGTCAGGGTTGCAGGTGCAGTTGAAATGGTACAAATTTGTACTTTATATCAATTTGAACCCTCAGAGGGGCATTTCTGACCTTTTAAAGACCAATATTGTACTTTTGAGGGAACATTTTAAAACAATTTACCTATAGGTACAAAAATGTTCTTGTCTCGTACCTCTATTTCTGAGAGTGTGTGATGCACTGAGGTGTCTCGGTTTTGTAAAAGCAACGCTCCGCTGATAAGTTATTGATCTGAAAAAGTCAAATCTGTGAATATTTTGTTTAACTTTACTGAAGTCTGATCCTCTCTGCTCCACCTTTCCTCTTTCACTGCGATCACGCTTCATTTTAGAGTGCAAGGTGTGGAAGTAGTGGAGGGGCGCGAGGGGGGGATTGTGCTTTCATGCTCTCTACCTGCTGCATGAGTGAGTGACATCAGGGCAGATGGTCTAATGAGTCGCACGGCAGATTGTTTATTTAAGAATTAAACTCCACCTGACCGTCAGCCAGTTGCGAGTGGGCCATTTGGCAGCCAGGCCACCGGGAAAACTCCCAGTGCTCTCGACGTAAACGTCATCTGATCAGTCCACTTATTTTGAGAACTCCAATCAAAACCGATATTGCCCCTATCGGCCGATTCTGATCAGATGCCGATCGATCGGTGCATCTCTACCAGGAGGATCCCTGAAGAGTCCCAGAAGGGTTCCAGATCCAGATTGGTTCCAGGCACCTGCAATGAATCTGTGACTATTTTCTGTGAAAATCTATCTGGTAAATTTTCCATATTTGTTCCAAATTCCAGTGACGCCAGGTAAATGAAAACCTTCATGTTTGAGACACTTTGGACACTTTAGGTTATCCTGATCCATCCCTTTAGTTATGCTGCCATAATCATAAGCTACTGGAGGACACGCTGATCACATTTCTTAATTCTGCTGTCTTTACTCTCCATGTTTGGATTTATTATTGTTGCTGCTATTAACTTTAACTCTGTCCATCTTTCCATAGACCTGACGACCGGCCCAAATCCATCAGTGTTTGTCTTTTTCCTGTCAGCTCACACCCCAGTCAGCTGAGACAGAAGTTCATCCTGGTTGCGATTCTGCTGGAGGTTCTTCCTGTTAAAATTGAGTCATTCCTTTCTAATGTTGCCAGTTCAGGTTGCTCAAGATGAATCTTTTCTGGTCAAATCCTGCCCCCAAATTAATCATTTTATAAAAAAGTTTTCAAAATCAGCTTTCAAATTGGCGGACTTGAACACACATTTACCAGAAGATGTCAATCACATTTCTGTCATTGGTCTAATGTTGAAGCAACTGCTATGGGAATGCCATTCACTATCAGACCTGCTGTGTGGTGTTGCTGCCAAAGTGCACAAGTGCACGTCAACAAAAGAATGACAATGTGACAGCCTGAGTGTAAACAAACCAGGAAATGACTCCCTTGAAACCATTTTTTTCATTCTTCTTGTTCATATCCTGCTTGTTTGTACCCATTGTTTTGTTTTTCACCTGCTTCCAGATAAATAAAAGGTTTTTATTCTCTGCATGAGCTGGTTTCATGTCTGAAACCGTGAGCATTATCACATGAACTGTACGATCATGTTTGTGTGTCTGAACTCGTATTCATTCATTCATTCATTCATTCATTCATTCGTTCATTCATTCATTCATTCATTCATTCATTCATTCATTCATTCATTCATTCATTCATTCATTCATTCATTCATTCATTCATTCATTCATGTATTGGGTAATTCATACTGGATAACTTGTTGTCTATAAATCAAATTAAAGGAGCCATATTGGCACGGATCTCGTGTTGCGTATGTGTGTGTTAGTGGGTTTTTTGTGTGTTTGCCTTACAGATGGTCAGGTTCCCCTTTTATTCAGACAGGCTGAGTTTCCTGCAGTTGAACAATTGTGGGAAAGCCAGAGGTCAAGACAAAAGGAGAAATAAAGAGGGAAAGACTGGGTTGCATCCAAATGGCCTGCAACAACTTCCTGCTTTGTTCCTGGTGGCCTCACAATGCGACAGGTGAAACCAATAGGAGCATTTGAGGTGACCTCAGCAGGTGTAGGCGTGAGAATAATGTGAGTTCAGGAATTGAAATCAGCGGGACTATAGAAAAGAGGGATAAAAAACAGCAGCAGCTGAATACAGTTTTTATAAATGATCTTCTCAGGTTTTCTCAGGGTGCATCGGTTTCATCTAGACTGATTGACATGCAAGTTAAATGTTCTCATGTCCTCACTGCAGAGCACAGAAAACTCTTACCTGATCAGACTGCATTAAACAACCCTAAATGTCTGATTGATCTTAAACACTCTAGTCCTTCTTGGTATCTTTTATTCTTGCTTATGTAAATAAAGCATTTAATGATCTTTTAGACTCAACTGTTTTTTTTTCCAAAATGTTCACAAACCAACTCATTTTCTTCATCATCCCCTTGATCCTGTTCTGACTTATGATGTAGGTCATCTAATAGCAACCTCACAACCCTAACTGGTCTGATCATTTTTAAAGGGGGGGTATTATGCTTTTTTCAGACGCAGAGTGCCACTCTATAGCATACTCCAATGACTATGTTACCTTAAGTTGATCTGTAAAAGCTGTAAATAAAAAAAACAACCTTTAAGAAATTTGCCGTCACATCATGGCTGCTCCAAACACCTCGATATTGACCTCTGTCTCTTTAAGACCTTCCGACACTCCCCCTTCAGCACGCTGAAGAAATGCTAACAACAAAACAACGTAACAGCGCGGAACATCACCTTCACGCCGAACATAACAACACAAAAGCCAGCTACAGTGCACCGATTGTAGGACAGGTTAAGCTAAGAAATGCTAACAACAAAACAACGTGACAGCACGGAACATCCCCTTCACGCCGAACATAACAACACAAAAGCCAGCTACAGTGCACCGATTGTAGGACAGGTTAAGCTAAGAAATGCTAACAACAAAACAACGTAACAGCGCGGAACATCACCTTCACGCCGAACATAACAACACAAAAGCCAGCTACAGTGCACCGATTGTAGGACAGGTTAAGCTAAGAAATGCTAACAACAAAACAACGTGACAGCACGGAACATCCCCTTCACGCCGAACATAACAACACAAAAGCCAGCTACAGTGCACCGATTGTAGGACAGGTTAAGCTAAGAAATGCTAACAACAAAACAACGTAACAGCGCGGAACATCACCTTCACGCCGAACATAACAACACAAAAGCCAGCTACAGTGCACCGATTGTAGGACAGGTTAAGCTAAGAAATGCTAACAACAAAACAACGTGACAGCACGGAACATCCCCTTCACGCCGAACATAACAACACAAAAGCCAGCTACAGTACACCGATTGTAGGACAGGTTAAGCTAAGAAATACTAACAACAAAACAACGTGACAGCAGTTGAACTTACCGGTGCTGCCTGCAAAGACTTTCTCCTGAGAGTGGGAACTGCTTCGTCTTTAAGTTACAGCTTAGTAACTTATCCACTGTCAAATAAACTTTTTTCTAGAAAACAATCCTCGTTAAAGTGCCTGGCACAAATGAAACAGATCTTTTTCAGACGAGGGTCGCTTCCATAAATGAAGTCCAACCATTTCTGACGAACAGTCTCATTCTTTGTAAGACTAAAAAGAGGGCAGCCGTCTTGACATCCAAAGATACATTTCTTCCATGATGGCATTTTGGAGTTATGAAAAGCACCCAGAAAAGTTGTCAGTTGATAAGCTCAGGAAAGGTGCACTCTCGCAGTTCTACCAGGTGTTTGCTGATTGCTGCTACCGCTGCTCTGCCTGCGTTACACATGGGGGAGGGGTGCTCTCCTGTGAGGGGAGCAGTGGGCATGAGCTTGGCAGGTAACGAAATATAGGGGGCGTTTCAAGGAGAAATGGGCGTTTCTGGGAGGAATCAGGCAAACGGCTTTCAAAATGGCTGCCATGAGAGTGTCTAAAGATTACTCAAACATAAATGAGCTAAAGAAACATTTCAGGCATGATTTAATGAGGAAATTACATTATAACATGATGTAAAGCTTGAAAAAGTCCATTTTGCATAATACCCTCCCTTTAAATAATCTTTGAGTTTACAATGATGTACTTCCCAGCCCCAGATAGAAAATATAATTACTGCAGATATCTATCTTTTGGTTTTATCTTCAGTCCGAAACAATAATATAACCGAGGGCAGCTGCAAAGATTTGACACAAATTGATTATCTTATTGATGATGTTACAGCTTTAAAGGTGCAGTATCTAAGAATTTTACAGTGAAATACTAACACAACAGTCTAATGTCCCACTGATATTGAAAGTAAAGTTACAATGTAACAGATTTTGATCTCAGCTGGCTGTGTGGTTGCCAGTTTCTGTCACTTTAAAAATGCTGTTCCAGGACGGAATCATTGTTTAAAATAGCACTTCAGTGGTTCCATATCGAATCACATGTGATCCTGAAAGGTTGCCAAGTCTTCAACACAAGCAGTTACAATTCAACAACGATTGGTGGCATAGAATAGCAGTGCTGTGGATGGAATGGAAGCCAGTAAAAGAAGCGGCCCTGATGTAGCTTGATGTAAACCTAAAGAAACCACAGCATTATTCCCAAAAATTGAACAAATATACAAGAAATAAAATGAGGATCAACATTGGAACTGGCAACCTGGCAGAAAAATCCGAAAGGGCGAGGGGTGAGTGGCTGAGAGTGGATAGTTTTATTTTTCTACATGAATGAATTGATGACAAGGTCTAATTCTTACATACTGCACCTTTAATTCCATGTCATCAGACAATAGCTACGTTTACATGGGCACATTTAATCGGAATAAACACCCAATCGGAAAAGAAATACGTCATGTAAACATGTTAATCAGAATGTTTTGATCCGATGCAGCTTGATCAGAACTAAATTTCCTTCCGATCGAGAGGGGTGGTTTTGTCCGATCTTTATTCGGATAGACGTGCATGTACACACCCATTCGGAAGGAAAGGGGGAAAAAAGCCCACTGCGCATGCGTACAACTTCAGCGTGATGTTTTTCCGCTTTCGCAGACCCAAGAAGAAAACATAGCGGGAAGTAAACATAAGTGGTCTGCTGGTGCAGTCATCCTGTCATCCTGCTCTCCTCTCCTGTGGCGGAGGAGCAGTAGCAATATGTATTCAGCCTCTAGCTTGGTTAATGCGACCAGTAAAAACCCAAACATAAAGGTAATCACCCGCAGAAGGTCCATATTGGGTATAACGTGAGTCAGCTCGAGCACACGATGGGGCGGGAAAGACGTGCAGAAAGGACGGAGTTTGTTTACTTTTTTTTCTTCCCCCAGACAGACAACTCACTGTGCACATGCTCAACTCATTTAACCTGATTGAGTGCTTGGTGCATGTGTACTCATGGCATGATCAGATCATTTCAGTTAGTGTCCGTGTAAACAGGGATTTGGGAATTCCGATTGACCAAGATTTTAATCAGATTGGGGAAATTTGGCGCATGTAAACATAGCTACTGCTGCTCATCTGAAAATGAATGTAATTAGTCAGAAGAGGCTTATTGGATTCAGAGCTGCATTTGCTAAAAAGGACTTCAAGAAAGTTAGAAAGAAAATAGCAGTTACACAGTAATAATCTATGTGGGGCATTTCAGTCAGGATTTAGAGCTCATCATAGCACTGAAACAGAACTGGTGAAAGTTTTTAATGATCTTCTCATGGCCTCAGACAGTGGACTTGTGTCTGTGCTTGTCCTGTTAGATCTCATTGCTGTATTTGATTCTATAGATCACATCATAATATCTTATTGAAGAGGCTTGAATATGATATTGGGATTCAGCGAACTGCATTAAACTGGTTTGAATCACATGAATAACTTCAGTTTGTTCATGTAAATAATAATGAATCTTCTTCATGTACCAGAGTCAGTCATGGAGTTCCTCAGGGTTCAGTGCTTGGACCGATCCTCTTTACTATATATATATTACTGCTTGATAAAATTATTAGAAAATACAATATAAAATTACATTTTTATGCTGATGATACTCAGTTATATTTATCAATGAAGCCTGATCAGGCCAATCAGTTTCTCAGATCACAAGCTTTTCTTAGTGACATAATCTCCTGCTTTTAAATTCAGACAAGAGAACTTTGTTGTTCTGGTTGTTGTTTTTGAACCTGAGCACCTCGGGAACAAGCTGTGTAATCAGTTATGTACTTTAGATGGCATTAATTTGGCCTCTAACAACAATGTAAAGAATCTGGGTGTATCTTTGACCAGGACATGTTAGTTCTCATGTAAAACATATAATCCAGAACAACCTTCTTCCACCAGCGTAATGTTGCTAAAATTAGGAGCATTCTAAATCAAAGGGATATAGAAAAATTAGTTCATGTATAGTCATGGACAAAATTGTTGGTACCCTTCAGTCAATGAAAGAAAAACTCACAATGGTCACAGAAATAACTTTAATCTGACAAAAGTAATAATAAATAAAAATCCTATGAATGTTAACCAATGAAAGTCAGACATTGCTTTTCAACCATGTTTCAATAGAATTATTTTAAAGAGGCCCTTAAAAACGGTTTTTCTGAGGTTTCTGTTGAATGAAATTTAGAATGTTCGTACGAACAGTCAAAAGTCTGATTTATCAGATGTGAGGTGCCCACTCGTACGCGCACTCTTCTGCAATCATGTGTTGATAAATCCCACTTGTGCATACTCAGGTCCTCGTGCCCGTTCACAGTCATTTGCATATACAGAAACACCCTCAATTAGCCCTGTTTGGTAACAGCACTTCCTTTAAATAGGCCATTCCATTAAAAAAAAATTTTCTGAGGTTTCTGTTGAATATTTTAGCTCTACAGGTGTTCTTACCATCATAGTGGGTGTGAAAACAGGTCAACAACTTATCTTTCAGTTTTTGTCTCTCAAACTACGCAGGTGACGATAAAACGCAAGTTCTCCCGAGTCCGAATGGCCTGTATCTGTTTCGTCACAACTCTTTTGTTTGTTAGTATTCGGCAATTCCCAACAGTTGAAACCACGCCTAACATGCTGCTGGCTAAAAGCTGCAGCATAAGACGTAGCAAACAGGAAGACGCGTCATCGGAAGTTGCCATGCGCAACAGGGCAGGAAATAGTATACCTTGCTCTCATAGGCTAGTTTGTTAGCCAATCAGAGTCCAGCAAATTCGAATAATGAATATGAACGAGCTGCTGCTCGAGGCCAGGCGGAAAGAGCCGGAACAAGCCAAATTTTAATGCAGACAGATTGAAAGGTCTGTTAATCAGTGTTTCCTAACGTTTTTTAGATATTAAATGTTTCATATTACTGGTTAATACTTAAAGAGGCTATTTCACACAAATTTCATGACTTTGTGGTTATTTCTTAAGTATCAGACGTTGTGTCTTCCAGCTTGTTAAGTCTTATGCTACAGCTTTTTAGCCAGCAGCATGCTAGGCGTGGTTTCAACTGCGGGAGCTGATGAATACTAACAAGCAAAAGAGTTGTGACGAAACAGATACAGGCTGTTTGAACTCGGGTTTTATTGCCACCTGCGTAGTTTGAGAGATTAAAACTGAAAGAGAAGTTATTACTGGTTAATATTCAAGAAATAAATTAAATTAGACTAAATTCTGCATCTCCATCCCTTACGTACCTAACGCAAAGGTAAAGACTGTTTCCTACCGCAGAAACCTTCAATCTCTCACTCCCTCGCAGCTATCGGAGCATGTCTGCTCCTCCCTCCCTTCCTACTCGGTGCTCTCAACTCTGCCTGTAAATGACGCAACAGAGACGCTCTGCTCCTCACTAGCTTCTTCTCTGGACGAAGTCTGCCCTTGTGTGTCAAAGCTGGCCGCCCGGCAGCGTCCTAGTCCGTGGCTCACAGACACTCTGAGGGATCACAGAGCTGGTCTGAGAGCAGCTGAAAGGAAATGGCGCAAATCCAAAAATCTCTCTGACTTGTCCGAATACCAGCAAAAGCTCTCTAGCTTCACATCCTGCTTAAAGGCTGCCAAGATAGCTTTTTACCAAAACAAAATCCAAAATGCTCCTAACATGGGAAAACTGTTCAAGACATTCAATACTCTTATCCGTCCTCCACCTGCTCAGCCACCCACCGGGCTGACTGCAGATATGTTCGCCACCTACTTCACCGACAAAATCGCCTCCATTAAAAATCAGTTTTCTGAGCCTGACCATCCCAGTCTGGTCCATCCTTCCTCCGGTCAATCGCTCTGCTCCTTCCGCTTACTGAATGAG
>SSNP01000051.1:3373457-3432223 GCA_006937955.1 Pachypanchax playfairii
AAAAAAAAGAAATGATACACTTGATGTATCAGCGTCGGAATTAAACTGGACTCCAAACAGTCCGCCTCCTTATATTGTTTCCTTCTCTTTGATTTCTTGCTTGTATGTTCTCTCAATGTAAGTCGCTTTGGATAAAAGCGTCTGCTAAATGACAGTAGTAGTAGTAGTAGTAGTAGTAAATAACCACAAAGTCTTGAAATTTGTATGAAATGGCCTCTTTAAAGCCCATACAGGAAATCCCTAAAATAATGGCCAAGAGAGCAAAATAAACAATAAATAAAGAATTTTCTGTGACAGCCAGGTTGAGGCACTGGTTACAGAAGTGAAACAGAACCAACAATTGCTGTTTGGTTCTCTCAGCTCGGTAGAAACCAATAAAAGAAAAATTACCGCTTTGGAGAGAGTTGCAGATGTGGTAAATGTGCTTAGAACAGAGGAGAGATCCCCTTCAGAAATAAAAAAGAAATGGTAGGAAGTGGACAGAACGCCACAGAGCTGTCTGCATTTGACAGACGCTCACCCAGCATCTGCACGGTCACTGAAGACGCGTTTCCTCCGGAGTGCAGACTCTGCTAAATCCGCCAAAAATAGAAGATCAGCCATCCTACGATCTCAAATACTTCTATCTTTATAACATTGACCACCAATTATGCGACAAAGCTGTTTATTAACACGCATAATTACTAATTGGTTCAGATAAATTGTGGATGAGGAACACGCGTGGATCACTGAGACCGTCAGAATTTTGGTTCCATGTTCTACCACTAGATGCTGTGCGTATGCACGACCAGAGCTGTACTTATATTTAGGAACATTTCTACGCATAAGTACAAATTGATAAATACCACTCAATGCGTAGAATTGTTCCAATGCACGAAATACGCACAGATCTGTGCGTAAGAATGATTGCTAAATGAGGGCCCTCTGAAGTCTGTAATGAATGGGGAAACCGTCCAGCTGATAAAGTAACTGGGTGACGTGTGAATACTTGAATGATTTAGTTAAAAGCCTTGCAGCAGTGTTCTGAACAACCTGAAGACCTTTTACTTAAACATGTGAATAAAGAATTACAATAATTAAGACTCTGGGAAATAAAAGCATGAATAATTATCTCCATCTCAGGTTGTGATACGATTGGACTTTTTTACTGAGCTGATTCTGGAAACATTCCTGAACCACATAATGCATAACAACTAAAAGCATTGTGCAAATACAGGTGGACGAATACTTACACACTGGAAATATTTGACTGATCAGGAGTTAAATTACGTGCAAATAGTGCCATCCGATGGTTGTATTTGGGAACTACTACTGTAATAAAAACAAGCTGTTAACATTTCACGTTTTAGCTTGTTTGTTTTTAAGTCAGCTAAAAAGATTTTTTCCCAACTTTTATCATTTATTAGTGTCTCGTAACAGTCTTCCTAAATCATCTGGAAATGTCCATCCATCCATTTTCTGAACCTGGTTTTTCCTGTTCAGGGTCGCAGGAGCTGGTGCTGATCTCCAGACACACTGGACAGGTCGCCAGTTCATCACAGTGAACTAAAACTCATCACGTCTTAAACAAATGTCACATAATAAAAATATATTTTTAAATCTGTTGCCTTTGTTCTGTTTTCAACATTTATTCAATAAAGTTAAAAAACCCAACACGAGCCTGTAACCTTTTACTTTATTCCAACCTTCTTTAACCTCTACACTGAACAATACCCTGAGATTAACCCCACGGCGCGTGCGTCAAACTGGCGGGGCATCAGAGTCATAGACATGTATATAAATCACATATACATGTCTATGATCAGAGAGCTATGGTTGAACTACATATGTGTGTGTGTGTGTGTGTGTGTGTGTCGGGGGGGGGGTCGAAGCTGAAGCAGGAAACATTTCGCGCGAAAAGAGGCACAACTTTGCGTCAGTCTGCTCTAATTGGCTACAAACTGGAAACCACTACAACGGCAAAACAGATTGGACAAGAGCGGCGCGCCAAACGTCACGTGGTGTGTCTTTTCGCGCGAAACAGCTCCACTGTTGTGAGAAGAGCGTGTGCTGCTGCTGTGTGTGTCTCCGGTGTGGAAACGAGCTGATCGCACACATTTACTCCAGTTTCTCGATCTCTACAAGTTTAACGGTGTCGCAAGATGGACGTTGCCGCAGCAACCGCGGAGAATGCTGGGACGGTAGTCACGGTGAAAGACGAGTTGGCTGAGAAGTGCCAGAAGTTGTTCCAGGCCTTCTTAGAGGAGTAAGTCCGCCTGAAACGGGGTGACGTGTTGTGGAATAATCCTCGCTGTTATCGTGTAAAAACTTATAAACATGTAACTTTGATGCGCGCGTGTTAAACTTTGTTTAATCACTTGCACTGCGATCAGATTTCAGACCGGAGATGGGGAGGTGAAGTATGTCCGTGAGGCCGAGGAGCTGATCAGGCCCGAGAGGAACACGCTGCTGGTGAGCTTCATAGAGCTGGAGGGCTTCAACCAGGAACTGGCTACCACCATCCAGGAGGAGTACTACAGGTGAGACGTCAGCGTCACACCTGTACTGATGTCTGAGAACTTTACCTGGCGGTTAACCTGAGGGACATGTTGTTTTCAGAGTGTATCCCTACCTGTGCCGAGCTGTGCGCAACTTCGCAAGAGATCACGGTAACGTTCCTCTCAACAAAGAGTTCTACGTTTCCATCGAGGATCTGCCCACCAGACACAAGTACGATTCATGAGGATCTGATGACATCACTGTAAGAATCAGGTCAGATTCAGATATAATCCCTGTCTCGTGTGTAATTTAGGATCCGAGAGCTGTCCTCCATGCGTATCGGCACTCTGGTGAAGATCAGTGGTCAGGTGGTCAGGACACACCCGGTCCACCCTGAGCTGGTGAGATGACGTGCACCATCTCCAGACGTCTGCTGTGATGTTATGTTAAGATGTTGTGGTGATGATCTGCTTCCTGCTTTGTGTTTCCAGGTGAGCGGTACCTTCATGTGCATGGACTGTCAGGCGGTGATCAAAGATGTTCCTCAGCAGTTCAAATACTCCCCGCCGACTATCTGCCGAAACCCAGTGTGCAACAACCGATCCCGCTTCCACCTCGACACGCACAAATCCAAGTTCATTGACTTTCAGAAGGTGACGCATGTGAGGGTCGTGTTTTAAAGGCAAAATTATCCTGCAGGTGTCTGATTCAGTCTGATCCTCCTGCGTTCAGGTGCGGATCCAGGAGACGCAGGCAGAGCTGCCTCGAGGTTCCATCCCGCGCTCCCTCGAGATCATCCTGAGGGCAGAGGCTGTGGAGACGGCTCAGGCTGGAGACCGCTGTGACTTCACGGGAACTCTCATTGTTGTGCCGGACGTCTCTCAGCTCAGCACTCCTGGTATGATCTTGATCCTAAGAAATTAAGCTTCATCGTCTTGATGATGTTTGTAGCTTTATTTGATCTCTAAATCAGCTGCATGGGTGTCTTCTTCTCAGGTGTGCGAGCAGAGACCAGTACCCGTGTCGGTGGAGGTCCTCAGGGCTTTGAGTCAGAGGGTTTAAGGGGACTGAAAGCTCTGGGGGTCAGAGAGCTGTCGTACAGACTGGCCTTCCTGGCCTGCAATGTGGGCCCCACCAACCCACGAGTAAGAAAGTCATACTGCAGGTGTTGATCACGTGTAGCTGTGAACTACGACTCAGTCCTTTATGTTCTGGTTGTAGTTTGGTGGGAAGGAGCTGCGGGATGAGGAGCAGACCGCTGAGAGCATCAAGAGTCAGATGACGGAGAAGGAGTGGGAGAAGGTGTTCGAGATGAGCCAAGACAAGAACCTGTACCACAACCTGTGCACCAGCCTGTTCCCGACTATCCACGGTCAGCCGTCGGACACGTCCCGAGTCTTTCATCGAAGCGCGGGAGCTTCAGCCTGTAAACACTGTTGTTGATCGTGCAGGTAATGGTGAGGTGAAGCGGGGAATCCTGCTGATGCTGTTTGGCGGCGTTCCCAAGACGACGATGGAGGAAACGTCCCTACGAGGAGACATCAACGTGTGCATCGTGGGAGACCCGAGTACTGCAAAGAGCCAGTTCCTGAAGCACGTGGAGGAGTTCAGTCCCAGAGCCGTGTACACCAGTGGAAAGGCCAGCAGCGCCGCTGGTCTGACGGCCGCCGTGGTCCGTGATGAGGAGTCACATGAGTTCGTCATCGAGGCTGGAGCGCTGATGCTCGCTGACAACGTGCGTATCAAACGTTAAACAGGTCTGTCACTAAAACTTCTGCTTTTTGTGCTTAAAATGGATCATATTGACTTTCAGGGAGTTTGTTGCATCGATGAGTTTGATAAGATGGACATCAAGGACCAAGTGGCGATTCATGAAGCCATGGAGCAGCAGACCATCAGTATCACCAAGGCTGGAGTCAAGGTAACGCTCAGGAAAACTAGTCCGAAGCGTCTGATACACGCGAGAGGTGCAATAACTTCACTTTTTATTTTCAGGCCACTCTAAACGCACGGACGTCCATCCTGGCTGCTGCTAATCCTGTCAGCGGGCGCTACGACCGCAGCAAGAGTCTGAAACAGAACGTCAACCTGACCGCCCCCATCATGAGCCGCTTCGACCTCTTCTTCATCCTGGTGGATGAATGTAACGAGGTACGTCGTTTTCAAAAGACTCCAACACTCTGCTGCTCCTGATCGGTGTTAATATTATTTAACTGTTTGTTTAATTCCATCAGTGCTGTAGCCAGCAGAGTTCTGATGTTGTTACACGTGTGTATAGGTCACAGATTACGCCATCGCTCGACGGATTGTGGACCTGCACTCCAGTGTGGAGGAGTCTGTGGACAGAATGTACTCTCTGGATGAGATCCGTAGATATCTGCTCTTTGCCAGGCAGTTCAAACCAAAGGTGTGTGTGTGGCGAGGTCTCGTTCTCCTCGGGGGGGATTTTAAAGGTTTTAACCTGTCTGTGTGTGATGTACCATCGATCGTAGATCTCCAGCGAGTCAGAGGAGTTCATCGTTGAGCAGTACAAGCGTCTCCGTCAGCGCGACTCTTCTGGAAGCGTGTCCAAGTCTGCATGGAGGATAACGGTTCGCCAGCTGGAGAGCATGATCCGCCTGTCAGAGGCCATGGCGCGCATGCACTGCTGCGACGAGGTACACCATGACAAAAAGATCCAAGTCAGAAAACAACAGATGCAGCGAACGTTTAACTGGATGTAACATCCATCACAGAGTGATAGAAGCTGCATAAAGAGTCTAATAATCAAGGGTCTGGTTAGAAATCTGCATGTTTCTGCTCTGTGTGTCTGCAGGTGCAGCCTAAACATGTGAAGGAAGCTTTCCGGCTCCTCAACAAGTCCATCATCAGAGTGGAGACGCCTGACGTCAACCTGGAGCAGGAGGACGAGGTGGAGGAGGAGGAGGAGCAGCAGGAGGAAGGTGTGACTATAAAACTATCTACACAAACGCTCTGTTGGACGAGATCTATAGATCTTCACTGAAAAGACCCAACTGTTGATGTTCTGTAGGCAACAATGTCCCAAACGGGGTAAATGGTGTGAACGGTCATGTGGATGGCGTTAACGGGCATGTTGAGGGTGTGAATGGTCATCCGGAGCCCGCCAGCCAGCCCAAACCGTCCCTCCGCTTGTCTTTCACCGAGTACAAACGCATCTCCAACCTGCTGGTCCTTCATCTGCGCAGGCTGGAGGACGGTAAGACCTTCCTCCTCCGGTTTCTCCGGCAGCGTTCCAGTTCTACCCATGTTTGTAATTTACTTCTGTGCTTTTGGTTTGTTTGTTCCACCTTGCAGCCGAGGAAGAGGAGGAGCTGAAGAAGAACGCAGTGATTAACTGGTATCTGAAGGAGGTGGAGTCAGAGATCGATTCTGAAGAAGAGTTGATTAAAAAGAAGGGTCTGATAGAGAAGGTCATCCACAGGCTGGTGCACTACGTGAGTCGAGTATCAAGTATCTCCAGATACTTACAGTCAGATAAAGTCTGTGTGTTTTAATCACGCTCTTTTATTTTTAGGATCACATCCTCATTGAGCTGTCTGAAGCTGGGCTGAAGGGCTCAGAGACCAAGAGCCCAGAGGAAGATGTTGTTCTGGTCGTCAACCCCAACTACATCCTGGAGGACTAAATTATCACTTTACAGCAACACCGCTGATGTTCCAGATGTTCGTCGACACCTCAGATATGTTGGAGATGCTGTTAGACTCTTGAGTTGATCTCAGATGTACAAAGTTTAAATTGTGAGACCCGTAAGAAAAAGAAAGATGCTGTAAATACTGTTTCTTCTAATTGTTTCCTGACTTTTTTTCCAGTTAGTTGAACTGTGTGTGACGGCTTTCTAAACCTGTATAATACAGACACACACCACGGAATAAATCAAGTCTTGTTTGTTTTTTGTAATATTGTGACATTAAGTGAAAAAATGAATGTTTGTGTATTAAATAAAATGAGGATTGAAACACGTTTGTTTTTGTGTTTATTGTGAATTTCATTCAAGTGTAATATCAATATTGTCCAGTAGGTGGGGCTGGTCACAAAATTCATACAGACGTACTGCGCATGTCCGTTTATTACACAACAAACATGGCGGTCTCCTGTCTAACAGCAATCCGAACATCCCTGGCAGGTAAAACGTCCTTCCAGACTTTAGTGAAGAATTTAGGAGTTTAAAACGTATATTAATAATAACACTGACTTTAGGAAAGTACTACATAAATAATCTTTTTTTTTTAGTTCTGCAGCTTGGTATAATTTATGTTCACACTATAAACAACATTATGACGGGAGAAAACATGGCAGACAACATCACATTAATGCTAAAACATTGCATTTGTTCTGTAGGTTTGTATTTTGCTCCCTGCCGGATGCTTCTCCTGAAACAGCTTCAAATAGCGACACTGTGTCGTTCTCGGCTCCATGTCTGTCCGTCTGTCGGACAGGGCAGCAGCCACGGCTCGGCTGGGGGAAGAACCGAGGATCAGGACCTGCAGCGTCCAGAATACATCCCCAGGAAAAAGGCAAAGAACCCCATGATGAAGATTGGCTACGCCTGGTGAGTCTGCGTCACTCCCTGTTTGACACATGTGCAGCGTCTCACGTACACCTTGACGTTCTCATAACCCGAAAAGAACATCCGGAAACAAAAGTTTATTATTATTCAATTAGTTATAAGCATTATGAAGGAGAGAGGGAGATGGTTAGAGGTTGGAACATGGCCTGTGGACTGGCAGACCGGGATGGAGGGTGTGTTCCAGCTACATGGGGATCACACACTCCTCAATCTGACAGGTGAGGTCTGTTCCAGGCTGTTGGAGAGGAGAATCTGACCATCACTCGAACCTCAGATTCAGGAGGATTACTGTGGTTTTCGTCCCGGTTGTGGAACACTGGACCAGCTCTGTACCCTCCATCAGGTGCTCGAGGGTTCATGGGAGTTCACCCAACCAGTCCACATGTGGATCTGGAGAAGTTGTTTGACCGTGTCCGTCATGGTGTCCTGTGGGGGCTCTGGGAGTTCGGGGTCCTTTGCTATGGGTCGTCCACTCCCTGTATGACCACATCATCTTGGTTCGCATTGTCAGCAGTGAGTCAGACCTGTTTCTGGTGTGTGTTGTCCTCCATCAGGGAGTCCTTTGTCACCGGTTATGTTGATTATTGTTATGGACAAAATTTCTAGGTGCAGTCGGGGGCCAAGTTTAGGAACCACAGGATATCTTCTCTGCTGGCTTCTTCAATTCAGGACCTCCAGCATGTGCTGGGGCGGTTTGCAGCCAAGTGTGAAGTGACTAGAATGAAGATCAGCATCTTCAAATCCAAGGCCATGGTTCTTAACCGAACTTTTCTGTTTGGTGGAGAGTTCTTGCCCCAAGTGGATGAGCTCAATTATCTTGGGGTCTTGTTCATGAGTGTGGGATGGATGGAGTGGGAGATCAACAGAAGGACTGGTCCAGCATCTGAAGTGATGCAGCTGCTGTATTGGACTGTCACGGTGAAGAAGGAGCTGAGCAGAAAGGCAAAACTCTCAACCGGTAGGTTG
Organism: Pachypanchax playfairii; assembly: GCA_006937955.1. Taxonomy (NCBI): domain Eukaryota; kingdom Metazoa; phylum Chordata; class Actinopteri; order Cyprinodontiformes; family Aplocheilidae; genus Pachypanchax; species Pachypanchax playfairii. The sequence continues at coordinate 3,381,490 of SSNP01000051.1, forward strand.
ATCTACGTTCCTATCCTCATCTGTGGTCATCAGATTTGGGTCAAGATTCAGGATACAAGTGGTCAAAATGAGTTTCCTCTGCCCTCCAGGATGAGGAGCTCGGTCACCTGGGAGGAGCTCAGATGATCTGCTGTGTAGATTCCTAAAGGCAGCAGCTGAAGGAAGAACACTCTGTTTTAGGAAAATTGTTTTTCAGAAATTTCAGTGCTGCCTTCTTTTATTTTAGAGCCTCAATTCAGCAGAGTGTCTTCAGATCTGCTGCAACAGAAACAACTACAAGAGATCCTTCCTGTCCATGGATGGAACCCTCTACGGGAGATCCTTCCCGTCTACAGCTAGAACCCTCTACGGGAGATCCTTCCCGTCTACAGCTAGAACCCTCTCCGGGAGCTCCTTTCTGTCCACAGCTAGAACCCTCTACGGGAGATCCTTCCCGTCTACAGCTAGAACCCTCTACGGGAGATCCTTCCCGTCTACAGCTAGAACCCTCTCCAGGAGCTCCTTTCTGTCCACAGCTAGAACCCTCTACGGGAGATCCTTCCCGTCTACAGCTAGAACCCTCCACGGGAGATCCTTCCCGTCTACAGCTAGAACCCTCTACGGGAGATCCTTCCCGTCTACAGCTAGAACCCTCTACAGGAGATCCTTCCCGTCCACAGCTAGAACCCTCTACGGGAGATCCTTCCCGTCTACAGCTAGAACCCTCTAGGGAAGATCCTTCCCGTCTACAGCTAGAACCCTCTCCAGGAGCTCCTTTCTGTCCACAGCTAGAACCCTCTACAGGAGATCCTTCCCGTCTACAGCTAGAACCCTCTACGGGAGATCCTTCCCGTCTACAGCTAGAACCCTCTACGGGAGATCCTTCCCGTCTACAGCTAGAACCCTCTACGGGAGATCCTTCCCGTCTACAGCTAGAACCCTCTACGGGAGCTCCTTTCTGTCCACAGCTAGAACCATCTACGGGAGATCCTTCCCGTCTACAGCTAGAACCCTCTACGGGAGATCCTTCCCGTCTACAGCTAGAACCCTCTACGGGAGATCCTTCCCGTCTACAGCTAGAACCCTCTACGGGAGCTCCTTCCCGTCTACAGCTAGAACCCTCTCCAGGAGACCCTTCCTGTCCACAGCAAGAACCCTCTACGGGAGATCCTTCCCGTCTACAGCTAGAACACTCTCCAGGAGATCCTTTCTGTCCACAGCTAGAACCCTCTGCGGGAGATCCTTTCTGTCCACATCTAGAACCCTCTCCGGGAGCTCCTTTCTGTCCACAGCTAGAACCCTCTACGGGAGATCCTTCCCGTCTACAGCTAGAACCCTCTACGGGAGATCCTTCCCGTCTACAGCTAGAACCCTCTACGGGAGATCCTTCCCGTCTACAGCTAGAACCCTCTCCAGGAGCTCCTTTCTGTCCACAGCTAGAACCCTCTACGGGAGATCCTTCCCGTCTACAGCTAGAACCCTCTACGGGAGATCCTTCCCGTCTACAGCTAGAACCCTCTACGGGAGATCCTTCCCGTCTACAGCTAGAACCCTCTCCAGGAGCTCCTTTCTGTCCACAGCTAGAACCCTCTACGGGAGATCCTTCCCGTCTACAGCTAGAACCCTCTACGGGAGATCCTTCCCGTCTACAGCTAGAACCCTCTACGGGAGATCCTTCCCGTCTACAGCTAGAACCCTCTCCGGGAGCTCCTTTCTGTCCACAGCTAGAACCCTCTACGGGAGATCCTTCCCGTCTACAGCTAGAACCCTCTCCAGGAGCTCCTTTCTGTCCACAGCTAGAACCCTCTACGGGAGATCCTTCCCGTCTACAGCTAGAACCCTCTACGGGAGATCCTTCCCGTCTACAGCTAGAACCCTCTCCGGGAGCTCCTTCCTGTCCACAGCTAGAACCCTCTACGGGAGATCCTTCCCGTCTACAGCTAGAACCCTCTACGGGAGATCCTTCCCGTCTACAGCTAGAACCCTCTACGGGAGATCCTTCCCGTCTACAGCTAGAACCCTCTAGGGAAGATCCTTCCCGTCTACAGCTAGAACCCTCTCCAGGAGCTCCTTTCTGTCCACAGCTAGAACCCTCTACGGGAGATCCTTCCCGTCTACAGCTAGAACCCTCTCCGGGAGCTCCTTTCTGTCCACAGCTAGAACCCTCTACGGGAGATCCTTCCCGTCTACAGCTAGAACCCTCTACGGGAGATCCTTCCCGTCTACAGCTAGAACCCTCTACGGGAGATCCTTCCCGTCTACAGCTAGAACCCTCTCCGGGAGCTCCTTTCTGTCCACAGCTAGAACCCTCTACGGGAGATCCTTCCCGTCTACAGCTAGAACCCTCTACGGGAGATCCTTCCCGTCTACAGCTAGAACCCTCTAGGGAAGATCCTTCCCGTCTACAGCTAGAACCCTCTCCAGGAGCTCCTTTCTGTCCACAGCTAGAACCCTCTACAGGAGATCCTTCCCGTCTACAGCTAGAACCCTCTACGGGAGATCCTTCCCGTCTACAGCTAGAACCCTCTCCGGGAGCTCCTTTCGTCCACAGCTAGAACCCTCTACGGGAGATCCTTCCCGTCTACAGCTAGAACCCTCTACGGGAGATCCTTCCCGTCTACAGCTAGAACCCTCTCCGGGAGCTCCTTTCTGTCCACAGCTAGAACCCTCTACGGGAGATCCTTCCCGTCTACAGCTAGAACCCTCTACGGGAGATCCTTCCCGTCTACAGCTAGAACCCTCTACGAGGAGATCCTTCCCGTCTACAGCTAGAACCCTCTACGGGCGCTCCTTTCTGTCCACAGCTAGAACCCTCTACAGGAGATCCTTCCCGTCTACAGCTAGAACCCTCTACGGGAGATCCTTCCCGCCTACAGCTAGAACCCTCTACGGGAGATCCTTCCCGTCTACAGCTAGAACCCTCTCCAGGAGCTCCTTTCTGTCCACAGCTAGAACCCTCTACGGGAGATCCTTCCCGTCTACAGCTAGAACCCTCTACGGGAGATCCTTCCCGTCTACAGCTAGAACCCTCTCCAGGAGCTCCTTCCCGTCTACAGCTAGAACCCTCTCCAGGAGCTCCTTTCTGTCCACAGCTAGAACCCTCTACGGGAGATCCTTCCCGTCTACAGCTAGAACCCTCTCCAGGAGCTCCTTTCTGTCCACAGCTAGAACCCTCTACGGGAGATCCTTCCCGTCTACAGCTAGAACCCTCTCCAGGACCTCCTTTCTGTCCACAGCTAGAACCCTCTACGGGAGATCCTTCCCGTCTACAGCTAGAACCCTCTACGGGAGATCCTTCCCGTCTACAGCTAGAACCCTCTCCGGGAGATCCTTTCTGTCCACAGCTAGAACCCTCTACGGGAGATCCTTCCCGTCTACAGCTAGAACCCTCTCCGGGAGCTCCTTTCTGTCCACAGCTAGAACCCTCTACGGGAGATCCTTCCCGTCTACAGCTAGAACCCTCTACGGGAGATCCTTCCCGTCTACAGCTAGAACCCTCTCCGGGCGCTCCTTCCTGTCCACAGCTAGAACCCTCTACGGGAGATCCTTCCCGTCTACAGCTAGAACCCTCTCCAGGAGCTCCTTTCTGTCCACAGCTAGAACCCTCTACGGGAGATCCTTCCCGTCTACAGCTAGAACCCTCTACGGGAGATCCTTCCCGTCTACAGCTAGAACCCTCTACAGGAGAGCCTTTCTGTCCACAGCTAGAACCCTCTACGGGAGATCCTTCCCGTCTACAGCTAGAACCCTCTACGGGAGATCCTTCCCGTCTACAGCTAGAACCCTCTCCAGGAGCTCCTTTCTGTCCACAGCTAGAACCCTCTACGGGAGATCCTTCCCGTCTACAGCTAGAACCCTCTACGGGAGATCCTTCCCGTCTACAGCTAGAACCCTCTACGGGAGATCCTTCCCGTCTACAGCTAGAACCCTCTACGGGAGCTCCTTTCTGTCCACAGCTAGAACCCTCTACGGGAGATCCTTCCCGTCTACAGCTAGAACCCTCTAGGGAAGATCCTTCCCGTCTACAGCTAGAACCCTCTCCAGGAGCTCCTTCCCGTCCACAACTAGAACCCTCTACGGGAGATCCTTCCCGTCTACAGCTAGAACCCTCTACGGGAGATCCTTCCCGTCTACAGCTAGAACCCTCTACAGGAGCTCCTTTCTGTCCACAGCTAGAACCCTCTACGCGAGATCCTTCCCGTCTACAGCTAGAACCCTCTACGGGAGATCCTTCCCGTCTACAGCTAGCACCCTCTACGGGAGATCCTTCCCGTCTACAGCTAGAACCCTCTCCGGGAGCTCCTTTCTGTCCACAGCTAGAACCCTCTACGGGAGATCCTTCCCGTCTACAGCTAGAACCCTCTACGGGAGATCCGTCCCGTCTACAGCTAGAACCCTCTACGGGAGATCCTTCCCGTCTACAGCTAGAACCCTCTCCAGGAGCTCCTTTCTGTCCACAGCTAGAACCCTCTACGGGAGATCCTTCCCGTCTACAGCTAGAACCCTCTCCAGGAGCTCCTTTCTGTCCACAGCTAGAACCCTCTACGGGAGATCCTTCCCGTCTACAGCTAGAACCCTCTACGGGAGATCCTTCCCGTCTACAGCTAGAACCCTCTACGGGAGATCCTTCCCGTCTACAGCTAGAACCCTCTCCAGTAGCTCCTTTCTGTCCACAGCTAGAACCCTCTACGGGAGATCCTTCCCGTCTACAGCTAGAACCCTCTCCCGGAGACCCTTCCTGTCCACAGCTACATCCCTCTACGGGAGATCCTTCCCGTCTACAGCTAGAACCCTCTACGGGAGATCCTTCCCGTCTACAGCTAGAACCCTCTACGGGAGATCCTTCCCGTCTACAGCTAGAACCCTCTACGGGAGATCCTTCCCGTCTACAGCTAGAACCCTCTCCAGGAGCTCCTTTCTGTCCACAGCTAGAACCCTCTACGGGAGATCCTTCCCGTCTACAGCTAGAACCCTCTACGGGAGATCCTTCCCGTCTACAGCTAGAACCCTCTACGGAAGATCCTTCCCGTCTACAGCTAGAACCCTCTCCAGGAGCTCCTTTCTGTCCACAGCTAGAACCCTCTACGGGAGATCCTTCCCGTCTACAGCTAGAACCCTCTACGGGAGATCCTCCCCGTCCACAGCTAGAACCCTCTACGGGAGATCCTTCCCGTCTACAGCTAGAACCCTCTACGGGAGATCCTTCCCGTCTACAGCTAGAACCCTCTCCAGGAGCTCCTTTCTGTCCACAGCTAGAACCCTCTACGGGAGATCCTCCCCGTCTACAGCTAGAACCCTCTACGGGAGATCCTTCCCGTCTACAGCTAGAACCCTCTACGGGAGATCCTTCCCGTCTACAGCTAGAACCCTCTAGGGAAGATCCTTCCCGTCTACAGCTAGAACCCTCTCCAGGAGCTCCTTTCTGTCCACAGCTAGAACCCTCTACGGGAGATCCTTCCCGTCTACAGCTAGAACCCTCTACGGGAGATCCTTCCCGTCTACAGCTAGAACCCTCTACGGGAGATCCTTCCCGTCTACAGCTAGAACCCTCTCCAGGAGCTCCTTTCTGTCCACAGCTAGAACCCTCTACGGGAGATCCTTCCCGTCTACAGCTAGAACCCTCTACGGAAGATCCTTCCCGTCTACAGCTAGAACCCTCTCCAGGAGCTCCTTTCTGTCCACAGCTAGAACCCTCTACGGGAGATCCTTCCCGTCTACAGCTAGAACCCGCTACGGGAGATCCTTCCCGTCTACAGCTAGAACCCTCTAGGGAAGATCCTTCCCGTCTACAGCTAGAACCCTCTCCAGGAGCTCCTTTCTGTCCACAGCTAGAACCCTCTACGGGAGATCCTTCCCGTCTACAGCTAGAACCCTCTACGGGAGATCCTTCCCGTCTACAGCTAGAACCCTCTCCAGGAGCTCCTTTCTGTCCACAGCTAGAACCCTCTACGGGAGATCCTTCCCGACAACAGCTAGAACCCTCTACGGGAGATCCTTCCCGTCTACAGCTAGAACCCTCTACGGGAGATCCTTCCCGTCTACAGCTAGAACCCTCTACGGGAGATCCTTCCCGTCTACAGCTAGAACCCTCTACGGGAGATCCTTCCCGTCTACAGCTAGAACCCTCTACGGGAGATCCTTCCCGTCTACAGCTAGAACCCTCTCCGGGAGCTCCTTTCTGTCCACAGCTAGAACCCTCTACGGGAGATCCTTCCCGTCTACAGCTAGAACCCTCTACGGGAGATCCTTCCCGTCTACAGCTAGAACCCTCTACGGGAGATCCTTCCCGTCTACAGCTAGAACCCTCTACGGGAGATCTTTCCCGTCTACAGCTAGAACCCTCTACGGGAGATCCTTCCCGTCTACAGCTAGAACCCTCTACGGGAGATCCTTCCCGTCTACAGCTAGAACCCTCTACGGGAGATCCTTCCCGTCTACAGCTAGAACCCTCTAGGGAAGATCCTTCCCGTCAAGAAGTCTGCATCTTTCAAGAAGACTTTGATTTTCATGCAAGACAATGTTCCATCACATGCATCAAAGTACTCCACTGCGTGGCTGGCCAGTAAAGGCCTTAAAGATGAAGAACTAATGATATGGCCTCCCTCTTCACCTGACTTAAACCCTATTGAGAACTTTTGGGCCCTTATTAAGCAGGATGTTTACAGTCAAGGTAAACAGTACACCTGTGTGAACAGTGTCCGGGAGGCTGTGGTTGCGGCAGCACAAAAGGTTGATTCTGAGCTGATCAAGAAACTGACTGACTCTGTGAATGGAAGGCTTGTGACTGTTATGGGAAAGAAGGGTGGTTATATTGGTCACTGAGGTTTTCTTTTAGAAATTTCAGAAATATTTATTTATAAATTATGAGTTTGTTTATTATTCTCACTTTAACAGGTGAAAATAAACAAGTGAGATGGGAAAATCTTTGTCATTCAGTTGCATAATAATTCTGCACACTAATAGTTGCATAATTCTGGTGTATATGTAGATATTCTCTTAAGAAAGCCTAAACGTCACCTTTTTCCACTTAAATGTTCAGGTTTGAGGGTTTGTTAACATTTAGGATTGACCAAGAGCACTGTAGTTGTACAATAACAAAATGTATCCTCGAAAATACAACTTGCCTAATAATTCTGCACACAGTGTAGTTAGCAGTAGGTTAGTTAATACGTCAGGTTTTAGACCAACATGGTGTTTAACTTTAAAGCCACTTTTAGAATATGTATTTCTAGAAAATAAATAAGTGGACATAAAACGTCACCTTTTTCATATTACTTGGTAACAATAGCACTAACATATTCTTACTGTTATGGTGGAAACTTCAGTGTTTTGTTTTCAAAGAGACTCCAGCCATGTCTCTACTCAAAATGGTTCAAGAAAAGCTTTAATTTTAATTTGGGTTTATGTTTTTAAAACATTTGGAGCAAAAATTGCAAGAATTTTAATTAACAATACTTATTGTTGGTGTTTAACTGTTACCTTGCTAGTTTCTGCTAGTAATGAACCTGATTTTCTTTCATTCTGTGTAGAGCGAGGTGCTTATTGCTTTCCATATATTTGAAAGAAATCTTTATTGTACAATATTAGTGATTTTATTAGTCTTTAAAGAAAAGTGGCTGAGAAAAAATGTCTAAAGGGGGACTTTAAGGATATTTTTACTGGTGCTAATTCTATTTTTATTATTCCACATTGTTTTTACCTTTATTGTCACAATAGAAAGATCAGGGTCAGGGAGGAGGTTTATTACCAGAGTCCAGCAGCAGGGACGATGATGCAGGTTGTTCAAAGGTAAGGAGAAATTAAAATTTGTTGAGATTTGATGATATCCATTGGTAGGTGAAACCAAGCAGTTATGAGATGGGTTTTCAAAGATTTTATAGAATTGCTGTCATTCACACTTCAGAAATATTTTGTTTGTATTTGAATAAGTAGTTCATGGAGAAAGTCTTGTGTCAGTGTAGAAACCAGGCTGCAGAACTAACAGTCAGAACCAGCAGACTGATTATAACAGGAGATGAATCTTCTGTAGCTGCTCTAAAGCCTCATCAGCCTGATCCAAAGACCCACTGTTTACCAGAAGCTGGTTGATAAAACTCTAACATTTCAGAGAGTGCTGAGAACTTCCTCTGGCTTCATTTCCTCCAAGGTGTTGAAGGAGTAGTAGTAGTTGTGCTTTTACTGTCACAAACCTGTTTTAAGAATGTTAAATGGTACTTGTACAGCACTTTACTCAGGTCCTACGACCCCCAAAGCACTTCAGACTACAGTATGACTTATTCACACACGTTTGGTGGTGATAAACTACACAAAGAGGGATAAGTTTCTTGCTAGGCGATCTTTTTCTTTCTCTGGGTGGAGCGGGTATTCAAACCGGTAACCTTCTGGTTACCAGATGACCTGCTCTACCACCTGAGCCACGGCCGCCCAAAGAAAACATGACAACTTACTAAAAACAGAGAACAAACATGGTTTTAAAAACTGGAAGAAGACCATTACACACTAGGTTGTTATAAAATATGTAGAAGTTCATAGAGGTTAGAAGTCTGAATTTCAGTGGAGTTTTGGTGGATTTCAACCAGCAACTGGGCTCTGATCAAATATGGGCCGTTGGAATGCTCGAGACTTAATTTAAGAATCTTATGATTTAATAAAGAAATTTGCAGACTTGCACAGAGATGGTAAAATTATGATGACTGATTACGGAGACGAAGACAACAGACGATGAGGACAGGGAGGAACAGGGATTTAAATGCACCAAGGAGGCAGTCAGAGAGAACTGAGGACAACTGGAGACATTTAAGAGCACAGGGACTGACAGAGACAGGGAAGAAGTCTCATCGTGACGAGTAAAGTTTTTCTTGCCTGGCTGGGCAGTTCTCTGGGTGCTCAGCACCCCCAAAGCTCTGATCCTAGAATCGCCCCTGCTTTAGGTAAATGTGTCTGAGACTTCAGTTCATCTGAACCAGAGTCTCATTCTGTAGTTACACCATGTGACTCCTGACAGAAACACTTATGTCTCTCTGCAGGATGATTGGACTCCCTGCAGGCATCATCGGCTTCATCCTCGCCAAAAGACAAGTGGATAAAAACCGCCTGAAGCAGCTGAAGATAAGACAGAGGATGAAACAATCAAACGAAGGAGAATACGAGGGAAGTCGCTATCGCCAACATGCAAGCGTTAAATTAGACCGATGATGCTCCACGTCACACCTGAACTCCTGATTAAAGACTCCTGTCAACATGGCAGTTTAATGAAAAACTTTATATTCCAAAGAATTCTCACTATCACAGTTTATAAAACATGAGACAAACATCTCAGAGAGGAAACTGGTTTATTTTTTGATTAAAAGTGTCTCTTTAAAAATGATACATATTTACACAGTTTGTCTGACTTAGATCTGAATAAAGGCTTGTATTTATCTTTGGCTTATTGAGTGTTTATACTTGATGCGTGTTGGTGCAGCAGGGCGGGGCGGGTTATGTCAGGAACTTGTGGATATTTCCATGCTACACTGTGGCTCTGTTTAGAAAAAGACCCACACTGCTGGTAGAAACAGTCCCTAATTGGACTAAAAAACAAACTGGAAAATGTTTTTAAAAAATCTACAAAAACGTATTTTATACCATTCATGAATGTAAATATCTAAGAAGTCAGAAAGATGTAGGGATATAAAGTGAACGCTGCTGTTGGAGTTACTGATCTGATCTGTGTAGAAACAAAATACCTGCAACAGAAGAAACACTAACAGCTGACACACCACTGTCTGTGTTTACCTTATAGATCTGCCCTTATACCTGTTCCCAGACTTTGTTCAAGATATTAAAATATATGCTGGATTTTTACTAAAAAGGAAACATGGAGGATGGTTTGGCAGCACCCAGCTGACCCTGTTTGCATCCCAGCAGTCTCATTTGTTGGCAGCTCCAATCATCTGCAGCAGTAGCAAAAAGATTTGGACGATATCCACGTAGATTGAGAGAGCTGCGAACACGTACTCGTCTGGCTGAATGGAGTGCTTCCTGTTCCCTATCAGTAACTGTGTGTGGTACGCCAAGAACTACACAACAAAGAGGAAAACAAAATCAGAGGGTTATCTTCATAATGTGGGAGTAGAAGATGTTCTAACTCAGCAGAGTAGAGAAAGTTACTCACCAAAGTGAAAACTATGGCTCCTATAGCTGCATAAAGCATGTGAAGCCACAGAATCTGTAAAGACAAACAGAAACCTGAGAAGGGGCGACAGATGAATTCATGTTTCCTCTCATGTAAAAGCTCCAACTCACGTATTTGAAGGAAAGAACGATGGCTGTAATGATGCCCGTCACAAACATCACAATCCCAAGGACACAGAAAAGACCCTGGCACTTGGTGAAGTCCACCTAGATCCCAAACAGGTACATTACAGACTAAATCCACCAGAATCATTTAAATGATGACGCACGCACGCACACACAGACACGCACACACCTTGGTCTGGAAGCAGAAGACAGTGACGGCGATGCACACGACAGCTGTGATCCCAAGAGCCAGAAAAACGGACTTTGTGTCGTAGAAACTAAAAAAAACAACAACAAGCTCCAGAATGATGCAAAAACTATTTGATCATTTTATTTTGGGTTGGTTTCCTCTCACCTGGATATCGTCCCCGTCATGTAGGACAAAGCCAGAGTCTGAAAAGACAGAAAACGTCACTAACGTAACAAACGTTACAGGAACAAATTTCAGAAACGGAACGTGAGCTGAATATATTTAATCATCAACTTCCTTCTCTAGAAATAAACAAGTGTTTAACCCAAAAATATATCTGGATTGTAATATGAGTAAAACTAGCTTTAATAACTCGGTCACATGACAGAGCTGCGCCTATCTGCTGCTCATGAAACAGCTGGTCCAGATCAGTCCAGCATGAAGGCCACATGTCCTCTGAGAAAACTACTGGATTTAGTCCTAAAATAAACCTGGTCTCAGTCCAGGAAAACCATTTATCAGTTTCCTGATTCTCAGAAGAACTGCAAGAAAATGATCTCACAAAGACGAAGAGCAGAATCATGTTGCACGGGAACTTCCTCCTGCAAAACAAAAAGTTAATGCAGCTTCTTCTCAGAATAAAAGTCTGCATAGTAACTGTAACCGAGGACTCACCGAGGGCCCTTACAGCAAACCAGCACGATGTGGGTGATAAAATACACGGCGCTTCAAACACAAAACACACATTAACGCTGAAACATCCATCTGATCACATTCACTTCTATCCAGGTAAGTAAAGTGAGGGAGACTTACTATGACGCCCAATACACAGCTTGGTTTCTCTGCACGAAGGTTCTGACGGGTTCACTGTGAAAGACATGAAGCGTAAACATGCAGCCGGACGCCGAAGCTCACGGTGCACAAAATTCTGCAGGTTGTAGCGTTCACTCCAGCACAGAGCTGCTTTTATCTCTAATAGTGACAATAATGTACTTACGCAAACGTGAATATGGCCACGATGGCCGTGGTGATAAGCAGCTGAGACGCCAAAATCATATACACCTGAAACACACACACACACACACACGCAGGTGTTTGAAAGCTGCAGTCTGACTCAATCAAAAACATTCAAATCAACCAGCGTCGTGTGTGAAAGACTGGAAATGATTCGGTTTGTCTTTTTGTGACAAATAAAAAATAAAGTTCAATTTTTAAGATACGAGTCTTTCTTTCTATAGACATGACGACTGGCCCAAATCCATCTGTGTTTGTCTGTGTCTCTTTCCTGTCAGCCAGACCCCAGTCGGCTAAGGCAGAAGGCCGCCCATCCTGAGCCGGGTTCTGCTAGAGGTTTCTTCCTGTTAAAAGGGAGTCGTTCCTTTCCACTGTCGCCAGTCGTGCTGCTCAGGATGGAGGATTGTGCTGAAATAACAATTCAGCCCAATCGGCTGGTTCCTTAGATAGAAAATGTTTTATTATTAATTGGTTGATTTTTCTGTGAAGTGCCTTGAAATGACTTTGTCATGAACTGGCGCTTTATAAATAAATAAACTTGAAACTTGAGTCGGTTTTAACTGGAAACATTGAAATCATTGTGCTGCATCATCCAGTTACATAAACGTACAGTCGTTCAAAGGAACATTAAATATTGATCTGGTGAGTTCAGTATCTGAGTATCAGCTGTTTTGGTGTTAATGAAATTAACAACAGGTGCACTAAATGAGCAACAACGAGACGACCCAAAAACAGAAAGAGTTCTGCAGATCGAGGTTACAGACACCCCCCCCCCCCCCATGTTTTTTGACTTCTTTCCAGTAGTTTTGCATTTAACGGGGATCAGTGTCACTACTGGTAGCATGAGAAGATACCTGAACCCTGCAGGTGTTACAGATTCCACCAGGATGGAGCATCAATATGTGACACTGTCAGAAGGTCTGCTGTGACAGTCTCAAGAACATTAAGGAGAATCGAGGATATAAGAGCAGGTTGACTCTGAGCTCATGAGACAGACATGAACGGATCTGGAGATGACGTGGAGAACATCATGCTGCCTGCAACATTGTTCAGCATGATGTTTGGTGGTGGGTCAGTGTTGGTCTGAGGAGGACGCACAGACCTGGACAGGATAAACGATACTACTCGGACTGTTGGACCCTCTGATGGTGCGGTGGGTTCCTCCTGGTGCAGGATAATACCTGGCCTCATGTGTAAGAGTATGCAGGCAGTTCCTGGAGGATGAAGGACTTGATAGCGCTGACTGGCCTCCATGATCACCTGAACGAGATCCAGTAGAACATCTCTGGCACATTGTGTTGAGGTTTGTCCAGGTGCTCAGTGATGCCCTGGTCAGGATCTGGGAGGAGACACTCCAGGACCACATCCATCCTCTCATAAGGAGCTCTGACATTGTCAGCTAGCACATGGGGGGGGGGTTGTTTCAATTAATCTTTGGCAAAATAGACACGCCCACCATGTAATTTTCAGCATGTCTTTAAATTCTGTCCTTGTAAAATAAAACACACATCACTCAGTCCATGTCAGGACAGATTCCAGATCCAGATCCTTTAATCATTTAGACCTTTCATCTGCCACGCCCTCCAGCTCAGGAGCTTTTAATGCTTTAATTATTTATAAGTCTGTGTTAAGTGCTTAAATAAACGACCAACTCAGGAAGTGATGGCACTGCATCCTCCCCACCGTCAGAGCCACGCCCTCTCGTGCACACGCCTGTGCCAGCATCATGAAAGGTCAGTTCATTCTATTCAGAACGCTTCATCTGCTTGTTGGTATTTTTATAAACCAATATGATCCTATTCAAAACAAGCGTCTGATAAACAGCTGGAACCACATCGTATCACAAGAATCCCTTTAGATCCAAGAATCAGGATTTGCATAGAACAGGAAGGAAAATCCAAAATATTCTCCCTCTTATGTCACAGCTGGTCATCACAGATGTTTCTATGACTATAAACCTCCTTAATGTCTCTTCATGCATCAAGTTTCTCAGTCATCAGGACGCGTCAATCCACAAAGTTGTTTTAAAAAAAGGCAAGTGGATTTTATTTCAGTCTCTTGAAAACATTTCACCTCTCATCCAAAAGGCAGCTTCAGTCCCAGTATGCTTCAGTTTGAATGAGCTTGTTCAAGTCGTTTCTACAAGGTTTTGTTGTCACCTGTTTCACAGTTTTGAAACTGTGTTGGAAGCAGATACACAGCAGCTCTGTAGAACCTGAATCCACCTCCTATGTTAAGAGTTGCTTTTCCTTTTTAACATAAATGACTTCTTTCAATCTTTATGCATCAAAAACAGAATATACACTGCAGCTTTCCAGGAACCTGCTTCCTTGTACTTTCCCACAGAGCGTCGTCTCATTTTACAAGTCTCTACTTGTTTTGTTTATTTAATGGATCAGTGACGCTTCAGTTACATTGTTTTAAGAAAAATACACAGCAGAACCTGAAATATAAAAACATTTGCTTTGTTTATTGTCTAAATAAGTTTTAGAACCCAAGGTGTGTGCGTTACCTTTCTGATGAAGGCGTGGCGAATGCTCAAGCTGTCCCATCCGCTGCCGCTTGCAGCAAACTCATCTCCTGTGTTAACGAAGCAACAAACGGATGATCAGAAACTACAAGATACATCTGGGATGTAATGCACAAAGTAACCTAAAGTAATCTGATTACAATGAGCTCTGGTTTTACCTGAGCTCAGGACACTTGATGGGATGGTGGGTGGGATGATGGGGGGCATGGGAGGAGGGGCAGGGTAACCTGATCCAGGAGGCCCACCAGTGTGAGGCTGTCCTGGGTACGGTCCGGGAGGATAACCCCCAGGTTGGCCTGGATAACCCCCAGGCTGGCCTGGATAACCCCCAGGGTGGCCTGGATAACCCCCAGGGTGGCCTGGATAACCCCCAGGGTGGCCTGGGAACAAGGGGGCACTGGCTGGGGAACCCGGGTAGGGAGCGGCGGGCTGACCTGGCTGGGGACCAAACGAAGGGAAGCCATACGGAGGCGGATTTGGGTGACCCCCATCCTGAGGTGCATACAGCGGACCGAGGGAGTCGTTGTACCCTGGAGGGTAGTCCGACTTGGACATGATACCTAAAACATAAAAAAAATAATTAAACAACTGCTGCAGGAACATCATGTTGGTGTGACATCATAACTCTGTGACTGAAGAACGAATCTGATTCCAGGTCTGTTGACGCAGTTCGAGCTGCAAATAAAACCATTTAAATGTTTCCTAAATCAACCATAAAAACATCAGCCTTACAAAGAAGAAACAAGCTGCGTCAGACTAACGTCACCATTCAGCTGCAGCCGAAGCAACAAGGAGAAACCAAAAACCCGTCTGTTTAACATTCAGCATAAATCCAACAGACGTGTAGAAACATCAAGGATTCTTTAAATCTCTGGATTCTTTTGATCTGCAGCGTCGCTGCTCTAATACGTCTGTTTTCTGATGTTCATGAAAAAGACGTGTGCACGTGTTGTGACTGACTCTCAGCTACATGAAAGTTCAGCCCAGCATCAGTGGAAGAGACGGAGTTCTAACCACTTCCTGTGTGAGATACAACAGATTTTGATTTTAACTCAGAACATCTTGGTTCAGTTCTGTTTGTTATGTCTCTGTATATGTGCACGCCTTCATAATAATACAACAACAAACCTCAATACAGCTTCTGGTCTGTGTGTAGTTTATAGTTAGTCTGGATTATTCCTCTTAATCCGGGTTGTATCGGGTTAATGTGAACATGTGGACTGAATTAACACAGAGGTTCATAAAAACCAGAAAGAAACCCTGAAACCAACATTTGGATCTCAGACAAAAAAAATAAAATAAAAAACCCCACACACACATGTGAGATAATCTAGCAAAGATGGAACAATGTGGAACTGAAAACTACCATGTATCAGTTTGTCACAGTGAAAGTCATTAACAATGTTCCTGTAAAGGATTCATTAGAGAGATACGGCATCGAGCCAGAAGAATAAAAAGAAATACCTGTATTTCTTGCAACATTATCGTTCAATCAGACATTCTCATTGTGTTTAAAAGCAGCACGACTTCATTCTTTAATGGGTTTTTTTTCAAAGCATAAACATGCAATGAAGGAATTCAGGAGCAGATGACTCCACCTCTGCAGTTACATCACATCCAGATCTCTGAGCAACAGAACCCAAAACAACAGCTGGAAAAGTGCCGTCACAGAACAAGCAGCACAGCCGATCCCTTCTGAGTCACCATCACTTACACTAAAGGGTTTCAGGCTGACTGTGTCCTGCTGCACTGCAGAACACCAAAACCTGTTGATGTCCATGTCTGCTCGTGTTTTCTTTAGAGACAAAAAAACACAAACTCCAAGTCATCATGTGGTTCTGAGTCAGCGAGGAACATCGAAAGCCACAATGACACAGATAATTCTGTTTACGACTGCTGTGTAATAAAATCAGTTCAAAACTTTCTGACAATTTACTGGTAGAAAAGATCCAGAGTTCTGTCATCGACACACAAAACAAAACATAAGATTAAAGGAAACACATAGTATCTCTCTTGTAGGTTTTCTGCAACTTGTTAAATGTTCTAAATTATTGTTGAATAAAATAATCTACAATCCTGCATGTTTCAGATACTTCCTGCTCCGACACACCTGACTCAGGATGTCCTCCACATCAGATCAGGTGTGCTGGAGCAGAGGAACATCTGGGTAATCAGGTGTGACCAGGACTGGACACCACAGGTCCAGATCATCTCATCACTCAGGTAAACACCTGACGACTTCAGTTAAAATTTATGTTCTGTTCAGTAAAGGGTCCAATTTATTTGTTTATTGTTTAAAAAATGTTGTTGGTAAAAATAAAGGCCTGTTTGTAACATTATTAGCAGTCACGCGGAAACAGGTCAGATAAAATGAAACATTTGGGATTTTGTTACAGTTTTTAAAATGTGGAGATAAATAATCTGGAGTTTACAACCAAAAAGTTGCTATTTTTAAACAAAAATAATTTTAATGCAGCTAGCAGTCCTGTTGCGTATGAAATGAGAAATAACCTACTTTCTTTTTAGGTGTTTTAATACATGCCTGCTGACTCGGGGTCATGTTTGTCTTTTAATTTTTTGTAAAAACTTGTTTTATTCCTGGTATGAAACTCCAAGCATGTGCTAAAATAACAAACGCTTTCTATTCTGGAGGAAACAAAGTATTTTTTTTATCTCACTCAACTGATAAGTGTTTCACATACAACACGGTTCATTTTAACAGCTGCTGGAGACGTGAAGTCAAAAAGAAAGTCCAATTTTAGTCTCACTAAAAGTTGAACAGAAAAAAAAACATGGCTGCGCAATTTTGAGCTAAAATCGAAGATGTTTAGATGTTGAACTGAAGTCTGTCCCCCCGCTAGCCAAAGACCGAACCTGAAACAATCAGACCCTTTCAGGTGAGCAGGTTCACTGATCAAATCAAAATACAAACACTTAACCGAACTTCACCTTTTTAAAATTAATGTATACTCCCGCGGAAACTACACAACGTTTCGAATACAATGTTGTATTTAATCAAAACTACTTAAACTTACCAAATTACGAGGCGACCACCGGGTTGGAAACGATCCCTGAGATAAATGGTTCCTCTCCACTTCCTGGTGAAATGTTAGTGTTAGTAGCTCTCCTGGTGTTTGAGGCGGACGACCTGCTGTAGCAGACAAATTAGGCTTTCCTGGAAATGTGGAGCGAGCAGACAAGCAGGGTGGAGTCCGAAGGAATCCGCCCCACACACGCAGAGCGCAGCGAGCCCGCTGTTATGTCGAGAAATGTTCCCTCATGGAAAAACGTCTCTCCGCCTGCTCAGCTCTCCTTTTCCTTTAACCTCCTGTTGAAAGTCCATCATACTTTAAGATAATAGTCTCTTTATCTCCATTTCAACACACCGTAATGGCTGAATATCCCCACTGAGAAAAGTTTACATTTTTTTCTATTAAATTAAATCATTATGAAATACATTCATCTGAGACATTATTTCATGGAAGAAACCACCGGAGATTTTAATTATTCTACATCAACATGTGTGTTCATTTTGAGGCCTGAGGGGAAACAATCTAATGGCAGGAAATCTACCGCTTTAAACAGGTGCGGAGCCCCTTTTTGACAGGGAAACGCATCTCGACGTGACACTTGCAGGCTGGATTTTAACAGGTTCATGTTAAGGTTCGTTCACACCGGCCCAACCGTCAACGTCAGAAGCGGCAAGTTTACATGTAAAGTCTATGAATGACACAGAGCAGAAAATATACGCTTTGTGAGCGTTATGAGCGGCAACTTTTCGAGTGTTTCAGGCGTTGGCGCTTGAAACGCTTGAAAAGCTCGAAACGCAGAAAGTTCAGCTAGCTTGAGCGTTGAATTTGGAGCGTGTGAGCGTTGCTTGACGTTGACAAAGTGGCCGGTGTGAACGCACCATTACAGATACAGCTGCAGTTCTTCTGTTTTCTCCATGTCTGCACTTTGACATCAATAGTTAATAAATTTAATTCAGAATATGCTGCCTTTAATTTAATTAAAGGCAGCATATTCTGTAGCTTTACAGAAAGTGTAAATCTGTACATCACATGTTGTATTTCTAACAGTTAAACAACATTATCAGTGTATATTTTTGAAAAAAAACACCATAGGCTTGCACATATTCAGTATTGTACTACTTTAACAACATACAATTACTGCAGTTTTGTTGTTTATTTTCTCCCTTCATAGACTCTCCAGGTCCTCCAAGGTCTCCCAGGCCAGAGAGGACATATACAAATATGCCCAAATTTATTGTTACTGTTGTAGCCAAAAAAATGCTAATGACATTAAAGTGTTTGTTATCAATCTCCTGGAGAATCTCTGCTATGAGAATACACTTGTCTAAGACAACATTGTTGTATTAACTGTATCTGAGTATATAAGGATGATTGTTCTTTGAAAACCCATTACAAGACTGTTTTAACAATGTAAAATTAGGATTATCAAAATGAATATCCTAGCTGTCTTTATTTATAGTAAATAATATACCCATCTCAACATTACTCTTCCATAATAAACAAAACAACTCTGTCCAAAAAGTTTCTCTCATTAGTTCAAAAATATTCTCCCTGAAACTTTGGGCTTTTCAACATGAAGTTTGTTTTTTCTGTCAGTGGAACCTCCTGGATCTTCTTCCATAGAGTTCATCATGGTTCAGCATGTGACTGATGTACTTTGACTTTCAGCTGGAATAGTTTGGGAGTTTATCTGTTTATCCATCAGATTAACCCGGGGTTGTATTTCTTCTTGTGTCCATGTGCTGGGAGGTCGACTACAGTCCCAACAAACTTATACTTTTTAATAATACGTATAAGAGTGTCACTGGACACAGAAATATGAAGCTGCCTGGAGATGGTCTAGCATGGAGGTCACTAACTGGAGGACCGCGGTCCAGATCTGGACCCAGAACCCATCCTGTATAGACCCCGACGGAGAGCAAACAAAAAAGATATATGGGGCGATGTCTGACAATGTGTTTTTATTTTAATGTGTGCAACTTTTGCAGCCTTTACGGTAGTGGTGATAAAATTAAAAAAAAAAAAAGATTGCTCATCTATAAATTAAACCGTCCCACCTGACAACACCCTGCAAAATCTGAAACTCAGCACAGACAGACAAGAGTTTGAGAGTCAAGTTATACGTAGGGAAAAAGACAGATGTGAGGAGGACAGGAAAAGAAAACCTAGAGATCATCAAGAAAAGGAGAGACGGTGAGTGAGAGGGAGGAAATAACCTGGAGATCATGAAAGAAAATACAGGTGAGATGGAGGAAAAAAGCAAATAAGTGTTTGCTTCTTTTAAGTAATATTAGCAGTCTAAGTATTATAAATTAAGTTTTAATTTAAGGACATGGTGCATTAATTTTCAAAGTGTGTGTTGAATTGATGATTCAAACCAGTTCCTCAGATAGGAAATGTTTTATTTTTACAAATTGACTTGGTATTTCTGTAAAGTGACTTAAAATTACTTAGTTATAAACTTGTGCTTTATAAATAAAAAGGAAAGAATTTCTCTGTAAATTAGTTTTCTAATCATGGAAGATGGTGAAAACCGGCTGGTTGTCTCGTACCGTTCGGTTAGGGTTGTTGTGACAAAGTACAGAAAATATATCTGAAACATGATATTATTTGGTAGAAATTTAGGAAATATTTTAGCAAAATAAAAATCTCAATTTCTATGACACTTTATCACATAATTTTGTAAAATTCCATTATGGATCCATTTAATTGTTACCACACAGAGACATAAACACACAGTCATGATGTGAACTGAAATCAGGTTCATGCTTGTTTTAGAATATACATCCTGTAAAATGCTGGATTTGTTTCCAGCTCACACAAATCTGAGGACGAGTTTCTTGGTCAGAGTGTGTCTGAGCTCCGGCATTTGTTTATGTCCTAGAAACTGACCCTTGCTGACCTCCCTGTGAACTCGGGTCAGAACAGACAAGATGTCGTCCATCGTCGGGCTGCAGAGGAAACAGAAGTAAAGATGGTGAATTATACTCTCAAAATGCAGTAAATCTTAACACAAGATCATCTGTGAAAAACCAAACAGTGAAAACAGATGTTTAATTTTTTTATCCGGAAACTGTGGGTTTGATTAATTAAAGGATTTACTGCAGTTATATTAATATTTTTTATGTTTAGTATACAAAAAAACTAAATCCTTGCCATACAGGAACAAAAAAG
The DNA here is from genome assembly GCA_006937955.1 of Pachypanchax playfairii. Lineage (NCBI taxonomy): Eukaryota > Metazoa > Chordata > Actinopteri > Cyprinodontiformes > Aplocheilidae > Pachypanchax > Pachypanchax playfairii. Next base: position 3,401,687 of record SSNP01000051.1, read on the forward strand.
TGAAAGTTTTTCCTCATACCAAATATTTTCATCTCATCAGTATCAGAGTTAAAGCTCAGTTAGGAACTGCAAACCAGCTGATGCTCACAGCTAGGGATGTCCTGATCCAGTATTGATATCAGAAACAGGTCCAAAATCTGCCCCCAAAAAATGTATTGGATTATATCGGACTGCCTCCAAAATCTCAGCTATATATAAGCAGTCCGTTCTGCTTTAAATTTCATTCCAGCAGCACCCAGATCCAGCATGCAAACCCACCTGATCGCAACAGTGTGCTAGAGATGTAGCTAAACAGGAGAGATGTCGGCCGTGAGGCAGTACTTTTTGTTAAAGTTTGACAATGTGGCTCAGTGCAACACTTGTCATGCACAAGTTTCCCGGTGTGGAACAGAACCAGAGAAGTTTAATAAGTTGAGAGTGAAAGGCTCTTTAGCACAGCATCAATTATTGTTGAGGATCATAGGAGCAAACTGACTGCTCAGCATGCAGAAATGCTTATCTTCTAAAAAAAAATCTCCACATCATGCTCAGACTGCAGAAAGGTGAGTCGAAGGAAGGGTAATCATCCTTTTAGTTAACTAGTATTTGCTCGTTATTAGAGTTGTGCTTATTTTGTTAGCACTATTTCTGTTGACAGTGATCTCGTTCTTTTGGGCAGTGTGTGAAATTGAAACTTTGGACAGTCAACTTGTAGCAGTTGGTCAATGAACAATACTGTGTTGCTGTTTGTTTTATGTCCCTGTCCTCAGCTTTGCCTTCCATTTGCTGACAGTAAAGAATAACTGAAGTGATCTTCAGTTATTGTTTTGCATTTTAAAAAGATAGATTTTTCTTTATTTATTTAAAGAGCAACTCACACCCTCTAAATTATCTTTCTGCTTACAGCCGCTGTTTGAAAAATGCTGAAAGTAGGCGTGACTTAGGACCAAGGGTGGGTGGGCTAGGCTGTGATTGACATGTTGCACTAATCAGTTTTTAGCCAGTGTGACTCTGCTGTGTTGCAGAAAGGTTCCTAACCCCAGCACGATATAACGTGCATAAATCACATCCACACAATCACAACATAGTGCTAAAGCTACTGCTGTGTTGCAGAGAGGTGCCTGAGTAAATACTTGAATAAAAATATGCAAGCAATATAACATACACAATCCACACAATCATCACTGCAGTAAAATTGAAGTCTTTGCCCTGATTTCATTGTTCTTTACTGATATTAGTTATTTCCTTTGTCATCGTTTTCATTCAGTTGCTCTAAATCCCTGTGTCCAGCTCTGTGGTGAGATGCTGGAGACAACAGGTAGGCGGGGGAGAGTGTGTCTGAGAGATGGTTTTATACCCCAGGGGGTGTTTTTTTAGAGACGCTGCCCGTGATGTAGGCATGAACCACTTTCAGCCAATCACAAATTTCAATTGCAGCAGCCATATTTCAACCCTAAGAGTGCAGCACTAAGAAATTTTTAGATCAAAAAGGGCAGAATTTAGCAAGTTTACATGAAAATGTCAAAAAAGGCCCAAAAACTGAAAAATTGCATCAAAGACCCACTAATACATTTTATAAGCAGAAAAAAAGCTGTTTTGAGGGTGAGTTGCTCTTTAAGATATTTTCAGAGTCTTTTATTATTTTATTCTTCTGTTATAAATACTTATGTTTAAAGGTCACATTTATGCCAGTGGTTAATAATAAATTGGTTGTTCTTTGATACTTACTGTTGCTGGCTTTTGTTCTCTGAGTATTATCACTTGGTCAAGCCTTTATATGTTCCACACAACGAAACAGGTAAAAGTATGTGTGATTTGTACTGATATCATATCAGATAGATATCGGTCAATACTAAGGGCTGCAATATCGTATCGTATCAGAAATGAAAAAGTTGTATTGGGACATCCCTACTCGCAGCCCCATCTTCACTACACACACACATCCTGAACTACAGCAGAAAGAATGTATGGGTGCCCTAAAGAGACAAAAAGAACACATTTTGAATTATAACTAACTGAAACTATTTTTAAGTGTTTTAAAACAAATGTATTATCCATAACAAGTTTAGGCAGTTTGCTGGTCTGGAGCATACACATGTGTGGGAAACACATCATCATCTGTGTGTCAAGACATTTGTTTTAAAATGTATCAGTTTTTGGAAACAACTGTAAATGGAAACCTACAGCCTGCAGCTTAATAAAGATCTTACAAGCAGAAGAAGTTACACTGAAACTCACACAGAGACCTGGGAACCTGTTCATGTCGTTAGTTTTGGCTTTCTGAAGAGGTGAAACATGTTTCAAAGAGAACCTCTATCTCTTGTGACTTAGAAAGCTGGACCCAATGCAAACTGGGCAGAATTCTTTAACAGAAGAAGTTCTCACCTTTCAGCTGATTTTTTCAGCTGGCTGCACAGCTCTTGGATGTAGATGGAGCCACTGTTTGTGTTTCGAAATGACTTGTACTTCTCCAGGGTGGACATGCCTATCAGAACATCTGCTTCAACCGGCAGTGTGCCATCTGCTTCAGGACCATCTGTCTCCACCTCGCTGGTTTTCAGGTTGGAGCACGGCTCGATTCCTTTCTGTAAGTCTTGACCTTGACAGGCTTGAATGAAGAAGAGTTTGGGTTTCCCTGCCAAGGAGGGGACTTTATCACCCCTGAAGGGCCTTGTCAGATCCTCCAGTGGAACGCTGTTGTCATCAGTGCCCAGAACACACCCTTCTTCTCCGTGGGTAAGGATGCATATGACCTGACAGAAAAATCAGACACAGATATGAATTACAAAAGAAAAAAGAAACCTGGAGGTTAACCAGTTTGTAAAGGAACCTCTTGTTTTGGATATAGACTGATTGTTAGAGCTCCTGCACCTGTAAATGTGAACCAGCAGCTTGTTCTTTCAGATCTAAACAATATAAAAACAGTCAAACTTCTACGGTGTTATTACACTGCTCGAGTGAAATTTCAGGATGAACTAAAACTGCGCTTTAACTTTTACAGGTAAACTTAATGGGACCTTTAATAAACTTTTGAATGCACATATACGACTGTTCAGTGTTTCAGTACTTTTTACACATCTTGGCGTTCTTGAATGAACTCAACGGCTAAATTAACAACAGCTGTTTGCTCCATGTATCGACTAACAAATGTCCTGGTTTAATCAGAAATGGTATTTAACCAGCCCTCCTCATCATGCTGTTCACAATCGGACATCATGAGAACAAGATGACACCTAACAACTGATCAACAAGTCCTCGAGGCTTCAAACAAGATGTTTTCAGATGAACATGGCCACTGAGCTTAATGTTGGAGACACCAAGGACAGCAGTTTGTATCAGCCACAGATCGTTGTCACCAGACCAGCCTGTGATGGTGTTACAGTGTGGGCAGGGGTGTCTAGTCAATGTACTAAATATATACATACAGTATACGTATATCTAGTATATAGGTACCCATACCTTGGTAGTAGTCTTATCCTACCTGAATAATTTAGCCATTGTGTTCCTGCATGAACAACACAGGTCTAAATCCATCTTCATGGATGATGATCCTCCAGTGAACAGCTGCTAGAGACTCAGGTACCTCGGATAGAGTGACCTGGACTTTCTCCAGACCTGAACCCCCCACAAAACCTATAAGATCAGCTGAGTCTCCTTGTAGAGGCTTGTGACTCGGTACCCCAGAACCTCAGTGACCTGCGGGTCGCCCTTCATGAAGAACAGGACTTCATGTCTCAACAGACAAAAAGTGGACTTGTTAACAGAGACGTCACTGTCAAGCTGTGATTGATGGTCAAGGTCACATGACACGTTACTGAGACATTGACATGTCTTGTTGTAGTTTACTCACCACTGCTGTTGAATTTAGTTTTAATAAATTGTTTGATATGAAGAAAACACCATAACAAGCTTCTACTTAAATGCCTTTGTTTCATGATGTAACATCACTACAGTATGAACATTATACATTTTCTGTAAATTTCAACCAAAAGCCAAATATCAGTAACTTTTTGTGAGTAGTGTATATCTCTGAAGAATAAAGGAAACTGAACATGTCTAACTAATACAATAAATGTAGAACACTCTACAGACACCGACGGCTCCAACTAAAGATGGATGCTCAGATCAACTATATGTTGTAAAATCCTGTTTTTTTCAACTAAGGAGAATTTCCAAACTCAAATCTATCATTAGTAAGCGCCAGCTTGAAACTGTCATCCATACTTTTATCCCCTCACAATTGGGCTATTGAAACTCCTGCCTTTATGGTGCAGAACGCTACTACTTGGTTTTTAACTGGTTTAGTTTTCCCCCGTTTTAAAATCTCTTCATTGGCTCCCGATTGGTTTGCCCCCCCCCCCCCTTGTTGAACTCCTTGTTGACTCACTTTTTTCTCCGGCTTTTGATATCCCACTGACCCTCTTATTTTATTCCTATTCATACATTTATATATGTATTTTTTACATTTATTTTATTTCTTCTGTGTTGTGTCTGAAAGTGCTGTACAAATAAAGATGGTATGGTAAATAACTCACCAAAATGTCATCCTTCAAAAAACTATTTCTCGACACCGTCCTGATTACATTTAGAATTTGTTCTGCAGTCAGATCGTGGTGTATCTCGAGCCGAAAGCCAAAGCTCTTGAACAATGAGGATAAAGCTTCTAAACAACAAACACAGGAAAACACATTTAATCTGTGAGCAGCACCGCCTTCTGATTGCTCGTAAGAAACTGTCACATGTATAAATCAGCTCAAATACATACCCACATCCTTCTGAGTTCCAGTACGTTTTCTAGACACATGGAACTCTTCATTGCTAATGATCACACATGAACCTCGAGGATTATGAGTCATCAGGTAGTACTCGCCCTACAGGACACAAGTATTATGATCTGATTATCAATGAATATACAGGTGAGTGGCAACTGTGAGACTGTAGATAAATCACCTCATGTGCATAATCGCAAACACACTCTCCTGCACCTGAAGAAGAAGTACAGAATGAGTGGAGGGAAAAACTGAGTCCTAATGAAATATTTACTTACAAATGATTCTAATGGTTTTGAGTGAAAACTCATAAGAAAAGCTTTAACAGACAGAGACTTACTGTTGGGCTGAGTCTCACACAAGGATAGAGGTGTTTGTTCAAACGGTTGCTGAGGCAGAAAAGTGTCGCTGATGCTCTGTGGAGAGAGAAGCAGTGATTGGATCAGACAGTTGTCTCACAGAAGGAGTGTCTTCTAAAACACACCTACATACCTGTTGATTCGGAGGTACTGGAGTTACAGCAGGTTGAGCTAATGGCTGACCTGTCGAGAGCAGATGGTAAAGGATCTACATTTAGAGCAGCCAACACCTTTTAACCACATTCAAACTCAGCTCAGTCTGATTGGCTCCAAACCTACTAAAGTTCCCAAATATCAGATCTGCTCATAAAAATCAATCCTGTTTTAAACTGTAGCCCAAATTCACAAAAGGACAGCACATCTGTTGAGGTGATAGATTACGGTTTGAACCTCTGTCTACCACACAAAGAGATGTTTAAACTGCACCGTGAACCAGACGGCGTCTCTCTGCACTGCTGCAGTTAGCTTACATTTAAATAACACGCCCAGGTATGGTGTCAGAATACTTTCTTTAATATGAAGGCACAGTTCAAAACAGAGTGGGTGTATAAACAGGTTGGGGAGAGGGTAAAATGATATTGTGGAGAGTAGAACTGTTATCGTGGGCACCGAAATGTTGGAACACACACATAATACACACATAATAAACACAGGAAGAAAAAAAACTGAGAGGGACATTTACAAAAGTGAGAGAGGAGTTTGAAAAAACGTTTTTGTTTACCACTTGTCCAAAAAGCACCAGATTCTTAAAGATCTGCACAGTTTACAAGCCATTTTTAGCATTAAATATTTGCCATCTCCTCAAAGTTGGTGTTATTTGCATCTCAGGAGAAGAAACAAAGAAAGAGGAGCAATCTGCTGCATTGCTGCATTTAGAGAAGGAGAGCAGCCTTTTCAGGAAAAGTCCAACTCATCATCTTGTCTATGTCTACAAATAATTTATGTATCAACATCCCTTTGTTGTAGATTTACACTCCAAATAAAAATCTTATTTTAATGGTGCATTTAAACAAACAGAACTCTGGATACAGAAGTTGACAATTATAATTGAAATTATAACAGAATGTCTTTCCAAATGTGACTCCTCCCTGTTACAGTCAGATGAAGTGTTTTCTAGCTTTAAGGTTGTCTTTGTTAAGACCTGAAGGTCTTATTAGAAATCATTTACATCTTCCTATTGCCTGTCGATGCAAAAAGAGTGGAAATTGTCTGAACATGTTACGGTTGACTGGTGTGTTAACACCAACAAAATGTGATCTACAAAGTGTTTTGTGGATCTGGTGCTTGGAAGTAGCAAATAGCAGGTGCAAAAAAAAGAGAAAAAACAGGGTGCCACTTTTTCCTTGTGCATCTGAGCTTCAGTTTCAGTTTATCGAAGTGGGTCTCATACTATTTATGTAGTCTTGTACAGTCTGTGCCAGTTGCTGATCAAACTGTAAAAGGAGTGCGTGGAGTTCATCGACATCTGATTTTGAGATTAATCCCATCTTCTCCATTTCCGCAAACACATCCAAAGCTGTCTGTAATCAGCAGAGAGGGTTTTATTGTAATGGTTGTGCAGACCATGTATTTTGTTGCTCAAAGTGGGACTATGATGTCATTATTCTATAGACTTACACTGCTGTTCTCCAGCTGTCTTCTTCCCAGCTTGTCTGTCAACAGAAACTTCAGCTTGTCCAGATTCTCATTAGTCATGTCTTGATAAATCTTGTACAGCATCACTCTGATGATGGAACAAAAAAAGACTTAAACACAACTGTAAAACAACAGATAGTTCGTCCAAAATCCCAAAAATATTTAGCTACATGAGCTGCAGCAACATTCAAAAATAAACATGCTTAAGATTATCTGGAACCATATTTATATCTGAATTATCTCCTTATCTTTCATTAAATATGACAGATTTTATGAATTGTGTATTAGAGATGTTGCAGAGCTCAGAGTACCTCTGCTAACACATACTGAAGCTCCAATATTTCCTGATGTTTTACACCACTTGGTTCCAAGAGAAACAAACATAAGCATGAGCTTTAGCTGTAACAAAAAATTTCATGTCGTACCATCTTCAGTTTTGACTTCCAGCAGCAAGATAAAAATATTTGCGGTGGCGACACGCTTACGGTAGCGTGATAATAAGGACGTTGTTTGAGTAAAAATGATACAAACAGTCTCATAAATGTGTATTAAAGTGTTCTTTTGTATCTGTAGGATTTGTTTTGAGCAATGGCTGATTTAGAATTTAATAGATTAAATACGTACTGAAAAGATTGGTGTGCATATTCAATGTTTTAATAAGCAAATTGTTCCTTTTCCAGATAATTTAATTAAAAAAACCCAAAGCATGAGTTTCTGTGAAGCTGGTTAGCTGCACCATTTTCTGTAAAAACAATGAATTAGTTCATGAATTTTGAGAAGTAAAACCTGCAACTGCTCTTCATTTTTGGTAGCCTGACCAATCAGATCCTCCTGCATTATGTTCAGATGCAGAAGGGTCTGACACCGGAGCCACACCCGATCATTTCCACGTCAAATTTTAGGACGGACCAATTACATATCACCTTTGTTGTGCGTCATCCTGAAAACACGGAACTAGCGTTTTCCACCCAGAGCACAACATTCAACATGGCGGACTCGGCTGTGGATGAAGTGTTTACTTCTGTGTTTGCACAGTGTTTGCTTGGGGCGGTAAAATACGTGAACCGAGTGTGCAATGACACCTCGTATTCACAAGTTTTTGACACAAAAGTGACAACTGTCATTAATATTCGTCTTTTCTCCTCCATTAAACATGGCTCTGTAGCTACCATTACGGCTCCGCTAAACCTTTTGTTTTTGTTCCGCCTCGTGTGTATCCGCTTTAGCGTCACATATGTTGCGTCACTTCCGGGTTTCTGTGATTGGTTCTCTCTCAACTGGCTAAGCCCGCCTTCGAAATTGAGAGACAGCGGTTCAGCTCCAGGCCCTCACGTCTTTGTAAAGTAATCTGTCAAAGACTTGGGCCTGGTTGATCAGGTAACATTTTTGGGGCGAGGCTCACTGGAAGGCAGAGCTCCAAGATTAATGGGACATATCTAGAGCCTCGGTGCTGAAGGTGGATCAGGTTTCTTTCTAAACGATTAGAAAAGAGTTTTTGTCTGAGTGATGCGTCCTTTAAGTTTAGACATTACTTTTAACAGAAAGCACATGTTCAGTAAACCAGACAAATAAGGAAACTTTCTCCATGATGAGATCAATACCCGAGTTTGTTTCACTCCTCTACTCTCATCACACTCAATCCTCTCAACACAAATTTTTCCAAGCACAAACGGAATATTTCAGGCTCTATTTTCTCTCTGAACATTAATTTTACCGGCTCTGCAAAAACAAAACACTTTGACGTAGGAGAGAAGTGTGTTTTAGGGACTGAAACTTTAATTATTTTCCACTTAATACTTGATTGAATTTTCACAAATTCAGTAGAGAATTTGTTACATAACTTGCCTTAAAATCTGGGTGAGTTAAAAAATTCACGTAACAGATAAAAAAAAAAGGTCATAAACATGAAGATAAAGTCAGATTTAACATTAATGAAGCTTCGTGACACACTGCTGCTGCAAAGGCTGCTGTCATACGTTAAAGGATCAGATCCAGGATTATGGAACTGGGTTTTACCTGTACTCAGACAGAATGGGACAAGAATCCGTTTCCTCCTCTGGTCTGATGGCAGTCTCCAGCTTGTTGAATAGATCTGCTCGACGGATAGTTTGAAGCAGCTGAGAAAGAAATGAACGGTTTTCCAACAGACCTTTCTCCTCCAGCCTAATGAAAAGCCCTTTGGCATCTTTAATCTGCATGAGGAGAAACAAGAAAACACAATGATTCACTCTGATCAGAGAAACCACAGGAAGTCTGTCTACGTCTGAATATATAGTGATGAGAACAACCTGCTGTCAGGTTGTTCAAGGTAATACAATAAATTATTCTCACCCCCTCGAGGCGCCTCCTGTTGATAAAATCACTACACAGGAAGCAAAGTTCTGCCACCTCAACAGAATCCAACTCCTCGTCTAAATTAGACAACAAGAGTCGGTCCATCTCCGCTCAGCTGTCACCAGCACACCCCCGATGTTCAGGTTAACGCTGCCAGACAACAACAATGTGAGCGAGAGTAATTAAACCAAAACAACCACAGAGAAATCATGTTCATAGTTATTTAAGTGTTTAAAACCTGCATGTCCCAAACAGGCAACTTTAAATCACAACTTGGCCTTTAAGACATAAAAAGTCTCTTTGTAACAAGCTCAGTGATCATTATTTTGAACCAGATTCCTCAACAGAACTTTATCTTTGTACTGAAATGTGTTGATATCATTATGTTGTGCTTCTTTTCGTTGATTCCCTTCAGGCTTCATAGTTACAGCTGTTACTGTTAAACCAATGGTGTGATTAACTTCCTAAAGGTTTTTCGAAAGTAAAAAAAAACTTCTTCCGGTTTATTGAAAATGTTTCACCTCCATCTGAAAAGCTTCCTCAGATCTGATCATGGGTTGGGACTTTGTCAACAAGGAAAAAACTTCCTCTGATGACTTTCAGAAACACGCCTCGTGACGTCAATAAAACACCTAAACAGGCCGCTTCTTCTCCCAAAGTTTCAAATATCTCACAAAAATGTTTAGTAAAGACAAAAGTTAATATTAAAGACTAAATGGTTCACACAGATTGATTTATCGTGTAAGTTGTAGCTCAGAACTCTCGACAGCGTCAGAATTAAGTTTAGGTCCCTGTAACTGAATGAAGTCGTCACTCACCTGTCACCTGTCAGAGGTCAAAGGGCAGGAAACGGCTCTTCTGCTGCTTCTCGCTGACGTTTCTTGTTCTTCTCAGGAACAACTAATTTTGTCTAAACTGAGATCATGACAATTCCACTCTTTCGTCTGAACTATTACTTTCACTTTCAGAGGAAATGTCATCCGAATGAATTTCACGCTAACATAAGTTGAAAAAAATAAAAGCTTAAACAAAGTTTAAACATTATTTAATGACTCTGTGTTATTCTAACTTTTAATTGGTGTAGCCTATATGACAGAACCACACACTAGTCTCCAGCAGAGGGTCTGTGGCCTAATATAGAACATAATTTTAATGTTTTGGTGAACACAGTCTATTTTATTTTGAAGGAACTCCACCTTTTCCGGTTTGGGGATTTTTTTTTTTTGTGTGTTTTGCCCAGACATGAATAAGAGCTGAAGTTGAAGACTCCAATTTACAAACACTGGTGATTAAAACAAACCAATTTATTGAGCTTCTTAAAGTTTTCAGGGTATACATCTAATCCTTTACAACTTCTAATCTGGTTTTAAATAAAGACAAACCTGAGTACATTAAAGTGATAAATGGACAGTTAAATTTTGAAACACCAGTTTTCAGGCAGGAGAGGGAGGCTGTTCGGCAGCACTTAGGGTAACGATTCTTTAAATGAAAGGAAGTATTCTCTAGCAAACTGAAAAACATCCTCTGGTTTCCTGATGAGCAAAGACTGTAAGAAGTCAGACAGGAGGGCTCTGATCTCTGGGTGCTGTCTCAGGTAGGCAGCGTAGTCTGCCTTTAGTTCCTCCTGCCACAATAAGACAGAACAATATGTTTAGACTTGGTTGTTTGAAGGCTTCATGGTATATTCAGCAGGGAACAGATTTATCCAGGTTTAAATGGTCTGAACAACATTACTGTCACCTTTCTCTCAGTAAATTCAGAGAGCATTTGCAAGTCTTCTTCCCACGCAAACGACATCTTCTCTAGACCTAAATTACAAACACACACAGAACCTGTAAGTCTTCTTAAATCAGATGGAGATCTTTTGCTCTTTATGCTGGATAATTTACCTGCTTCTGTTTGTGGTGACAGCTGCAGGAGCTTTATGATGACCGGTGATCCCACCTGCTGTCTGCTGGCCAAGCGCCTGATCACAGGAAATGTCACTTTGTTTATATGATAAAAATCTAGTTTTACAGGGGAATTACAGCGTGACTTATCATGTAAAGTGTCATCTGAGCAGCTCTAATGTCAATTCTATCTGTATGTTTTGGTCACCGCAGTATATTTAATCTAATGACACACATGAAACCAGGAGAGAAACTCACAGACACGTGAGGACACATTTGGTATGGATGCTTCTTTTTTAGGTTTCTTACAGATGTTTTTACTGTTTAATATCTTTTACCTGAATGACATTTCGATTTCCTTTATTGTTGCTTGTTATTTAATCCAGTTTGACAGTTAAAACACAATCTGAGAGTATAGAAATTATTGGGACGGATGGTTGACAGAAAATCCATCATGGCAATTTTCTGAGCACATTCAAAATTCATATGAAGTGATGGGAGGCCCCACAAAAATGGAGAGACCACGCAAATGTTCTGTGATTTTCTGGAAACTCCCTAACAAACACTGTTTGCTAATTTTTTCCCACAGTTGCAGCCCAGTCAAAGACTAGCATGTGGCTGTGGCTCAGTGGGTAGAGTGGTCATTTCCCAATCGGAAGGTTGGTTGATCGATCCCGGCTTCCACCACCACATGTCGAAGTGTCCTTGGGCAAGACACTGAACCCCATGTTGCCCCCCGATTTGCACATCGGGTTGTGTGAGTGTTAGCCCCTACCTTCTCCCCCCATTTTACATATCAGGTTGTGCGACTGGGTAAATGTAAAACTTGTAGTGGGAAAATCACTTTGAGTGGTCTGAATGACTAGAAAAGCACTATATAAATACAGGACATTATCATTTACCAAAATAATAACCTTATTAACTGATAGTTCTTGTTGTTGAGGTCGAGACCACACTTAAGGTTGTACAACAACAAGTAGGATGACTCAAGTTTTTAATCCTGTGATGCCAAAATCGGAAGTTTTTATGATAAGATTTGTACTTTTGTCACAAACCTACTGTATTGAGTTCTTTTCATTTCTTCTGGTGGAAGATCTGGTTACTACATGCGGCAAGTGACAATAATAATAATAATAATATTTTTTTTTATTATTGTTGTTGTTATCAGTAGCAGTATTATCTAATAAACTTTTTTTGCATCATATAGCCATTAACAGAATCTTCTTTTGCAGATTATACATGTTGTTGTGCACTGGCTCATTATTGGTCTACTATAACTTTTCTATAATTTAACCAGCAACAGTTTTTTCTGTTACTTTTTGCATTTGAAGCTGAACATTTTGTGAACCTCTGCTTAAGGAGTGTCCAAACACTGAAGTGTTTGTGACGGTGAGCAGTCACTGAGATTCAGTCAGCATGTTGAAAGTCCTTTAAAGCTGCAGTCATGAGCTCACCCATTATCCAGGAAGTAGCACTGCCAGACCACGGGGCTGTTCTCCACAGACTGAACAGTCCTCTGAGCCCCAAACACCTGCAGGACCTCATCGCTGATCTCCAGTTGCTTCACGCCCAGCTCACTCTGACCACAAACCAGAGAAATAACTACACTTTATTATTTAGTACTCCTGGAATATCCAGATGACTTACACAGCTGTAAGTCCTTACAAAAGTGGTGTAGTTGATATGTAATTGTTGGTCCAAAGAGATAAAGGTCATGTTCTCTGGAACGTTCTTCTTCAGAGCGAACAGACGCATCAGCAGAAGGCTGGAACCCTCGGTGACCAGCCCTCTCAGGACGGACGTGGGATAAGAGATTGTCTCCTTTGTCTCTTCCTTCACACAAACATAAACCAAACCCTGTCATGAGTAACTCCACACCAACATGTTCCACACAGGATTCCTCCAAATTTTGTAGAAACAAGAAACTTTTGATCACCAAATGACAAGTTTACTGCTGTTGTGATATTCATCTCTTACCTCTCCCACACGGGTGACTTTACTGATCACCATCTGCTCGTCACGCTGAACTAGATGCCACCTCTTATCCACACTGTGGTCCTCAAGCTGGAGAATTCATAGTGTGTTTATGACAGACAGGCTAATGTTACTTACTGATGTTAATTACTGATTCAAGTGAACTGAAAAAGTTGATGTGGAGGGGGCAGAATGTCTCACCTGGATGTACTCATGTTGGTCCTCTTCCAGCACTTCCAGTTCTGCATTTATGTAAGCTTACAAAGCCAAAAACAGCAGAATGCCTGATATAAAGAGGTGTCTTAAACAGGTGAAATGTAAAACACTGGACATCATATTTACTTGTGACTGTTGTTCCGCAGGGGGAGCCATCAATAACTCCCTGGCTTTGAGCCTGTAGCAGAATGCAGGGCTGCTGAACCCTCCAGGAAACCTTTACAGAAACGCTGAAGTTCCCCAGATGTCTGCCGCTCTCTGACATCGTTACCAGAGACTCCAGAAACACACATTTCTGGAGCTCTGCAGGCTCTAAAAGGTCAATGTGGGACACCCAAAAACATGGTTCAACAAATACTTTCAATCTTTTTTGCCACCTGAAATCAGCCAACTGAAGAGAAACACTAATATATGAATTGTTTGAAATGACACGGTTGGGACTGAGTTTAATATATTTTTCATAACATCAATATAGTACAAATTTTTTATGAAAATTGTTTTTAGACTATTATTAAAAGCTGTTGAAACATGAAATGACTGTTTACCCTTCATTTTAACGAGGAAGAAAAATTATTGTATGTACGTTAACAGAATAAATAACAGACATTCAGGCAGAAACAATAGAATGGACGTCACTTTACTCAAGCACGTGCCTGTCATGTACTGGACCCAGTAGAAATATTATAAAAACGTATTTTTTCAGTTTTTAAACGAACTTTTAGAAATTGTGGAAAGACTGCGTACCAATGCAGGACATGAAGGTGACGGCTTCGTCAGAAGCTTTTAAATCTTCTTCATGTTTGACTCCTTCAGTCCCCGCTGTGTTCTCGTCCCGCGGCCGCTTCGCCGCCATCATTAATTAATTTTAGTTACGAGTAAAACGAGTATATGCTTTGTTATGCTGTTGAAACGCGACAGACATTAGATTTAAAAAAGGAGCTTTTTATCCTCATTAGTTTTTTTTATTTTCCTGGATCGCAGTATCAACTTATTTAGCTCTGTTTTTTTTTTCTTTTCGTACTCAGAAAGGCAGAGTAGCGAATCTAGATTGCCATGGCAACGACGCTACAGTACCGTAAAGACGGTTGTATGTGCGCAGTCTCACAATAGCTCATATTACACAAAATAAACCGATTATGTAATTTATTAAATCAAAAACTACAACAGAAAAACTTACATGTGAGCAGAACGACGGAAAATAAATGAACACAGTTGCTTTTTTGGTAATATATAAAACATCTTCATGTTTGTGAAAATATTCGTGCCCTAACAGGTATAACATTAGCTACATTACTACTATAAACGTGTTTTCTCCATGTAAATGAAATCACGTTTTGTCTAATAAAACTAATGTACGAAACATAAAAATGTAGCTGGAAATAAATAGCCTACCCGCTCCCTGCACTGTGAACAGGAATAAGCAGGACTAAATAATGACTGACTCCCATTTATACCCCACATTTTGCTCTGGGTTGTTTTTTTCTGATGAATATGATTCATGATAATAAAAAAAGAGACATGTTAATTTACAGCCAACAAAAGAAAATATTTATTTAATTTCAGAGTAAAACAGAGTAAAAATGAGTAGAAAAGTAGAAGTAGAAAAAAATGAATATGCACATGATAAAAATATTTGTAGAAAACATTCTCCTGGGATCATATTTCCTTATAAAGTAAAAGCTGTTTGGAGGATTTTTATTGATCAGGTTTCACTCCTGCGGCTGCAGCACGAGTCTCTTCGTTAGAGTGAATCTTACTTCAGGTATCTGCTTCACTGCACCAGGGATGCAGGAGCCCTCTTTCTGGGCCACATCACTGTTTACATGGTGGAGGATGGAGGTGAAGTCATCACCCCTACAATATGCACATTGGACAAAAAAAACAAAAACATTTTAATTGTTAATGCAGAGAATAGAATACAACATCAAACAATGCAGGGCATTAATGATATAATCAAACATACAGAGCAGTGCTGCAACGTGGCACAGCTGGTCACACTGTTGCCTTGAAGCAAGAAAGCTCTGGGTTCAAAACTCAATCAGGACCTTGGCTTTCCTTCCATTGACTAAAAATACATGTGATAGGTTAATTGGTGACACTGAATTGTCCCTGTGTGTGTGTGTGTGTGTGTGTGTGGGTCTCCTTGACCCTGTGACAGACTAGCGACCTATCCAGGGTACCTTTTAATATGGTGCAGCATCTTAAAATAGTTGGAACAGACAACAAAAGTCTTAAAAAATGATTGGCACTATTCAAAAACAACTGGAGGAAAAAGCTAATTAAGTTAATTGGCAAAAGTGCAGCGACGTGACTGAGTATAAAAGAAGTATTTCAACGAGGCAGAGCCTCTGAGATGTAAAGATGGGCAGCGGTTCACCAATCCCTAATAAAATGTGGAAAATGTTCTTCAGTGAAAATTCTGCAAATAATTTAAAGACCCCACCATCTGCAGTGAAACATATCAATAAAAGATTTGGAGAACCAGAAGGAATCTCTGTGTGCAAGGTCAAAGGTCAAAACCGGACGCCTGTGATTTGTGGGTTCTCAGGCAGCAATAAAAACAGTCATGATTCTCTACTTGAGTTGACATGGACTTAAGAACCCATCCAGATTTCACTGTCTGTCAACACAGTTCATCGTATGATCCACAAATAGCAGTTAAAGATGGATCATGCAAAGTAGAAGCTATTTGTAAACCTGATCCAGAAACTCAGACGTCTTCTCTGGAACAAAGATCATTAAAAATGGTCTGAGGAAATAATGGAAAACTGTTGCATTGGATTGCATTAGTGTCTATGAGACATCTGGAAAGGCTCCATCAATGCTAAAAAGTACAGTTTTAGAGTAACATCTGCTCCCATCAAGACAAAGTTTCTATCAGAGAAGGTCTTGCATATTTCAGCAAGACAATGTTAAACCACATACTGCATCATCACAACAGCCTGGCTTCACTGGAGCAGAGTCCAGCTGCTGAACTGACCTGCCTGCAGTCCAGAGGTTTTACCAACAGAAACATTTGATATATTATAAACACAACATCCAGCCATGAAGGCCTGATGAGCTGCTGGAATCCTGCATCAAACAAGAATAGGACAACATTCTTCTCCTAAACTCCAGCAGCTGGTCTCCTCACTTCCCAGATGTTTACAGACAGATGTTAAAAGAAGAGGAGATGCTACACAATGTTGAACATCACTCTGTTCCAACTTAGATGTTTTGCTGCCATCAAATTCAAAGTCTGCCATTATTTTCTGTGAAATTATAATTTAACAACTGATATATTGTTTGTTCTACTGGGAATAAATTACAGGTTTATGAGATTTACAATTCATTTTTATTTACCTGGGACAGCGCTCCTTTAGCTCCTGACAAACAGACTGGATAAACCAGCTTCCCTTTGTTGTGTTTCTATATGACACGTGATCTTCAACAGTTGCAACAGCCACAAGGACATCAGCTTCTTCTGGGACAGACAATGGTCGATCATCCATCTCCACATCCTTTAATAACACTCCTTTCTGTGTCTCCTTTCCTTGGCATGCCTGGATCAGGAACACTTTGGGCTTGCAGGTGAGGGCTGACTCCTCAGTGGCTTTAAAAGCTCTTATAATTTCTTTGATGTCCAAAGGCTGAAGGTCGGTACCAAGAACAACCCCCTTTTCCCCGTGACTCAGAATGCAGCAGAAGAAAGCATCTCCATGCTGAAGAACCTGCTGTGGAGCAGTGAAACCATGGGTAGACCACTCCTGAATGTTTAACCCATGTGACTGAATGTCATCATTCAGAGAAGCAAAGACCTTCAGACCTTCAGCCATCTGGTCTCGGGTTTGGTCTTTACACATCAGCACTCTGAAGCCCAGCCAGGTGAACACCTCTGCCAGGCTTTCTGCAGGAAAAAGAAGGAAATCAAAAATAAATTTGAGTAAATCTAATAAATAGAACAAAGTTGTGAAAAGAAACAGAAAACTTACGAGCATCTTGGTCCGTTCCGTTTCTCTTTGATCCATTGTTGAAGTTCATATTGTTTAAGATCACACAAAGGCCGACAGGCCTGCTGTCCAGCTTATAGAAGTCATCCTAGAATCAGTCAAGACAAACACACACGACTCATTTTAATTGTCTTAATTCAGACTGTATTACATTCTGATAAAGGTGATGTCTCATGTGTTATGACATGATAATAGGAATATAACTTTATGTCTTTATGTTGAACATCCTGTTGAAGGCTGGTCACATTCAGCTCACGATATGATGACCTCACCTTTTTCAGTCTTTTGGGCTCCTGTATCAAATCATCTGAGTAAAAGTAAAATAACAACACACACTTTAATCTCTTACAGTATTTTCTGGGTGTGAAACACAGTTTTAAAATCGTGTGAATTTACCGCAGGTAGACGAGACTTGGACAGGTGTAATACAGGTGGTTGTTAGTTCAAAGTGCTTCAACTCAGGTAAAGTTTCTTTAATCTCCTCATCAGTTTGCAGGAGGTCCAGGAAATCTTTGCAGGTCTTTTCTCCTTTGTTCAGCATCTTATCCACGAGATCAACAACTTGACCCTCCACATCTTCCTTGCTGCTTTTCAATTTCACGTACTCTCGCTGAGTGATCAGATTTTTCTCAAGGACCTTATCGAGGATAAATCTGTAATCTCCACATAAAACCCCTTGGATTTTTGTTTTATTGCTCCTCAGAGTGGTTTTAGCCGACATCTTCCTTCTTTAAGCGCGAAGAAATTAACCCGGCGATCAAAACGAAACCACGCGGATTTACGTCTTAACAAAAGACCCGTCTTTCTCAGAATCCTGAAGTTCGGATCGAGAACCAGAACCAATGTTCAGTCTCAGGTTGTGCACAATGTTGTGTAAAAAGTAAAACCGTTTCACACCTCGAGGACGTCGTAATTTAAAGAGTTGTAGTGTTGCTGCCCCTCCTGGCGAGAAAAAAAAAAAAACGCACTAAATTTTAATGAGCCAGAACCCGCTGTATCGTCAAGTATGGAATGTCAAGAATGCCAAAATTAAATAAACACATCATGTGTCATTAATATATTAAATGTTTTATTAATTTATAAAAGTTTGAAATGGATATGTCAATACCTATTTGATAAATAAAGACATTGTTATTAAAGTGCAACTTACCCTCAAATCAACTTTTTTTTTGCTGATAAACTCTATAAAAGAGTGTTTAATAGTCCTGTCTACATTTCTGGGTCGTGCTTTTAGTATTTTTGCACTTTTTTATAAAACTATTCATTTTATACCAAAAACCATTAGGGGAGCGCCCTCTTCAGGTTTAAAACATGACACTGCACTTGAATTGGATCAGGCATTGCTATTGGCTAAAACCTTATTTTCTTTATTTGGGACGTCATGATTTTGCCGCTGCTGAATATAAAAAGAGCAGCGT
Organism: Pachypanchax playfairii; assembly: GCA_006937955.1. Taxonomy (NCBI): domain Eukaryota; kingdom Metazoa; phylum Chordata; class Actinopteri; order Cyprinodontiformes; family Aplocheilidae; genus Pachypanchax; species Pachypanchax playfairii. The sequence continues at coordinate 3,420,249 of SSNP01000051.1, forward strand.
CTCGGCCACACCTCCGCTCAGTAGTGAGTGACTTTGAACAGGAAGTGTATACGGCCGTTATCAGAGTTCATTTTAGTGTTTGTGATTGTGTGAAAACATGTTTTTAGCACATTACTGAAGGGTTTTCTCTTCATGCTGAGATACTTTGATTTATACCTTGGACACCTCTCTGAAACATACCTTTTGTGCAGACAATAGTGTGCAGCAGTCGCGCGCACTGCCGCACATGAGGCTGAGTTACAGATATTACACGAGCAAATCAAAATTTAGCTTTTGCTTTGATCAGCAGCAATATACTACTAGGTCCCATTGTAAGCCGCTGAAGCCGCTGCAGTACGAACCATCGGCTTGAAACGGTAGTGCGGTCGCATGGGCTTGCAGCTGCACCTGTTTGCAGAGTCACACGATGTAACTGGAGCTAATAGCATTGGCGAACAGTGTACCAGTAGAGAAGAGCCTCATTCTATGCTGTCAATCCGCTTCAGGGCAAACTATCGGCTCGAAACGATATGGATCAGAGCTGCTCGTCTCATCCAAATATTCCTCCATTTCACCTGTCCCTCTCTGGCGCGTGTGTCAGTCAGAGTGACATGTCAGTCACAGCACAGACTGCCACGCCCCCTTAGTCCGCCAGTCACTCCCATTTATCATGTTATTTTCTTAAATCTCAGACTGTATCCGGGGAGGGGGAGTAAGTTTTCCTTTAAAGAGCAACTTGCCCTCAAAACATTTTTTTTCTGCTTGTATTAGTACATGGGTCTTTACCAATGCAACCTTTCAGTTTCTGGGCATTTGTTGACATTTTCATGTAAACTTGATCAATTCTACACTTTTTGGTCTAAAAACGTTTTTGAAATTTGAAATATGTGATTGGCTGAAAGTGGTCCATTTCAGGAGTTATGTATGATTTTTTGCAATTCCATAAAAGTGATATTGATTTAATAAAAAGAATTATATTTTTTCTTTCTCAAAGCCCCCACTGTCCCGTAGGGCGCATTTAATTTTCACTGAACGCCCCCAGCCTTAGCCAAGAGCATTAGCCATCTGTATGTTACACCTCTCAATAGACCAAGCATGTGCGCATGTATCCTGAAGAACTACCGTTTATGAGTTGTTTACAATGCTGCAAATACAAATCAAATCAAATCAAAAATACTTTATTAACCCTCGAAGGGAAATTAAGTGTTGTTATAGCTCAGTTCTTCTTCAGGGAGCCATTATAGGAGGTACTAGCTGTGGGCAAGAAGGATCTCCTGTACCGGTCTGTGCTGCAGTGGATCTGAAGAAGCCTTTGACAGCAGACCCTCTGTTGTTGAGTTACTGTGCTGCGAAGAGAATCATGAGGGTTCTCCATGATGATTTTCATTTTCCAAACATCCTCCTTTGGAGACTCAACTCAAGAGACTCCAGATCAGTCCCCAGAACAGAACTAGCCCTCCTTATCAATCTGTTCAACCTCTTCATGTCACTTGCTTTGATGTTGCTCCCGCAAAAGGCTTTAAAAAAAAACTCCCAGCAACCATACAAATATTTTATTTTAAAATACAATTGACTTTAGACAATGGCGACTTCCTCCACAAGAACTAAAAATCAAACCAACCAAAATGAACCACAGACAGAGTGCAAAGTACAAAAACACACGTATATCCGCCATTGTTGTTGTTGTTTCACGCGCTGTGATGTCGCGGACAAAGGCTTTTGCGCGCCACTTTTCATAGCCAGATGGGCACGCCCATATCCCCACTTACATCCGCTTTTATTAGTATTTTTGTAGATGACAGGACTCTGACCTGTACTGAAAGTCTGAGGTGTACAGAGTGAAAAGGAATGGTGAGAGTACAGTCCCCTGTGGTGCTCCTATGCTACTGATCACCTGGTCAGATGTACAACTCTTCAGTTTCACAAACTGTGGTCTGTTTGTGAGGTAATCCTTAATCCAGGTGATTGTGGAGGCATCTACCTGTGTCTTCTGGAGTTTTTGACACAATAGCGCAGGCTGAATTGTGTTAAAAGCACTGAAGAAATTAAAAAAACATGATCCTCACAGTGCTGCCTGCTTTGTCCAGATGACAGTGGTTTGGTGAAGCAGGTGTATGATGGCGTCTTCTACTGCAACCCCACGGCGATAAGCAAACTGCAGTGGGTCTTGAAATATATGTGAATTACGGAGCAGCAACCACCTTAAATAAACATATAAATTATATAAATGTTATGTACCCTTTTGTTACCCATAACCTCTTAGTTATTTAACATTAAACCTGATTTCTATGAAAATGTTTTATTCGGTATCACATTCACAAGTGTAAAGTATTACACAGGGAAAAAAAGTCTGTTTATGATGTAAGGTCCATCTCTGTAACTCGCGCAATTTTTTCTTTATCTCTTTTATGGTTTATGTGCAAATTTCCCTGCTTCTATAATATTGTACGTCAATGCATCTGAAACCACTCACACATATATACACACGCTAAAATGATGACTGCGCATCTGTAACTGCAACCTAACTCACCCCTTGCTGCAAATTCCAGAAAGAAAGTACTACAGAAGTTGGATGTCGCTGCAGTCTTTCTGATCGAAGGCTTAGGCCAGACTCGTGTAGACCCAGCAAACGTACAGTTGTGCGCAGTTTGTTTTTATACTTTCTTCAATTTTAACGTTAGTTTGTACTGTTTTTTGAGTTTGAAATTATTTTGTATTATTTTTGTAAACAGTTAGGGGATTTAAGTACTGTTTCCGTTTTTACAAGACGGAGATAAAAAAATCTGAAGTAGAAATAGAGCTGTAAATAAAGTTTATATACAGCCAGTGTACGCCAGCAGACGTGTCGCTCCCTGGTGGTCTAGTGGTTAGGATTCGGCGCTCTCACCGCCGCGGCCCGGGTTCGATTCCCGGTCAGGGAACGTACTTTTACCATGCCTTTCAGTTGAAAATATGGAGGACAACCTCTATGCAGACAGGAAATGATTAAATTACATGTAAAGAATACGAACCTAGTGTTATTTCCCAGAAGTATAACCTATGATTTTGTGGAAACTTCTCCCCCATGATGTCTGCTCTTCTTTCCCCTTCAGATGGAGCTACAGATCACTGTACACCAAAACCACACAAAACACAAAAACAGTTTCTTCCCCTAGGCCAGGGGTGGTGAACTCCAGGTCTCGAGAGCCACAATCCTGCACATTTTACATGCTCAACACACCTGATTCAAATCTGCAACCTCTTAGCAAGTCCTGTAGAAGCCTGTTAACGACCTGGTCATCTGCAGCAGGTGTGTTAAAGTAGGGGAACATCTAAAATGTCACCTAGGCCATCACTGTGTTAAATAAACATGTTCAACACTTTAAGAAATAACTTATTCTCTCTGGGAAAAATCATATTTCATCTGTAATGTAGCTGTTTAGTTGAATCACATCGTCCATTCATCTATCTTCTTCCAATTCATCCATTGTCCGGTCACAGAGGCAGCAGTCTGAGCAGAGATGTCCAGACTCCCCTGTCCACACACAGGGGGGGGGCTACAATGCATGCGCAAGTCGGGAGAAAACTAATTCCCTCTAGTGGCTGACTGCTGCAGAGGTATTTTTAAAGAGGCAATTTCACACAGGTTTCATGCCTTTGTGGTTATTTCTCTGCTGCGCATGGCAACAGTAGATGTTCTCTCTTCCTGTTGGATACGTCTTATGCTACAGCTTTTAGCCAGCAGCATGCTAGGCGTGGTTTCAACTGCGGGAGCTGCCGAATACTAACGAACAAAGGAGTTATGATGAAACAGATACAGACCGTTTGAACTCGGGAGAACTCGGGTTTTATCGCCACCTGCGTAGTTTAAGAGATAACAACTGAAAGGTAAGTTGTTGACCTGTTTTCACACCCACTATGAAGGTAAGAACACCTGTGGAGCTAAAATATTCAACAGAAACCTCAGAAAAAACGTTTTTAATGGAAGGGCCTCTTTGAGTCTTACTCCCTCCATGTAAACAAGTGAAATATTTTCTTGACTAAGAAATTAAAAAACACCACAGACATTTTTCAATGCATTGACTTTTATTGACCCAGGTGTTTAAAAGCGATGGTTAGTACAGGTGAGTAGAATGGACATGTCTACTGGCAGCTCCTGCAAAGAAAAAGAATTCAGGACAAAAACCACCTCCACGTAATTTAAGACACACATCATTTGTGGTTATTGATATTATGGAAATATATTTTTTTCTTCTCAAAGATCCTCATAATTAAAAATTAAACAATTGTATCTAATTTTTCCACTGAAACATCTGAACCCAATTTAGACTGAACTAAAGACCTAACTGCTCTTTTTGTAGCCATATTCTATCATAACTGATTAAAAACGAAAGTAAAGATATATTTAAAGGTTTTGGTAGAGAGGGTAGAAAAGGATTATCTAATTACTTGACTGGGTGTTTTTTCTTTTACTTAAGATGACAATAAAGATTGTGTCATCTATGCACAGAACAATCTCTTTTGGTAAATGCTCAATGAAGATAGAGAGAAAAAAACGTTTTGGTTTCCTGAAACTCTGTATTGTATGTGACGTCATGCTTCATATTTCCCCAAATACTCCTCGCTGTCTTCTGGCACAGAAAGAAACAGTCAGCATCAGAGTGGAGTGACAACAGCAGGTAACGGCTTCCCATCAACTCTGTTTTTGAGATTTTTGGATGATTTTAGTTGGCTTTATTTTACTCAGACTGATCATCCCCACTGTTAGGAGTTGTGGTCAGTTTCATTTATCAGTTTGGTAGCTGTATGTAACCCAGGCAGAGCTTTCAAAGTTTAATGTCTGAAACCTTTAAAGTAGTTAGAGAAACAAAGAAATACATTTATTTCAATCTGATTCTGTCCACGTGGGTGATTTATAAGAACTCTGACTCTCTGTGAAAGATTGAAAAAAAGAGGAAGTCTTTAAAGCCAGGAAATCACTTAAAGTGATACCAGAACATCTTAACTGCATGTGCTCCTCCAACAAGGAGGGAGCTTTAAATAAAATTAGCTTTAATACTGGGAGGTTGCAACACTTGGGTGTGCGCTTACTATCAAATACTAACTTTGTTACATATCGTTTACAAATATCAATGTAGTTTTAGTAAAAGGCATTCAACAGGTACTGTTTTGCTTAAAGGGTCCAGTAACATCATGATGACTGCAGACTCTGAGGACTTTACTGTCTTAGTCTCATCTGAACTTTCTGTAGCCTCTAACACTGCTGATCACATCTTTAATAGAGTTTGGGATTTAGTAAATCTCTATCCTTCAAACAGAAGCTTCAGTTTTCATATACTGAAGGTTATACCCAAGGCTTTGTTTTGGGTTTTCTCATTTTTACTGTTTAAACATGTCTGACAGATCATTAATACATTTCATAAAATCTCCTCCCACCTTAAAAGGGAGGACATTCAGCTGGATGGCTCCTTCCAAAACTCAGAGTTTCTGAATTCCTGAGAAATGACTTAAACGTTAAGCACAAGCTTTCAGTTAACCTCTGAGAAAACTGACAATGTGAATACTTCCCCAGACGACATGTCTTAAAAAAACAACATGGTCATTTACATTTTACCATCGAACTTGAGGAAGTTAGTTGTTTTTGATCTATCGGTGTCTCTTGATGGTGTCAAAATAGAAAATGAAGGAAGGCTCAGGAGACTCGGGGATGTAGCAAAACCAAACACTTTAATAAACAAAAGAAAACAAAAGGCTGGTGTGGCAGCAAACCATGTCCCTATAAATTGGTGACCAACGGCACCATGGGAGGAGTATTTACCCAGAAGAGTATTTATACAGAAGACATGGGATTACAAAGTGGGACAGATGAGGAGCAGAGAAAAACTATGAATGATGAGCAGCTGTGACCAACCAGAAAGACAACAGGAGGGAAAAACTACATGAACCACAAGAGACTAACACCAGAACACAACAAGAGAGAAATACTAAACATAAAACTAAAACCAAAAGAATCAGACCTCACAAAAAATACCAAGTAACAAATCGAACAAACTCAGACTACAAGATGAGTAAATCAGGAAACTAGAAACAATGGAAACAGGAAACATGATACAGCTACAGAATAAAATCAAAGGAAGAACCCAGAAAAACACTCAAGATAAAAGTTAAGCACAAACCCAAAAAATGAACTAAACACCACAACCCTGAAAGATGGTCTAAAATGTTTTATCAATTAAAAAATAAACAGGAGGTTGAAAAAATTATTTATAATTTTATTTCCTCTTGCCAAAATTATTTAGATGCTTTTTTTTTCTTTTACAAAAAGCCTAAAGTTGGACTAAAACGTTGCAGCAAAGCTTCTAACTGGAGTAAACAGAAGAACTTACAGTCCCATGACCCTCATCAAATTACTGATTTGTTAAAGTCACACTTAACCTAGTTCTTTAAACCTTTGAACATCTCCAGAGTTCAGGTATAAAACTCTGTTAGATGCTCCTCGACTGTGGAACAAGCTTCTTTTGTTCCTAAGTTGCATTGACTTAATTTATTTTGAATTAATAATATAAAGACGTGGACAAAATTGTTGGTACCCTTTGATCAATGAAAGAAAAACTTACAATGATCACAGAAATAGCTTTAGTCTGACAAAAGTAAGAATGAATACAGAATCTATGAATGTTAACCAATGAAACCATACTTCAATGGAACTATAAAAAAAAAACTTAATGGAACAGGCCTGGACAAAAGTGATGAAACCCCTAGAAAAGACTGAAAATAAGTTCAAGGTGTGTCTACTAGCATCACAGGTGTGCACAATCTTGTAATCAGTCTGTGGGTCTACATATGGGCTCCAGGTAGTCTTTTGGTACATTTACATGCAGCAAGTACATTTTGAATTATTGCCTTAGTCTAACTGAAATCAGACTTTTGAAATGTGTGTATACATCTTAGTTAGACTTAGCTCAACCGAACTGGACTTTGAGAAGTCCGACTAAGCTACCCAGATAATGTGTTTGGAAATTCAAATTTCTCTGCATGTAAACGGCCATTTTGAGAAGCTGATCTATATGTAGCTAAGCCCCGCCCCTTCAGGAAATGATGTGAATTGGAAGCCGTAATCAATAATGATAACATCATCACCACCAGACTTCGTGTGCATCTGACGTGTTAGAGCATCAAACAGTACCGTATGTAACAAATGTGCTGTGCTGCAGCGTTGTTGTCTATTTTTTACTTAGTTTGCTTCACTCATATATATATAGAAATTTAAGCTCCATGGGACTGTAGCCAATTACCCTGGACGTGGCCACATGAGGAAAACTGATGACAAATCAAAGAGACGAATAATCTGATTGGCAACAAAAGAGCCCAGAAAGACTTCTAAAGAGATCAAAGGTGAATTTCATGCTCAAGGAATATCAGTGTCCAATTGCACCATTCGTTGTTGTTTGAGCCAAAGTGGACTACATGGGAGATGACCGAGGAGGACACCATTGTTGAAAACAAAACATAAAAAATCCAGACTGGAATATGCCAAATTACATTTTGACAAGCCACAAAGCTTTTGGGAGAATGTACTATGGACAGATGAGACAAAAATTAAACTTTTTGCCAAGGCACATCAGCTCTATGTTCACAGACGAAAAAATGAAGCATCAAAAGAACACTGTCCCTGCTGTAAAACATGGAGGAGGCTCTGTTATGTTCCAGTGCTGCTTTGCTGTATCTTGCAGAGTGTCTTGAATCTGTACACGATATAATGACATCTCAATTCTAGAAATGTGCGAGGAAAACATCAGACTATTCTAAAGTGGCCTTCCTAACGTTTGAGTGTGTGTGCGAATGGGTGAATGACATACTGTAGTATGAAGCGCTTTGGGGGTCGTAGGACCTGAGTAAAGCACTATACAAGTACACGCCATTTACCATTTCTATGAGCCCTGACTTGTCCTATTGAGCATATTTGGAAGCTGAAACATGCCATCTGGAAAAGGTACTCTTCAAACCTGAAACAACTGCAGTTGTTTTTATGTTCTTATGAGGATTGAGCCAAAATACCTGCTGACAGGTGCAGAAGTCTCATTAACAGTTACAGGAGTCATTTGATTGCAGTGATTGACTCAAAAGGTTGTGCAACAAAATATTAAGTTAGGTGTACCATCACTTTGTCCAGGCCTGTTCAATTAGTTTATTTTTAAAATAATTCAGCTGAAGCATGATTGCAAAGCAATGGCTGACTTTTATTGGTTAACATTCATAGAATTTTTATTTATTATTACTTTGATCAGATTGAACTTATTTCTGTAGCTATTGTGAGTTTTTTTCATTTATTGAAGTCTACAAACAATTTTGTTCACATCTGTAATTTTACCAGCAGAAATGTTGTTCCACTACCGCGAAGGTCAGAGTCGCTTTGGTTAAATAGAATTTAACAACGAGGACTTGGATAAGAGTATCGAATTCATGTTTTCATTTATGTTTTTATTTTGATGCTATATATTTTTGTGAATCACTTTGTGAATTTTATCTATAAAAGTTCTTATATGAATAAACTTTATTTACGTACATGTACTTACTGCTTGGGTGTGAAATGAAGAAGTTAAAGAATGAGCCATATAAAGGCAGTGAGCTAAAACTAATTTTTGTTTGTATGTTTAACCCATAGATTGGCTATGAGGTGGTTTCCTGCTCTCCTGGTGTTTTGGTGTGGTTTCCTGATTTTGTGGGCCTCACCAATTGGTGGGTGAATCTACATCAGACATTGCTGACATAGAAAATACATACAGAAATAAGCAAACAATGTTGAGAAAAGGCCAAAAACCATTGATCCAGCTATTTCAAAATAAAGCAGTGCATTACTGTTGTTTAATCTTTCTATTTAATCATAATTCTTTGAAAGCAGTTCAATCCACCAATCAGATTTAAAGATAGAGAAAACACTATGAATTTGCACGCTCTTGCATGCTACTGATGCAGCACATGTGACGAGCTAATTTTAGATGCTCCCACTGGACTACATGCTGTTAGGTGTGAAGCAGACGATGCATGACCAACAAACAACTGTTGTGTTTCCCTTTTTGTCCTAAGACTGGATTTTTTTTTTACAGAGGCCGAAAAACCTGAATTAGAAGCTTGTTCTTCAGAATCCTTTCCCACCGATGAGGTGAGGATTAAAATTGTCCTACATTTTGCCCCATAAATTCTATAAATAAAGCATTTTTATTCTTGTTTGATGTTCTCAGATCATGGTGCAGAACTCCACAGGATTGAATGATGTTAAAGACGTTGCTGAGCTTGAAGAAACTTTCATTTGCCTTTTGCACCCATCAAATATAATCAACTGTTCATGGTCCTTCGACACTTTGGAAAAAGATGCTCAGCTTTTTGTTTTTATTGGGTAGTTTTTTCCTGTTATGTGTCATTTGTGTCCCACACTAGGAGACTTTCTTTTATTGTGACAATCCTCAGAAGTAACTGATCAGCTCCGTCTTTCCTCTCCTTCCAGTGCTTGTGCCGATGAAACATTGGTTGACTTTCAAAGTCATCCTTCTGTGGAAAAAGTTGGGTCACTGTGTTGGATGCTGGACAAGTACAATATAAATCATTTATTCATTCATTTTAACAAGTCCCAGCATGACCGATGGACAGTTTACACCGCCAAATATGACTTGGATGAGCTAAGTACGTTCAAATAACTTATATGAAATAAGAAACTGCAATAAATGTCAGAAGACAGTTTCAAAATTTCCTGCATTCATTTTCAAATAGCCAACAGCAGAATAAAAGTTCAGAAATTCTGTTATGACATTTGGTTTTGATTCTCGAGTTTATCAGTGGCCACCGCTTTGAAGACTTTCTGGAGATGCTTCTTGTTTATGATAATCACATACCTAACTGTGTTGATGTAGGCTGAATTTACTCTTCATATGAAGCTGACATGGTTTTTATTTCTTCAGTAGAAAGCTTAATTTGTCATTAAGGAAAACAGACAGGTGAAGCTGATAATGTCAGTGATGTTATTAGCCATGACAGTGCATGAGTATGTAACAATAGCAGGTTGAAATGTCTTCAAAAATCAAGACGAAATCCAGCTGACTTTGTTTAAACCTACTAAGACTAAATCTTCATAGTTCAGAGTAAATTTTATAACCGTTTTTTCTAATAACCTGTGTGTGTGTTTTGCTACAGGACTCCTGCCTCCACCAGGAAACATCTCTGCTTTCATTACAGATGGAAACCTTAATGTGACCTGGCGTCTGCCTGCGACGATAATAACTTCTAACTCTTGGTGTTTTGAATACGAGCTGGACATGGGTAAACAGGTAGGGATTGCCTCTGTGTGTGTGCAAGCATGTACATATAAGCAATAAAAAATTCACACAGATGTGCCCAAACTTGTTAGAGCCGTTAAAGCTCAACAAAACAAAACTTAATTTCTTTTTTTTTTTTTTACAGAAATAATCAGAAAAAGGAAAAAGTTTTAATTTGACTAACTAACATAAGTCAAATACAAGGCAGGTTGTCAGACATGAAAATGAGTCGTTCCTTGAGTCGGCAACATGCTTCTTTGGTTTTTTTCTTTAAAGACTCTGATAGAGGACGGTCAGCCTTTCCCTCTTGCAGCATCCTTCCTGCTGGTGCTCCTTTACAGGAATAGCACCAGTTTTTGACTGAGTAATTTATAGAGTTCAGCTGCATCCCTTAAAAGAGTCCACCTCTCTTTCCTCCTCCTTATCCTGCTCACCCTTTTTTTCTCAGGCTACAGTGTCACTGTTTGTGGGTGTAGGAACAGAAGGGGCTCTTCTGAGGAAAATCGTCTTGCCGCTAGATTCAGGAAACTCACTCCACAGTTTGTTCCCTTTGTTCCAGTTTCTAATGTGTGCTTTCAGACACATTCTGCTTCTGTGTTCCAAGCAAAATATTTTTTTTATGTATACATTTTAACATGAGTGTAGCTTGTTTGAAAAAGCACAGATTAACTTCGGGGAGCGATCAGTTGCTGTCTTTCCTGACGCTGCGGCCAGTCTAGACTAGAGGTTGTTGGGCTCTTTTGTTTTTACACTGGATACTGGTTCTATTCATGGGTCTAGTGCTGTTCAGTTGGTTTTCAGAGTAACACCAGCACCAACAGTTTTTGAACCTCTTGCTGACAAAATACAATATGATGAGATTTATGCACAAGTTGATTGCTGCCAGGTTGATGCTGAGGTAATCCAAGACTAAAAGAAAATTGAGAAGCTCACAGCGTGATTTATCACCAGGGTTGTTTTCTTTGCAATAGAAACCAGCAGAGGGCAAAGATTAACACAAGGGAGAATGCTGCTAGGGCACCTCCCTCCTCTGGTTGAGATGCTCACTGAGTGTGACGCGTAGGCTGCCTTTCCTGTGGTTTAACATCTCAGTGGTCATCAGGATGCAGTGCAAATCAGCGGTACGCAGAAGTAAAAGCCAAACAGTCAACAATCCTTTGCCTCTGTGAGATCTCGCGGTAAGACGTATTGTGTCACTTCCTGTTTGTCTTGGTTGCACTGTTTGGCTGCTGTCTTGTCTGTTCTATTGGCATTTTTTCGGATTTCCACTGATTTACTGTCATTTTTTTGCCTTAGTAGTTCATAAGCACTACTCTCTTAGCTGTTCTGCACTCCTGTCTTAAGGGAATCTTTGGTTTAAACTTCTCTTAGCTTTTATTTTTATAATACTGTTCGTTAGCTAGCCTAGCTTAGCTTAGCATGGCTTCTCTTTCACCGTCTCCTGCCTTGACCTGTTCTGTGTGTCAGATGTTTAGTTATTCCTCTGCCTCCTTTACTGATAATGGTACGTGTAACAAATGTAGTTTATTTGTAGCTTTGGAGGCGAGGCTGTCTGTTTTGGAATCGCGGCTCCGTGCTTTTGAGACTCCAGCAGTTAGTCAGGTTCCTTTAGCGAGCACAGAGCCACTGAGACTAGCTTCCCTTAGCCGTCCTCCGGCAAATCCCGAGCAGCCGGGAGCCCAGGCCGGCTGGGTGACGGTCAGAAGG